>CM061162.1:1437500-1447500 GCA_030710495.1 Labroides dimidiatus | reverse complement strand
CTCAAAGATTAGTCCGTAAACCCCTGATGAGAGTCGATAATCATTTCCAAGTTGAATTAGGAAAACCCCTGATGGTGGTTTGGGAGGGGTTAATCAGATCCAGATCGGCACAGATACCCTCCTCTGAGGCTGGAACATCAACAAACCTCGTACGTACGTTGGCACTGGTTGGACTTTAATCACACCGACTCCAAGGAGACAGGAGACGTTTCCCGTTCAGGAACCATCGAGCTGGAGTTTAATGTGAGAAAGTGAAGTTTAATGAGCCCTGAGCAAACAGACGACACACAGCAAACAGAGAGAATGATGGGTAATAATGTGGAGGGATTTATCTCCATATCCCTCCCAACCCCGCTCGCCCACTCCTCCACCTTCTCAATGGTGCTTCTGTCAGCAAATGTCACGCTGACCACTGGGTCTGTGTGTCGCATGGAAAAAAAAAAATGTGAGAGGGTAATCCCACCCAACCCCCCAGAGTCCACACACACACACACACACACACAAACACACACTGTACAGCTAAAGCAGCTCATCTTCATGTCAAATCATCCTCTCAGGCTGCAGGCCGGTCTGTTTATCTCCCGTCTGATGTGATGTTTGGTGTTTTGTTTCAGCACTGACGGAGTTAAAAAGTGCTTTACGTACTTTACGAAGGCAGAAATACACAAATGAACCCAAACAAGCGGAAACATGCTTTAAAAGTCTAAACTGAAGCTGATTAAAGTCCATGTGTCCTGTTTCTAATCAGCGTTTGACCCCGTTTGTTGTTTTCTGTAGGGCACAGAACATGTCAGGTATTTACATCTCTACATATCTTTGATATCTTAGCAGCTACTGAAACATCCACACCTCCTCCATTGCTAGAATTACCGTCTGTGTACGTCGTAGATACAGACCTAAGCACTACGTACCTCTCTGTCATTTCTACACTGGTCACATTTAGGGATCGTCATTTCAAGCAAAATAACAAATAAAATATCGGTTGCTAACTATTCGCTGATTAATTGAAAAACCCCGCCCCCAAGTAGACGTAAGGAGACAGTTTCAAAAATTCGTCAACGCGTCTTATGATTGTTTTTGTTCCCAGTAGAATCAAATACCAACCAGTTAAAAACTGATCTGTGCTTGCAGTTCACTACAGGAAGTGGTGGGGGCAGTATCATTTGTACAAATGTAGAAGAAGAAGTTCACATGAGTTGTGGCCACAGACTGTTAAAGTAACGGACGTCACCGATCTGTTTCTGAAACGGACTTCTGAAGCAAATCAGTCAGAGCGGCCATATTGGATATGAGGCGGGCTTTGAGTCGCCACAGTAACAGCTACCAGGCACCTGTCAGTCACATGAGCCGAGCTGTGCATCTGATTGGGCGAACTCGCGATCTTGATATCTTCTAAACTGCAGAGTTAGAAAAAATATTTCACCCACGTTACAGTGCGTGATGTTACCGAAATTAGCGCTTTTTAGCGATTCAGACGGGAGACATTTTTTGTAGCAGGCTGTAAACACGTTTATTTCTGCTGTGAAAACGGCTTTTTTGGCACTCAAGGAACTGCAGATTTTAACACGTCAGCATCGTCTAATTTTTCAGACCGGAGGTTGCTGCTTGACAAAGTTTGAGAACATTTTGTCATAAACAAACTGGCGAAACACGTCAAGTGCCGACTATGGACCAGTACTTAAATGGACCAGTACATATATAGCACTTTTCTAGTCGTTCTGACCACTCAAAGCGCTTTACGCTGCTAGTTTCATTCACACACTGATGGTAGAAAGATCTACTGACCATCAGTTTTTAAGCTAACACATTCACACCCATTCATACACCACTGACCAACAGTGGGAGCAGTTGGGGGTTCAGTGTCTTGCTCAAGGACACTTCGGCATGTGACTGCAGGAGCTGGGAATCAAACTTTCGACCTTACGATTGAGAGACGACCACTCTACCACTGAGCCACAGTATCTAAACTCTCCTTCCATGGCAGCACGAACAGCTGAAACATGCAGAAGTTTATTTCTTTTTTTTCCTTTTACAGAGGTCCAAACCCAAATCAACTCTAGGCACAGAAAAATGCATGATTTTAACATTAAGCTTTTTATTTTTATTATTATTTGCAAGAAAAAGTTTTCAGTTTGTCTTTCTTTGAAGGCAAATGAAGCATTTAGAGGAGAAACATTTTGATATTCGTCTGAGGATTGTCTGAAAAGAGTGTAACTCCTGTGTATCTGAAATAATATGGTGTGATTTTAATCCGATTTGATACCAGCCTCAGACTAAACACGTCCAGAGTCTGACACACTCAGTCTGAGCCGTGTCATAAAGCTTTAACCCCTCACTCTCTGGGTGTTTTTCCACAGAGTGCATCACTCAGACCGCTCCTTAATGCTGAATTCCCATCCTGTAAATCAGCTTATGATTCCAGCTGCGGCGGTTTGTGACGGGGTTAATGTTTGCTCATCACCCATGTGTCACAGAGGAACTCAGAGGAGGCATTTCCTCACAGCCCGGCCTGTAATCTGATCTCAGTGTCCCCAGCAGATGTAACGTTGAAGAGATGACCTCTTACTGGATGACATCATGAAGTTTGTTTGTTGTTAATCACCTGCGCTCAGAGATTACGTTTCTACCTGACAGCCTCCACAGGTGTGTGTCCTCATCTCCTCATATCTGTGTTGCTTCAGACCCATTACAGTCATTCTCTGAGTCCAGTCTGACCAGTTTTGTGCATCTCGATCGATTCTTTTCATGGGAGTCGTTTCAGAAACGCATATTTCAATGATGTCGTCCTTTATGGTTGAAGTTTAACTTCCTTATCAGCCGCTGTGGGAAAAGTTCTGTGTGTTTATCTCCCGTGGCCCGACTGACAGATATAAATCTTATCTCTGCTTCTTCATGCCTGCATCTCAAACTCGTCCTTTATTTACTGCAGCTGCATTTTGAAGACATCAAGAGTTTGTTTTGACTCTTTTGTTGCAGAAGTTTTTGGAGACGTGTTGCTTAAATTTTAGCTCAATTTATTTCCAGACTGTAAGAACTACAAGCAACTTAAATTGCACAGGAGTGTTTTATCAGAGCAGCATTTTATACGAGTCTTATTTTCACTTGTACTTCAAAGCTTGAATAACAAGAGAGGAACACACACCGCTGAGCAACTCAATTTAAACCACATTAAAAGAGGGTTTTGTGTGGGGTTTTTTTCAGGCTTTATTTGTCCCTCCGGTGCCCCCGTAGCATCTTTACACGATTCACAGCTCAAAAAAATCTCTGTTTTTATCTCCCTGGTGTTTCATCAAACCCTTTGTTCAGCCTCTGTCTGTACCGCTTTGTTTTAGCTGCTGTCTCTTTAAGGAAACCCCCCTTCCCTCTGATTGGTCAGAAACTTTTCAGTAAACGCCATTTTTATTGAATCACATGTCGCCTCTTCTCTCCTCTCCAGACATGTGAATCCAAATCTGTCCTCTCTCACATTCTCTCTCTCTCTAGATTTCCTTCCTGTCCTCCCCCTCCTCCCCCCTCCTCACCCCTTCCCTCCATCCTCCTCTATTGTATGTCACTTCCTCACTTTTCTCAGCTCCACATCCGCTTGGTGTTGACACAGTTGATGATAAATCTTTGATATCTGTGTGTTTTATATAAAAAATTCAAGATGAATTAAATTGAATTAAGTCGTAATGTTACAGGTATAAAATTTTTGTAATGCAAAATCAAGTCTGAAATTTAAAAAATTAAGTTATAATGTAGGGATAGGCCGATTATCGGCGCATACATTTGTCATTTTGACCCATATCGGCATCGGCCTTTTTTTTTAATTCGACGGCCGATAATAGGTCACTTCAAAACTTGGCAAAGGAAAGCTATTCTTAACTACTTTGCTTCGGTTAGCGAAAGTCCACTAGCTTAATGCTAACATGAATGGAAAATCCCATTGACCGGCTAACGCAATTAGCATGGTGACTATCTCACAGTCTATGAACTTATTATAACTTTCACAGCTCGCTTGGCTCTTGAAAATGATAGTTATTGTTATTGTTTGAAGTTAAAAAAAAGAGATAAACATTTTAGTTGTATTGAAATTTTGAAACAGTTTATATACTGTAGAAAACTTAAGGGAGCTATTTATTTGTTTAAATGTTTATTGACCTTTAGAAGACATGCTGCTGAGCCTGGAACATGTTCAATAAACATGTGCTGAAAGGCATTTAAACAAAGTGAAGGATCAGAGTTTGGATTATTCAAAATTTTGATGTCAATATATTCACTTTTACTGCAAATGAATATCGGCTGCAAATATCGGTTATCGGCCTCCTTCACGGCTAATAATCGGTATCGGTATCGGCCCTGGAAAACACATATCGGTCTATCACTTTTATAATGTTACGATAAATGAGTCATAATGTAACCACAGTTAATTCATACAAAAATAAAGTCGCAAAGTTGTGAGGATTTAGTCATAAGGTTGCAGAAATAAAGTCATAATGTAACGAGAATTAAGTTTTGTTGTGATGGTTAAATCAAAAAGTTACAAAAATAAATTCACAATGTCACAAGATTAACACTGCAACGTTATGAAAATTACGTCAAAATGTTACGAGAATAAAGTTTTTATCTTGTGACAAATAAGACTTAAGGTAATAAATACAAAGTTGTTTTGTTGCAAGAATTAAATCACAAAATCATGAAAAACGAATAGATGAGAATACAGTCGTTATGTTGCGAAAATCAGGTCGCAAAGTTACGATAATAAAGTTACATCAATTAAGTCAAAATGTTACAGGAATAAATTTGTTCTAACACAAAAATAAAGTCAGAAAGTTACAAAATTAAAGCTGTAATGTTACGATAAATAAGTCATAATGTGACCACAATAAAGTCGTTAAGTTACGAAAGATTTCCTGACAGGACACAAACCAAATCTAAAAGTTACAAAAAATAAAGTTGTTAAAAAATGTTTTTGTTTTTTTTACTTTAGTCTTGTTACATAACGACTTTATTCTAAAATCATTCTGTGTTTTTTTAGTTGCTTTATCCACAATCATATCGTATTTTACACCTGTTCAGGTGACGAGATAATCGAGTTTCCCGCCAAGTCTCAACATGGAACAGCGGACAACAGCCAAACAAACTCATACAGTTACCTTTAATGTGCAAACCTCAGATTCACTTCCATCAATTAAAACGTAATAATAATAACGTCTCCTAACTCTGGTCCAGTGTTTTAGTTTCTCTCACACACACACGACTCTGGTAAACAAAAATACACGTCGACTCGCACATGGCCTCAGATTTTTCCGAAACAGAACCACTAATTTCGTAGAGCAGCGCCGCGCGTCCCTCCAGTAATCACTGCTGGCACCACAGAGCAGCCAGGCTCTCATTTCAGGTCCACGCTTTAAGACGCCACAGGTCACAACCTCTGCAGCACTGGATGGCCCACATTGTGCAACACACACACCAACACACACACACATTCACTGCCATGAGGAATGAGGACATGTGTTAAAGGTCTGTTATGGGAAAGTGAAGGGTCATGCATTGCTGCAGAGCACTGCATGCATCCAATGCAACAGTCACACACACACACACACACACACACTCAAACACAGTGAGTGGGCAGAGAAGAAGAATAGCTCATTCTGTTACAGTATTCTGCAAGTGTGGAACAAACCAGCTGTGTGTGACAGACAGTCTGAGTGCATGTGAGTGTGTGGACAAGAGGATCAGTGTGTGTGAGAGCCACTTGAAGTCTGTAGCCGGCCGGTGTTTATTCCACGACCTGAAATGTGACCTAATTTTCTGAGTTCCAGACATGATAAAGCTGAATGTCTTCGGTTTTAACTCGATCCGAAGTCCAGACCAGAGTCTGCATGAAAGGAAAACCTTCCACAGCAGATCGAAAATCTGCATCTTTTCATTTGGGGGTTTTAAACTCTGGGTTTGAGCCAGTGTGGGTCACAAGGTTCACTTTCTGTGAGTCCCTGGGGTGATAATAAGTAGTCTGCTGATCACAAGTCCTTACTTCTGTATTCTAAGACTTTGTGAAGTTGATTCAGTGCATAAAAACGTTAACCTCAAATAACTGTGTTTTTAGCTTTTCAGGACATTTGAAACTGATACCATGAGCCACAATAAGGGGGAAACTCTATCCTTATTGTCATATGAAATATAGGCTAAACCTGTCAAAACTGTCAAAACAGGATTAAGCCACAGTCTGGTTGTTGCTGTGCAAATCTTCCTTGTAAGTAGCTCCAAGTCTTGACACACAAATGTTGATTTCCTAATTATGTGCAAAGCAGACACAAAGATAAAACACGTACATCTTAAGTCTTAAAAAGGGTCTGCACAAAGCTTCCTCTTCTTCTTCCTGAGTGGATAACATTGTGCAAAGGCTTGCACCAAATCCCGTTAAGCCTTTGTGAGATTTTCCCGTTTCCACATTTGTAAGCAAAACAATACAAGGAATCAATTTGAAAGTGATGGCATCAATAGGTTGGGCTTTTCTGATAAATTCGGCGAAGATAAAAGAACCAAACTGTGAAATTTGTTGCTGCTTTCCTTCATACAGAGAGAGGATATCACGAGGCG
This sequence comes from Labroides dimidiatus, assembly GCA_030710495.1. Classification (NCBI taxonomy): domain Eukaryota; kingdom Metazoa; phylum Chordata; class Actinopteri; order Labriformes; family Labridae; genus Labroides; species Labroides dimidiatus. Next base: position 1,440,918 of record CM061162.1, on the reverse strand, counting down.
AAGGTGAAGGAAATGACAGGTGAATCAACTTTTTAAGTGGGCTTTAAATTGAAATAGGAGTCATTCTTAACTACTAGATGTGAGACGAATTTAAGTTTGGTGTCTACATAACACAAAACACCTCAAGCTATTATCAAATTCAAGTGTGCTTTGCCCTCAAAAGTCAAAAAATATTTAATTTACATTTTTTCCAATGGACTTCTGCGCCTCTGATTAAAGCCATCTGCCTTTAAAAGTTGTTCTACTTGTTTTAGTACCTTAAACCGCTCACAGGAAGTAAAAGCCTTGCAGGTAGAAGATATTGTGTCGTGTTTACCTTGTTTACTGTGACTTTTCCTGATGGCTTTTTGAAGAAGGAGGTCCTGGCTGTGAAAAAGTACTCTTCGGAGTCCTCCTCTAAGCTGCTGTAGCCACTGCTCATCGTGCTATTCCACGTCATTTAAGGAGAAAAACCTCTCGACTCAAATTCGGCTGCATTAAAACCTCTAAGACTGAACAGCTGTTTGCTTGAAACGAACAAAAAAAAAATGAGCTGTGGAGAGACACCGAGGTCTGTTTGCTCTGTGTGGGATGACTTCCTCTTTAAAATCCGTCAAACACACCCGCTTCACTCCACCGGCATAGTCCAAAATTTCACTCAAACGCTCCCATTTTTGAGAGAAAACCACACCGACAGTTGCTTAAAAGAAGTAAGTCCATATATGATCAAGAACTTCTCCGATTTTTAAAGATAAGAACGAAAAATCAAAGATAACACTCCAGAGTCACGGCGTCCAAGAGTTATCCCGTCCCACTGCTGAATGTACTCTCCAACTTATCTCTGACAGACAGCCTACAGTAAGACCCCGCCCACCACAGGGGGCCGACCAATCAGATGTATGACAGTTAGTGGCGCCACGCCTGGTACACTTGACAGCCAATCAGCGCTTTGATTGTCCAGTTTAAGTGATAGAGAGGACGGTTTTTGTAAATTGGATTAAAAGATGGGAATAATTGGAAATCAGCGCCAAAAACATAACAATTAAACGACTAAAAGCATTTTTTTAAAATCATTTTCAGTTATTTTGCTGCCTATTTACATTATGTGTTTTATAAATGGATTATGTTACATGAAAAATACTCCCAACATCTGGCAAAAGAATGAGAAAAGGATCCAATTTACTAAGAAACATTACCAAAACATTTCTCACATATTCCATATAAAAGGTTTTGTGAAAAGAATTTGTTTTATTATCAATCTATGGATATTTTCATACCAACAGATCCTGAATAAATGACAAAAAGCTACTCAAAATGACAAAAACTTAAAGCTCCAAAAGCTATAATGTGGGGAAATATTTGGATATGTTGGTTTAATATATTCGTTTGAACTAAATCACATAAAAATAACTTATAAGAAAGTGAAATATGAGAACTACATTCATGCAGTACATAAAAAAGTTAGAGCTTATATGCAAAAAGCAAGAGCAATATGGTGTAAAAACTAATTAACTTAATGCAGGAGTAACACATTGACTCATATTTGTATACCGGAGTGCTTGAATGGAGCAAAATCATTCAAACTTGCAGTTTTTGGCCTCATCCAAAGTGCCCGGAGGTAAAATAAGAACTTTCCCCCTCAGTGTGGAGTCACTCTCAAACCTCAGAGAACAAAGCTTGAAAAACCCACAGCAGACAAGAATAAAGTCACACACATTCCTAAAATGAAAGGTCAAAGGTTAGATCAGCCTCAGTATCTCTAAAAACAGCTAGACCGAGAAGTCACAATGATGCACAACGAATCAGATGTCTGTTCTTACCTTGATCAACATGCAGCAGACTAATGCAAGCTTTCTAATCTTCTTCCTCTGCATCATGCTCTCCCTGCTCCTGCTCCTGCCTGAATCAAGTAAACTAAAAATACAGACACCAAAGGGTTTAAAAACACGGCTGGACTGACGCATTTTTGCGTGCATGTGTTTAATTGCTAAGGGCCATGAAGGCGTCCTTCTCATTGGGTGGAAAAGGAGTCACGTACGTCTTAATTTTCCAGCTTTCTCCGGGTTTTGAAGCAGCTGGTTTTATGGGAGGTAAAGTTTTCAGCATGCATCTTTTTTTAATCTAAACTGATTATTAACCACCGTGCCAACGACTGCAGCAGCATTATTTTAATGAGGACGCTTTTCACTGAACAACCTGCAGAGCTCTAATGAGCTGCTCAGCAAGACAGAGGTTCATTCGAGTTATTCTAACTTTTTAAATGTCGCTGCCTCGTGAGAATTAGTTCAACCCCCTGAGGTGGTTGTTAACAGTTAACCTGTATGTCAATTTTAACATTTAAAAATGGCATAAAACCCCAAACTATGAAAACAAAAAGTACCTGAAGAGTCAGAAACAATATTAGTTTGATAACATTTATATTTCTGTAGAAACTAAGCTATAAATTTCTTTTTCTGAAACGTTTTCTTGCAGATGTTTTCTCCACTGAAGAACAGCTTTTGGCTAAAATCAGCCAAACCTAAATGAGAAGTCAGACCGCGGTGTGGTTTGGTTTTTACCAAACCAGCAGCCTTTTTTGGTGCAGAGATTCAGCTCACTTTGAGAGAAAGGGAAGAAAAGAATTTGTTGGAGGAAAAGTCGAGTTATAAAATCTATTATTGCACCCTGAGGTGGATTTTAAAGGTCAACACCGTCATAAACTGAGACTGGAGCTCATACTTTGGGGAAGCCTTCAATTTATTTAAACGTGGTTCAAAAGTACCAGGGCTGGATGTTCGGACTAAACGTGTGCAGATTTTCAAACCTATACATATTTGGATGATGGAGAAACCCTTGATGATGTCATCACATACAAATCTCCCAACTGGTAAATGACACATTTGAGGGTCGGGCCTCAAACACTAAGGTCTCAAACACATAGCTCCGCCCCCTACAGGCTTCCAGAGGGCTGGCCAATCAGAGGGAAGGGGGTTTACTTGGAATACAGAGAAACAGAATACAGACTTAAAAGCACAATAACCCTCTCTTTAATGTGTCTTAACTGAAATTAAAGAATTATCCTTTTATGTGTTTGTTTATTATCACTTTTATTTTTTATATTTTTGTAACTCTTTACGTTTTACATTTTGCCTGTGGATTGAAAACTAATCCATAATTCTTAACATAAAGTTAATAATTTAATGAATGATGAAAAATTCAATGTGTACAGATTTTGCAAACAACCAGACTTTAAAAAACAACTTTTAGGTTGTTTATGCTGTAAAGTTGAACATGTTACCATGAGGGTCTATGAGGCTTCCTACGCTTTGGAGCCAGCCTCTAGTGGACATTTGAGGAAATGCAGATGTTTTTTTTTTTTTCTTTTACACCTCTACGTTGGCGTCATTTTTTAATTCTAGAGGTTGTCACTCGGTTGTAACTGGAATCAAACAATCTCACA
>CM061162.1:1392500-1432500 GCA_030710495.1 Labroides dimidiatus | reverse complement strand
GCAGTCGAGGTGTATCACATAATCACAGACAGGCAGAGAGAGCAGCCTGGAGGTTACAGTGCAGCTGGTCGGGCACAGTTACACGACTATTGATGGTTAAAGTGGGAGGGACGAGGAGGCACGAAAGAAGATGGACGTCTCTGAACTGAAGTCCAGTAAAGACCAAACCCTGATCCAGACTTTTAAACTCAACCGAGCTTTGTTTACGTTAGGACGGGATAAAGAGTCAGGCTATTGGCCTCTGTGCTAACGGCTACAGGGTGCTCACCTGTTAGTGAAATCAGCCCTGCCCTTATGAGACTAGAAGTTCAACAGAATCTGATGTTCACTGATTCATTCACAGCGTGATCGCCAATCAGTGATGAGATCCTCCAATGACGAACAACCAAACGGACTAGCTAAGTTTTTTAAATCTTGAAAATATCCGACGTACTCGTCGCATCTGTGTGACTCTACCTGATTTTTATGGGAACAGGAAGTGAGTGAGGAGGTCATAAAAACCACGGTCTGTCACTTGATTCCAGATATCTGTTATGCTAGCAGGTTAGCACTGCGCTAGTTAGCCTAACCTTGCAATATGGTGAAGGAAAAACCAATAATTTGAGTTCTCAATTTGGGTACAAGTATCTTAAAATGGTTCTTTTTTTATCACTACTTTAGTAGATCAGTTTCCACCACCTAGCTTAGCAACATTAAAATAGTGCTTTTTTTTTGTTTTTTTTTCAAAAAGTTATGAGCTGATGACCAGTTGATAATAAAAACTGTTGAATACTGAACAAGTGCTGCTGGTGTTTTTGGAAAAACAAATTACACAATGTTTTTAGAATTCAGGTTGGGTTGTTCATTCTTCAAGATTAAAGCAGGATTAGCAGGTGGGAATTTTGCCCAAGACGGCTTTGTAAACAAAAACATACCAGCGTCTGGGTTAGCATACAGCAGTGAAAATGCTGTAAAAAAAAGGGGAAACTGGTTTATTATAGGAAGAATGAAGAGGCGGCTACCTGTGTGGGCCTGTGAGCTGTAGCTGTCAGATAAGCTAGCTTACACAAACAATAAAGAGATTAGCTGTGCTCTAATCAAGAGCCTACATGCACACCACAGTCAGAGTTATAGGAAATGATGGATTTTACTCAGTGAATTATTCACTAATCTCTTCATAAAAACAGATTTTCCTTTGACTGTACACTCACAGACCCCACTCTAAGGTCATAGCCTCCTGCTCTGTTTAAAGAGAGGGTGTTATGTTTGATTTTAAAGCTTCATATCATCAATCTGACATCTTTGTGGCAGCTTTACATGATTTAAAGCTCATTCTAGCTACTGTCTCTTTAAGGAACTTCAGGGCACTATGGGACCCAGCATTCTGGAACAATCTGTTACAATTAAATGAAGTTACTGTCTCTTTAAGGAACTTCAAATCAGCATTCAGGAATCCACCCAACAAGAGTCATGTTTCTGTTTACAAAATGATACATTTGCTCTTTAAAAGGAAATTCTCCAACTGATGATGTCACAAATTGAGCAAATCTCGTCTTGATCTTGTTGACTTCTCGTTGACTCTTTAAAGAGCAGCCTAAAGTCTCATTCTGGGATTATTCCAACATGTTTCTTTTTTGAAGTTTGAGACTTTGGCAACATTAAGTGCTCATCATTTCAGCTTCGTACAGTATGAGTTATTAAAATATATAAAAAAACATTAAACCACCTCTTTAAGGTTACAAGTCGTACTACTGCTCAAACACAGGTGAGAATCACTGTAGACTTGTGTATGTACAAACAAACTCTTGTTACCGTGGAAACAGCCCCAACTTCATTTGAAGCAAACCAATCAGGAAAGCTGTAAAAACACCCCGAAGATTTTCAGCTGCAATAAGAGGGAAACGTCTGCTGGGTGTGAAACGAAGGCCAAAAAACATAAGAGAGGATGTTGGAAAGGAAAAGGCCCGTCCAAAACAAGTCTGCAAAAATAAGAGCGGGTCCTACGGCGCTCTGGAAAAACGTACCAAGAGGTGAAACGGACTCTTACAAAGCAATTCAAAGTCATTTCTGTGCTTAGTTTGTGGGAGTTTCAAAAGAAAACAGAGATCTGTATCAGGGTGGGACGCTGTAACAGACTCCTCAGTGTGTGTGAGTGTGTGTGCACTCTGTAGTGTGTGTGTTTGCTGACTCTTATCTTGGGTCCTGTCCTAATCCAGGCGCACAATCTCAGCCTCTGATACGAACCAACTGGGATAAGAGTTCACAGTGAATGACACACATTCATCACTCAAACAGCACAACACATCCATGAAGCTCTTCTGAAGAGAAACACTTTGTGCCTGCAATGCAGCAAAATCTTATAACGCTAATAACCATCCATGAATTGAGTTAGAGAGTGTGTTTGTGTGTGTGTGTGTAAGCGTGTGTGTGTAAGTGTTGTGCTCCCTCTGCAGTTCCTTTCTACTGTGTGAGTTCAGGCCAGCTGCTGCTTCCACCGTATCCTGTTAGATTTCAGCTAATTCAATCCTGAGTGAAAAATATTTTCTTTCATGAAAGGGCGATTTGACCCCGAGTGACCCCGACTTAGAGAGCAGGATGAATAACATGAAGCATTCAATTTAGACCAATTGGAAACTGAAACTACAAGGAATTCACCAAATTAATATGGTGGGGCATTTTCTGTAACATTAAAGAGGGGGTATTTTAAACATTTATATGTCTGAGATCTTCGCGAGATCTTCATGTGATCCGGTTTCATGTTTGAGGGTCAGGCCTCAAACACCAAGGTTTCAAACCCATTGCTCCGCCCCCAACAGGCTTCCAGAGGGCTGGCCAATCAGACAGATGGGGGGGCTGAAATGAGAGTTTTTAATTCAAAAAAAAAGGAGAAAAAAAGAGCAAAATAGGGATTTTTTTTTTAGCCGTCAATCATGTAATGATACTATGAGGGCACCAGGAGGACTGAATAAATACTAAAATAAAAGCACAATACCCCCACTTTAAACTTCAAACACCAACAAAGTTTAGGAATCTTTGAACCTTTTCTAAATCTGTTTTAAAGTCAAGACAAATTCATCCTGCGTTCACTTGAACTCAAATCTAAAACATGTTTCCTGCTCTGCTGCTTGTTGGAACATGAATATGGAGGAAATGACCGGGCCTCCTCTCTAATCCATCTGCTGGTGTCTCGTTTCAGCGACAGGCAGCTGATGACGGGGGAGCTTTGTCCATCAGACCTGCATCTGACCGGGGACTTAATCCCCCCTCAATCCACAAAGATTACAGTGATATGCTGCTGTAGATTATTCATCTTTCTGCTCCTGCGCGTGCTGACTTTGAGGCTCTTTGTGTCTCGGTGTGTTTGCAGACTGTGGAGGATGGATCACACCGGGACAAAGACGTTTTTAACAGCATCGTTTCTTTTAAAGCTGCGACACGTTTTGATGCGTCCTGCTCTGCTGACGGAGCGTTTGTGGGGGTTTGATTTGTCTTTGAAAGTTTCCCCTCTGAAGAAACTGTAAATGTCACTTCCTGTTGATTTATCAGGACGTACCTCAGGCTGTTTAATAACACGTAACCACGACTGACTGCACAGAGTTTAATCTGTGTTCAGCTCTGAGGTCATGGATGTTTGAGGTTTGAGGATGTCTTTCTGGGTTCCTCTGCCTGTCTCCTCTTCAACACGACGTGTTATTACGATTATTTATCGCTGTTTTTCTCCTTACATCGCTTTTTATTTTCTCTCTCTGTTTCATTCGTACTTCATTTCCTCGCTGGTTGTCAGGTAAACCCCGCCCCCTCCTTTTCTCTCCTTAACACAATACAGGTCTGATTACAGGCTGCAGGGGAAGCAGATTGAGATTGATTCGCTGAGAGGAAGAGAGGTTTTGATAAGCGGATGGTGATGATGTTTGTTTACAGGAAGGACGGTAAAATCCAGATCTGTGATAGTGAGGAGAGAGGACGGTCGACGGGGAATCAAGACACTCAGATTCAGGATAAATCAGGAGCAACGTGTCTGAGGAGGCACTCACATCTGACTGTTCTCCATCCAAACCCTAATTAAAGAAGTTTAACTGATTCATTTATGGTCCAGAATGTCCTCAATCACCCCCCCCCCCCCCCCTCCACCCCCACAAAACTGCTTCTACTGCAAAACAGAAACAAGTCGTGGTATGCCACTGTTCGCTCTGTGGCATGTGCCGGTCGGTCACCGCCACATGCCGGTGGTTGAGTCTAATGAGATTTTTGTTTTACCGGAAAGAAGACAAAAACACTTGCTTTGACAAAGCTTACTGGTTATTGGTCAGACATTTTTCATCTATATAGCGCTGCCTATGAAAGACGACTGGAACCCGACTGTCTTTTGGTGATCTTGGGCTGTTCTAATGTCTCTTTAACGCTTCCTGCCGCTTTACAACAAGCCCTCATGTTCGGTATGGCTATTGCAAAAAGGGTCATATTAAAAGAGTGGAAGTCCCCTTCCCCTCCCTGCTTCAGAAGGTGGCTGAATGATATGGTCTCCTGTTTGCACCTAGAAGAAATTCGCTTTTCCATATCTAACTCCAATGTTCGGTTTAAGAAGGTTTGGGGTCCTTTCATTGAATATATTAAAAAGGAAAAACCTTTACCTGTTACCTGAACACCCTGCTCTCTTTTATTTTTGCATTGTTTTTATTTATACACAAAGTACCTTTGCCGTTCCCCTCTTGTACAGGCTCTCTGGACTCAATACTTGGACTTTCACCATGGATTTTCTTTTTCTCTGGGACATTGTGTTGTGCTGACGTTTGGCGTATACTGTTTTGTCATTTTCTCTGTCATTGGATAAGTGCTGGCTGTCTTGTTGTTTTTTTTTTTGTTTTGTTTTTTTTTTATGTCTACTGTCTGTTAGTTCTGTACATTTTTCTTTTAGTTTAATGTTTCGTTTGTATTTGTATAATCTTATAAAAAACTTTGCACAAATAAAATTTCAAAAAAAAAAAAAACACTTGCTTTGAGTTGAATTTTTACAGCGTAAAATCCGTTTCAGTCAGTGTTTTCCACAGATAATACGGTTTTAATTAGATATTACATTTCCGCAACATGGTTTAGCTTTTATTACATAACAGGCATATTACACTGTAAAAGCAAAACTAACAGCGTTCCATTATTCAAACTTCATTTATGCTCTGATAGTTTGTTTTTATCTTAAAACTGATTTTATTCAATATTGTTTCTGGACATTTTGAAATGGTGCCCTCGTAGTATCGTTACATGATTGAAGGTTTAAAAAAAAAATCCCTATTTTTCTTTTTTTTTCCTCTTTTTTTTAAATCAAAAAATCTTATTTTTCGTATCACTAACATATGATTTAAAATAACTCAACAAGTGGTTTAAATGAATTTTGATCATTTTATAGATATAAGAAATCACCTCTTTAACAACTGGAAGTAACAGAGTTTTCCAGCTTGTAAACGTTAGCATTGCAGTATTGTAGTAGTACTGGTAACTCAACAGTAGGTGGCAGCACTGCACTGAAAAATTATGCGCAATCTGCTGCACACAGAAAAAGATGAAAAAGCACGTCAGCACTGTGACTTGTCAGGTAAAGAATGTGAGGAAGACTCATCCATTGTGTATTCTTTTTTTTTTTTTTTTTTTTTTTTTTTTTTGCATACTGACGATTTCACCTGTTTACAAACTACATTTTGTCCAAATCAGAATGTTTTCCTGGTTTGGTGGACGTTTTGAAAACGTGTCGTTTTGAGCTGGTTTCGTTTTTAAGGTGTCAGATTACAAACAAACCGCAGCAACTTTTTATCCAGAAAGAGAAACAAAAACAATTTATGGACATGAAGAGACCTAGCTTTTAGTTTCGCTGCTTCATAAGGAGCTTTAAGTACCTCAGAAAAAAAAGACTGATGTAGAGTCTGGATCGAAATTTTGATTTATTTGTACAGTTTTGGTGGAACAAAACCTGACAACAGGCCTCATCGTGGTATTCAAAACATCAGGAAGAACCCAAACCCTCCAACTTTCGACAAAGTGAAACTATGTGACTGAATTTAACAGATAAACTTCAGTCTGGACGAGAGACCTGAGGAGGAAGAAAAACAAGAACACTTGGAGTGTGTATTTACTGTTGGGTCACCCCTCCCTGACTCACCCAGAGCTGTTAATGAGTAACAATAAAACCTCAGAAGGAAAACACATCAACATTCCTCCTGCTCTTTAAATTTCTAACTTTTAAACCATTTTCTTTCTCCTCTGAGCTAATCCTACAAACATCGCTCTGTGTGATACCTGCATGTTGACTGCTGGGTTATTTGTCACCGTTTACATGTTGAGTTTGGGACTTATTATCAGAGGTAATCTGGTTTTTAATATAACATCAGGTCGTGTTAATGAGTCGCCATTAGAGCCAAAAAGAAAACACATGAACTTTCGTTTCTACCCGTGTTTGTTCTCTTCTCTTTGTTTTCTCTCCGCCTGTTTATCTTTCCCAGCAGGCAGGAAGTTTACCCTCTGACCAGTTACTCTCCAAGTCTCCCAGTTAATCATTTACGGCCTCTCCCTCGAGCCAAACCAATCACAACACAGGAGAGGACGATGAAGTCATACTCGGTGTGATTTATACAGTCAGTGTAGTACTGACTAAGCTTTACCCATTATTTAATCCAGAAGAATATGTTTTTAATTGTTTTATTTGGGATTACATTGCTCAGAACAGTGGCTGCATCCAATTTTTTTGGGACCCCAAAAATGGGTTCAACCATAACTTTGAATGGGTTGATTTGAGATTACTTGTTCCAAGACTTCAAAAGCCACTACAGTTAGAAACATGCTCTACAGATAGATCTCTAAATGAATAAAACATTGAGGTTAATGAAATTGGGTCTCAGATTGAATTGACTCGTGTTTAAAGTCGTCAGGTCACTAATCGAGTTCAGTAAAGAGTCTCAGTTTTGAGGACTTTCACAAGACTTCCTGTCAAACTTCACGTGTCCTCTTTGTTCCATCTGTGGTGTCCTGGGTCACAGCTTTTCACACCATCACGCTCCGGTAATTAAGAGGATCAGGTTTTATTTTCACTACCCACTGACCCACTTCTGCTGGAGTCCAATAAAAACACACACTGTCAGGTGTCAGGGCTTCCCTGAAATAGTTGCACACAGCGTAAACGCCTCTGTGACTCGACCGGCTGGGATCAGCGTCGCCTTCTGAACTGTCCTGGTCTGACTTTGTTTACTAAGAGAGCTGCTACATACCAAAGAGAAACACTGTAGTCCAGTGACTTGGACTTGAATCAGGCTGTAGTACTTGCTTTCCAGGACTTGTGACGTGACAACAACATGAGCACACTGATGACTCAAACCTGAACTCTCTATTCACATTTGAAACATACCAAAGAAAAAGACTGTCTCAGGAAACAGTGACTTAGACTCCGACTTGGACCTTTATGCAACTTGGGTTCTACTCAAGTGACTTGTGATGAAGCTTAAATTCTCCCCTAGAGACTGGGACCTGAATCCAATTCTTTTCTACAATTCTGACTTGATTTTCATTCCTGTCTAGTGACTCAGACTAGATCAGACTCTCCTCTGGTGACTTGAACCTTACCAAGTCTCTCTAGGGATTTAGACTCAACTTGAATTCTCAAGTGACTTGGACTTGACATGGATTCTTGTCCAATGACTAGAACTCTCCTCTAATGACTCATATTTACACAAGATTATCTTCTAGTGACTTGGACTTGACCAGAGTTCTTGTCTGATGTGACTCAGGCTCCATTTTAACTTGGACTTGGACATGGAAGTCACTTGAATTATACTTGAGTGACTTTTGACTTAACTAAGATTCTTTTCTAGTGACTGGTCCTCGACTTGGATTTTTCTCTACTATTCTGACTTGACTTGCCCTAGTCCAGTGACTTGGACTTGACACCAATTCTCCCCTTATGACCTGGACTTGAATTCTTCTCTAGTGACTCAGACATGACTTGGGTTCTTGTCTAATGCCTTGGACTCAACTCAGATTCCCCTCTAGTGACTCAGTCTCGACTCGGCTACTCCTCTGGTGACTCAGACTTAACTTGAATTCTCCAATGACTCAACCATGACTTGGACTTTTGTCTAATGACTTGGACTCAAAGGGAGTTCCCCTCTAGTGACTTGGACTGAAACATGATTTTCATCTTGAGACACAGACTTGACTCAGACTCCTCCTTTGTGACTTGGACTCACTTTTTCTCAATGTTCCTTGACTTGGACTGACTTGGACTTAAACACTTGGGACTTGATCTGACAAGAGGTTTAGTGACTTGACAAGAACAATGATGTCTGCAGCATGATCTGTATTTATGGAAGGAGAACAGGACAGTTCCCCATATGTGAGACCAAAACAGTTTGAGCTCCTCCTGCTGGCAGAAGTTCATAAAACCCACTTTCTCCACCCCAACCCGGATGGAACATGGGTCAGTGTTTAAAATGAAAATATATCATGCTAAGTTAGCACTTAGTGTTAATTTTCTATTTTAACTGAATTATTAAAGACCTAAAGTATATAACATGTTCTAAACATGTTATACACGTATCTCTGCAGCACATGTAAACAGACTGACAGAGCAACACGTCTTTGTGAGGACTCAGCATCTCTGCCCACACATCTGTTACCACACACACTTTGACCCCTCTGTAACCACACCAAAAATGTATTTTCATGAGGTAACTGGCACAATCCAAAAACCACAGCACTGCACTCAGCACTATTCAGCAGTATCTGCGTTTGAAATGTGCTGAGCTAATCCTCCTCATGCAGGCTCAAACATTTGGATGGAGCCAAAACCAGCCTACACTCGGCGACGACTTGAATATGAAACCTGGAGGGACTGGCTGATGAGACGTAAACACTGTGGGGTCGTTCCGTACTGTGGTCTGAGAGTTTCAGTTGGAGTCAACAAAAAAGTAAGATTGGAGAAAAACTTCTTACAAAACAAAACCAAGATGGAGGAAGTCAGTCAAAGTGTAAGATTAGGAATGCTTATTAACGTCCTTGTTGACCTCTGACCTCACAACTGATTTCAGTGTGAACTTGAGTGTCATTGTGATCATTTTAAAGGGAACTATCATTAAAAACAACATGACTGTTAACTTCCCTGCAGGGAAACAGTTATATAATATTCTTAAACAGCGCAGTATGGTCTGAGGAAATCTAACATAAACCAGACCTACAACACACCCAGCTTTGTTGTTGGAAACACACACCATGACAGGTTTTCCTATTAATATGAGGGCTATAACTTTAACAGGTCTTATTAAGGACTTTTGCTGACACATACTTACAGGTTTTACCCGATTATGGGGACTGTTACTGGAACAAAAACTCTTTTTGGGGCCTTTTTTATGTTAAAAGTTTTCTTTAATGTTGATTACCTAAACTGATATGCTTGAACTATTTTTAATGTTCCTTTAAGTGAATTTTACTGAAACACTCAAACAGGTTTTCTTATGAATATGTGGACTAATACTAATACTCATGCACTGCTTTATACACTTAAGGGGGATTTTTACTGACACTCCTTTCATTCTGATATCTCTGTGGAGACTCCTCTGAAACATGTTTTCAATCATTTTGAGGACTTTTTTGACACACACCTTCTTGTTTTAATGTCCATTTTGATACTTTAAGTGATAAAACATTCTAGTTCAAAAATCTGTTGGAACTTTACCTCACACACATTTCTTAATGTTGGTGTTGGTACTTAGAGTGGAAGAAATTTCTGCAGCAGGAACTTTAACTTACAAACATGTTCTTGTTTAGCAACCATTGTGGGCAATTGTACAATATTTCTGTCTTGTCTCTGGGGACCTTTTCTTTAAATTCCTTTCTGGTTTTTATGTTTTTTTGTTGCTGTTATTTATTGTAAGCAGACATTCATTATTGTAATAGAGAAGACATTCTGCAATTTTACAGATACAAATCTTTCTATGATGATATTTTTATAAACCACCTAATTCAATTCATCCACAAAAAGTAAAAAAAAAGTCTCATGTATTGGATTTAAGTAGTTTAGTTTGCATATTCATACTCTCAGAGCTTAAAGGAAACATTGCAAAACATCATCAGCAAAAAGTTTGACAACACTGCCCTCTGGTGGTCTTCAAGTATACTCATCAGAATACTTGAAAACAACGAGTTGTGAGAATGTGAATTTAAAAGCTGATTTAAATCCCCCTAAACCAGATTTCGCTCTGCAGTGATGACTGCTGTGTGTACTCACATGAGGTGGTGTGTTGTTGTTGAGCTGGTCTGGACTCAACGGTGACGCTGCAGGGTGGCAGTCCAGTGACACTCGGTCTCTGCACGCAGCGTGACACGTGTACTTACAACCTGCCGAGACATCAAACACAGACTTTATCAGAGGCTGTAGAGTCATTCATGTACATGAAGGTTTGTCTACACACAATACATGAAAACATAAATGTAGCACATATGCAAATAATCTCCTGATACCACGGCTGAGGTCGAACTTCCCCGTCATTACATGTAAATTCTGACCCGAGCACCAGGATCTGACCTACATGTTTAACATGTTAAGAGTCAAACTTCAAACTTTGAAATGTGTCAGAGATCGTTTTAAAAAACTACAAATAAACTGCAAGAGTTTTTATCTGTATAACACAAAATGTTTTTATTTCAGAGGTTTATTTCTTTATTTCAGCTTTAATCTTGTAATTTTAGGCCTTTAGTTTGACTTTAATGTTGTTACTTCATGTCTTTGGTTTGACTTTAATCTTGACACTTTACCACTTATATCAACTTATTTATGACGTTGTTGTCCACAGGGGGCCAAAATGGACGGAAGGTTTTGGACAGCAACTGATTAAGTAGTTAAAGTATTAATATTATGTTTTACCCAAGCAAAGAAAAATGTTAGAAAATTTAAATCTATAAACAATTAAAGTACAAAATGTTTCTGATTATGAAACTGTTACTGTGAATGACTACTACACAGTAACACATGTTTAAATAAAGTCTTTTTTAATGGCAAAGAATTCCAGAGAGTGAATTTAGCTGTAAAATAAATGGGGCTAAATCAAAACAAACCAAAAGTTACTCAAAGGAGCTTTAACTTTTTAAAAAGAAAAAGAAATCAATAGTTTTTTCTACAAGATTAAGGGAAATTTATAATAGAAACATGGAAATCACCATGGAAACCACAGAAACGCATCACAAACTGACTTTGTTAAAGGGTTAAGTTTGTCCCTGTTGCCCACCCGTACATCAACACACATGAAAACTGAACCTTTGAGTCTGGTCAGACTCCAGCAGCAACATTAAGTAACAGAATGACTCACAGGCAGGATTTACCTTCAATAAACACATCTTACACACACCTTCAGTCCAAACAAAGGCTCCAGCAAACACACACACACACACACACGTGTCCATACTGCTCATGTGTGTGTGTGTGTGTTTCCCTGACCCTCCTACCTGGCGTCCTCTTTTTCACATGCTGTCCAACTTTATCCGACAGTTTGCACATGGCTGCTCCCATCTCCCATCTTCATCCTCACACACACCTCACACACACGCAGAGGAGGAAATCCCACAGACAGGACAGCACAGACACACTCTCTCTCTCTCTCTCTCTCTGCGGTGTTCCTGGCTGCCTCTGGTCAGTGTTGTGTCTCCAGCAGACTTCAGATGCTGATTTGTGCCGTCACCTCTCCCTCTCTCTCCCTCTCTCTCTCTCTCTCTCCCTCTCTCTCTCTCTCTCTCCCTCTCTCTCCCTCTCTCTCCCTCTCTCTCCCTCTCTCTCCCTCTGCCTCCCTCTGTGCTGCTGTGTTGTTATGCTGAGTGGGTGATTTAACAGTCAAATGGAGGCCGCAGACTGACGGACGCACAGACAGGAGAGGACGGGGGTTGGAGGTGGTGGATGTGGGACTGCTGACTCGCTCTCTCTCTCTCTTTTCTCCTCTCTGTTTCTCTTTGCACTCTTTCCTCGCTTGTTGTTATGACTCGTTTCCTCTCTCTCCCTCCATCCGGCCGCTCGCTCTGTCATCCGTCTAAAACCTTTTTCACAATGAACTTGATCCACAGAGGAAGAGAGGGAGAGCCTTCTACATCCCTCCATCGGTTTACCCAACAATCCAAACAACCCCCAACCCCCCCCCCCCCTCCATTCACCCCATCATGAAAAGAGATGACATGTCGTATCATCTCTTTTTTTCCATTATAATTTCTTCAATGAAACACTCTTTATTATAACGTTTAACGACTTTATTTCAACTTTATGTTCGTAACATTCGGACTTTATGTCGACTTTATTCTTGCAGCGTTTTGACTTGATGTCAACCTCAGTCTCTCACACATCAACTTTATTTAAACTGAAGTATCTTAACAATACAAATTTATTTCAGCCTTATTCATCGTAACACAACAGCTTTTATTTCAGCTTCATGTTCGTAACACTGACTTTATATAAATCTATGATGGTAACAGAACTTTATTTAACTTTTTAGCTTTACATCTTTATTTCCACTTTCATCTCTTAACATTTCACCTTTATTTTGACATTTATTGGCTTTTTCAAATCTTTTTTCCTCAGGTGTTTAACCTCCATCGTTATCTCTTTATTTGTTTTTTGTTTTAACTTTTTGTCCTTGATTTAGGATGTGTTTTATATTTCACATTACTCACTCTTCTACGTCTCTACTGTTCAGCCGTTGGACAAATAGCTGTAACATCATTAGATTCTTCTGACCGTTGATTTGTCCACAGCGCCATCGTCTGGTTCATGTTTCACTGTGTCCTTGTCTTTGTGAAACTTCAGATCAAAATGACTGTAAGTTGAATTTCTTGTTGTGTTTTCTTCTTTGTCTCAGGGTTAAAAGCTTTTCACAGACGCCAACGAATCGATCGCGCTCAATCAGCTGGAGTCACACACAGACTGACACACAGACTGACACACAGACTGACACACAGACTGACACACAGACCGACACACAGACTGACACACAGACTGACACACAGACTGACACACAGACTGACACACAGACTGACACACAGACCGACACACAGACTGACACACAGACCGACACACAGACCGACACACAGACCGACACACAGACTGACACACTCACTCACTCGGACCACGGAACTTTTAAAGCTTTTACATCAGGAGCAGGAAAACTGATGACACATCACCAACAGCAGCTCAACACAGAGGGCTCTTATTGTGAAACTCAGCTCAGGTCAAAGGTCAGACAGCACAAACCAGACAGACTCAGGTTTTCTTCTCCTGTGTGTGAAACAGTTTTAACACAGACTCTCTAATCAGGTCTGTGTGTGTGCAGAGAGACCACAATGAACCTTCAGCTGCTTCAGACACACACACACACACACACACACTTTTGCCTCAGTAATTGATAAACTGTACAGTGTGGGATCCATGTTTCTAATAGGTGCTCATTTTGGAAAACAAGAGAACGAGAGGTAAACTACAGCGCCCCCTGTGGTAGCAGAGATTCACTATAATGTTCACAAAGATACAATAAGATACAGAACTCTACCTTACCAAACAATATGGTACAGTACTTTGGATCTCATTCTATAAGGTATAATACGGTAGTACAGATGTAATGATATGATACCATACAATACATTATGATGCGTTACAGTGCAAAACAACACAATCTGGAACAACATGCTATGGTTCCATAAGTTACGATATGACCCGATACGACCCGATATGACTGGATACGATACGACTGGATACGACTGGATAAGTCTGGATACAACTGGATACGACTGGATACGACTGGATAAGACTGGATAAGACTGGATACGACTGGATAAGACTGGATAAGACTGGATACGACTCGATATGACTCGATACGACTCGATATGACTCGATACGACTCGATATGACTTGATACGACTCGACGCGACTCAATACGACTCGATACATCTCGATATGACTTGTTACGACTCGACTCGATACAACTCGACTCGACTCGTTACGACTCGACTCGATACAACTCGACTCGAATTGACTTGACTCAATTCGATACGACTCGACTCGATACGACTCGATACGACTCGATACGACTCGATACGACTCGACTCGATAAGACTCGATAAGACTCGATACGACTTGAACTTGATACGACTCGATACGACTCGATACGACTCGATACGACTCGACTCGATAAGACTCGATACGACTTGAACTTGATACGACTCGATACGACTCGATACGACTCGACTCGACTCGACTCGACTCGATACGACTCGACTCGACTCGATATGACTCGATTCGACTCGATACATTATGACAGAATATGTTATGATACGCTTCCATCAGTTACAATACAAAACATACAACAGGGTACAACACGGTTCCATATATGGGTTTATACAATACGACGTGATACGATAAGACAGGATATGATGTAGAATGACAGGATGAGGTGTTTTATAATATAACTCCACAATATGATACGATGACGTAGGATAAGATACACCTCGTCTGTTTTCAACAGATGTGATCAAACTGGGAAATCTTTTCTGAATGCGTCCCATTCTTCAGAGCCTCCTCACCTCTGAGACACAGACCACAGAGTGGACTGACTCAGGTGTGTGTTGATAATGCCCTCTGCTCTGAGCTGTAAGGATCAGTGTCCAGGCTGAGATGATGTGTGTCTGTCTGTAATCAGACCATAAGCATTTAAAGACGCTGATGTTCTGTGTTTACGGACTGACGAGCTGTTGCTGCTGCTAACGTTTCTAAGAGTTCTGGCAAACCAGTGGAAGACAAAGACAGGTGTGTGTGAGGACAGGTGTCTGCTATAAACGTCCAGCAGCCATCTGTTCTCCTCTGTTCCTGAATAATGCTCTTTATTCAGACGTGTCTTTGTTTCTCTCTCAGCATGTGCAGACACGCTCGCAGTGTTTCATCGTGTAATCAAAACTGAGCTCAGAATAGAAAAAGTCCTCATATTACAAAACACACACACACACACACACACACACACACTGTCTGCAGAGGCACGTCTACGGATCTGGAGCCTCGTAGGGAATGCAGAGGCGGAAAAACACCACAACAAACACGGTGGACGCTCCTGAAGCTCATATCAGCGGTTCTTTTCATTTGATCTGAATGTATCTTATGATGGATTATTTCTGTTCACTTTTATTCTAAATTTTGCTTCCTGCAGACAAAAAAAAAATACATTCAACTTTTTTTTTTTTTAACTTTTTCTGACCCACAAACCACAACACACAAAAGACTGAACAGGAGTTACTTCAACTTTGATGCTAAAAAGTGCAAACAAGCGACAGGAATCAGCTGGAATCTTTACAGAAACATTATAAACCTACAAAAATGAACAATACAAAAAAAATTAGAGTAAATATAAAACATTTTATAAAGTATCTGTGATTGAAGATGACTTATTTTGAAATATTTGCAGGACAAAAGGTATAGTTCTTGTTTTTCTTGTGATTAGCTTAGCATCTGATTTTTATCCGACTTTACCTTGTTGCTGTTTTTGAGAGGTTCACTGCAGAAACATTTCAATCTCAAGAGACTCCTTGGTTAGATTAAGATTAGATAAATCTAGATTTGATAATTTAATGTTAAAAAAATCAGAGTCTGAGCTCACCTGAGTTCCTCCACAGCAGACCGACCTCCAGCCGCCCAGAGCGTCGCATCACTTTAGGAAAACGATAGAAAAACCCTGACACTCGCCTCAAAGTTTTGCCAAAGTTTTTGGCAAAACCCATTTCTTCCCTCTATCACACACACATATATACACACACACACACACACACACACACACACACTCACATACACACAAGATAAATGACGTGTTTTAAGCTCCTGATGATGTAAATCCAGAGATGACTTCATGTGGATCCAAACTTCAGACAAAGTCATCCTTCACTTCCATCCATCGTCTCTCTCTCTCTCTCTCTCTCTCTCTCTCTCTCTCTCTCTCTCTCTCTCTCTCTCTGATTGTGTCTCTGGTTTGTCCTGGTCCCTCCCCTCTCTCTCTCTCTCACACACACACACACACACTGACCCCCATCTGTCTGTGTGTGTGAATGTGTCAGCTCCCTCTTGTTTGTTCAGTCGCTGTGACAGTTTGGCTCCACAAGAGACAAGATACACTCGTACAGTGGCAGCTGCCAACACACAGAGAGAGAGAGAGAGAGAGAGAGAGAGAGAGAGCGAGAGAGAGAGAGAGAGAGAGAGAGAGAGAGAGAGAGAGCAGACTGGGGGCAGCTCCAGTATTTTGCACGGTGGCTCAAAATGAGCCTCAATCCTCTGTGACTAACTGCACAGAGATGATAAACTCTTCCTCCACATACTGAGTTTACTCAAGGCTTTTATTTTGAAGGTTCATCCCACGCTCTAACATCAACCTGCTCTGATAAATAAGAAAACCTCTGTTCCATTCATTTAGACTAACTTTGCATTCCTTCATTCAACACTCAACGAGACGATCTGTCAACAATGATCACAAACCTCCTCACAGGAGCTTTAAAACACACACATTTCAACCTTTAAGGTCTCAAAGGTTTTTATTTTATTTTATAAAACCAAAGAAGGATCAGAGTGACTCTAGAGACACGTCCTCTCCTCACCCAGGCTCCATGAACTCACACAGAGTATCCGGTGCAGCGCTAAACCTGATCAGAGGGAGACGCTCCTGATGCCAGCGGCAGGTTTGTGTTACTTCATGTTGTAATGAGACAAAGAGAGAAGGACGAGAGAGCAACAGGAGGAGAGAGAGAGAGACAGAGAGAGAGAGAGAGAGAGAGAGAGAGAGAGAGAGAGAGAGAGAGAGAGAGAGAGGAACTCTGCACAGTTTTAATCCCAACAGGAAACTTCTCAACAAATATCCAGCAGGTCTTTCTAGACGGATCCACCTCATGGACTGGGGCTAATAAAAAAATGGGGTCAGGCCAGTAAAAAAAAAAAAAAAATCCCTAATATTAAAAAAAATCAACTGGAAAAAATGGAAAAAAAGAAAAAGAATTTTTTTGTGAAACTAGAAAAAAAAAATCACAGAATTCTGACCTTTCCCTCAAAGCTCCGACTTCAATTGTAAAATTTTGACCATTCTCACAAGTTGGACTTAAATTCTTGATTTTTTGACCTTCTCTTACAAAATTTAGACTAAAATTCTGGAATTCTGACCTTTTTCATTCCAACTTAAATTCTCGACTGACCTTGACTCTAAAGGTCTGTCCTAAAATCCAGAATTTTTGACCCTTTTCCCTGAAATTCTGACTAATATCCTATAATTCTGACCCTTTAATCAAAACTCTGTCCTACGTTCTAGAATTCTGACCTTTTCCTCAAAATCCTGACTTCAATTGTAACATTTTGACCATTTTCACAAGTTGGACATAAATTCTTGATTTTTGACCTTCTCTTACAAAATTTTGACAAACATTCCAGAACTCTGACCTTTTTCATTCCAACTTAAATTCCCGACTTTTGACCTTTTCTGACCTTGACTCTAAAGGTCTGTCCTAAAATCCAGAATTTTTGACCCCTTTCCCTAAAATTCTGACTAACATCTTAGAATTATGACCCTTTAATCAAAACTCTGTCCTACGTTCTAGAATTTTGACCTTTACTTATAAAACTCTGACTTAAATTCTAGAACTCTTCATCTCAACAGAGCGTAGAAACTTTCAGTTTGTTCATCTCTCTGATAAAGACTTTGTCCTTAAACTCGTCATCTATCTCTCTATCTTAAGATCAACCTAAATATTAATATGTGATCTTGAAAACAAGTCGCAGCACGCTGTAGTTCTGTCTCTCAGTTCAGCTCCATCAGAGGAGCTTTTTGGGTCACCAGAAATTAATATTTGAAGGAAATAAGTGAAATGCACTGATGCCCAGCTGGTTGATAAGTAACTCTTCATGTTAATAAGTGAACAAGTGACCGACGACATCCGTCTGTGGAGCTCTGAAGGGCGTTAGCAACGAGACCTCGACAGGTTTACAGGGACAGTTTGTACTTTTCTAAAGTTTGTTGACATGAAAACAAAGAAAGAAGCTTTTAACAGGAGAGGAAGTGAACCACATGCACTCAGACAAACTGCATTTACACAGCGGCTACCACTGACAGGAAACAATCAGGACGGCTAATAGTGCCGGCTTCCCGTCCGTCAGCATGAAGAGGCTGAATGGACAGAAGCAGAGGAGCTTGAAACTCCTCACTTTACTCTACAGAACTTCAGGAGGGTCTGAAATCAGATCTGAACCATGAAAACTTGAATCTGAGTGTTTTGATTTTATTGTCTGAATATGAGCAGATCCAGAGTCTCAGTGTCATCAGAAAGCAGAGGCTGCTTCATGTTTACAGATCTCAGGTCTCATTAAAGGCCTGACTGACAGGAAACATGAGAATCATTATGAGGAAATACATCCTGAGAGCCTCTGAGTCTCATCTCCATCTCCAGTCTGATGAAGCAGCCATGTTTTTAAACTCAGAGCCTCTCCTCTTCCTTCACACACTGAGATCCAGAGTTTGCACTCGAGGAAGCTTGTTTTTCTTTATCGTTTTAGAACCGGTCCGTCTGCATACCAGCTGCATTCCACCTGTGTTTCAGAGCCCTGCCTATGAATGGCTTTCAAACATGCGGTCTGTGTGACATGTCAGAGGTGTTACCTGCTGCTGTTGAAGCCACTTTGATATCTACTCTAATGATTTAAGAGTTTGTTTAAAGTCTGTGAGGTCGCGCAATAAAAGCTGGCAGCTAAAAACAGCTTGTGTTTGACTCCAAAGAGTCTAAAAAAACCTTTAATATAATCAACAGCCACAGATTTACATTCCAGAAGTCTTACTGTTTCCCCTTAAGATTCTGGATTAAATTCTGACTTGCTCTTCTGTTCCAAAATTCTGACATGTATTACAGAATTCAGATTTATACTCCAGATATCTGACGAATATTCCAAATTTTTTTACTCTAGACTTGTATTCTAGAACTCTACATGACATCTTAGAACCCAGACTTATATTCAAGATCTGGATTAATATTCAAGAGTCATGCATCCACGATTCTGGTATAACTCAGGAGTTCTGACTTATGTTCCAGAATTTAGATTCTAGTCAGGAATTCTGATTCTAATTCCAGAATTCTGACTTATATTCCACATTTTAGGTTAATATTCTGGAATTCTGGTTTTTATTCCAGATTTCTGACTTTTAAGCTAGAATTCTGAATAATAGTCGAGAATCAGTCTAGAATTCTGACTTGTATTCAAGATTTTAAATTGATTATTCTTGAATCCTGATTTTTATTCCAGAATTCTGAATTTTAAGCTAGAATTTTAAAATTATAGTCGAGAATCAGTCTAGAATTCTGACTTGTATTCCAGATTTACAATTCATTATTCTTGAATCCTGGTTTTTATTCCAGATTTCTAATTTTTAAGCTAGACTTCTGAATTATAGTCGAGAATCAGTCTAGAATTCTGACATGTATTCCAGATTTACAATTCATTATCCTGGACTCCGGATTTTTATTCCAGAATTCTGACTTTTAAGCTAGAATTCTGAATTATAGTCGAGAATCAGTCTAGAATTCTGACATGTATTCCAGATTTACAATTCATTATCCTGGACGCCGGATTTTTATTCCAGAATTCTGACTTTTAAGATAGAATTCTGAATTATAGTCGAGAATCAGTCTAGAATTCTGACTTGTATTCCAGATTTACAATTCATTATTCCTGAATCCTGATTTTTATTCCAGAATTCTGACTTGTGCTCTAGAATTCCGACTCCCATTAAGTGCACGCAGGTTTAGGGTGTAAACCTAGAAAAATGACAAACGTAAATGTGTCTGCAGCTGTTACAGTTAATGCAATGAGTCAGGAGCCAACCTGAAGCCTGACCTTAAGATGACTTCGCTCTGAGCGGAGCGTCAAATCCTCAGACTTTGTAAACATGGATAAAGCAGGTATCTAATGTTAGCAAAATAAAAACAAGTAGGCTGAGACATTCCTACATGTCTGGACACCATGATGATCTGCTCGTGGGAAATAATCAGATTGTAAAGTGACAAACCAAACCCTGTGGAACTTTCCGACCATTTAAAATCATCAGCAGTGCTGTGGCTGCAGCTCATTTTATTATTTAAAACTTTTCATATTTTCCTCCTGATGAAAAACCAACCGTTGAAACTTTGAACCCAGCATGAGTCAGACCCTCACTACAAGCTCCCCTCATCCATGTCCCACTCACCTGCACAGGTGAGACCATGCTGGAAGATGTAGGAGCAGCACACATCACACCAGGTGTTCTCGCCTCCAGGCTCGAAGGTGTGTCCCTCCCCGGACTCCTCCTTCACCCTCGGGTCCCTCTCCTCGGGGGAGAATATGGTCCTGACATCAGGGGGCCTGAAGCCCTTCTTCCTGTTCCTCGGTGGCCCTCCTTCCATCCCGTTGGCGACCCCTTCATCCTCTCTGCTTCTCCTCTCTCGGCTCGGTGAGCGCTCCGCAGGTTTCTCCGGGAGTCCTCTCTCACTCCACGCCGCCTCCAGGCTCTCCAGGCTGGCCGGCTGAGGGGAAGGATGCCGCCGGACAGCTCTCACCACCACCCCGCCTTTGTTGGCTTTTGAGATCCGCATCTTGGCACCCGGTGGCGGCCACGTAGCCTCGGGTCCTTCCCTCAGAGTTCCAGGATATTTACTGATGTTTACAGCCTGCACGGAGAGAGTGGAGTCATCCGAGACCGTCGAGCGCGTTGGGACGTATTTCCGACCTTGGTGCACGACGTTAAACATTACGCACACTCTTTAAATACTCGTGCGTTATAAGTCAGTGAAGGATTATTAAAGTGAGACAGGCAACACGTCACTGATGACACCGACATGCTGCGGAGCGCGTTTGTTGTCGGTGAGCAGGTTGAGGCAGTCTGAGGTGCGCAGGGGAACAGGTTGGATCTCATTTCACAGCGAGACGGAATCCGGAGCGCGCAGCTGTAAACGGTCCACAAATTAACTCAGACCAAACCTCGTTCAAAAAAACACGAATATTACGGATTTTCTTTGTTTTCATGCTAAATCAGCGCCAAAACTCGACTTAATTAAGTAACTGAAATTACTGAATGGTCCTTTAAAATTCGGCATCGCCCTCATCCATATCAAGCACTTACACATCCTAGCATTAACTCATAACAGAAATTAAACATCTTACTTGGTTATTAGAAAAGTATTTAGAAAATGTATAAAATGAAAAAAGATTTAATAAACTACCAAAATTTGAACGAGGTTCAGAACGCTGCTGTTAACTCCAAACAAAGTTATAACATCACAAGAATAAAGTCAACAAGAGATTTAATTTGTTATGCTACATAAATTAAGCTAAACCGTGATGCTATATAAATTAAGCTAATTCGTGATGCTACATAATTTGAGCTAAGCCGTGATGCTATATAAATTAAGCTCATTCGTGATGCTACATAAATTGAACTAAGCCATGATGCTATATAAATTAAGCTAAGTCTTGATGGTACATAAATTAAGCTAAGCCATGATGCTATATAAATTAAGCTAAGTCTTGATGGTGCATAAATTAAGCTGTCTTGATGCTACATAAATTAAGCTAAGCCGTGATGCTATATAAATTAAGCTAAGCCGTGATGCTATATAAATTAAGCTAAGTCTTGATGGTACATAAATTAAGCTAAGCCATGATGCTATATAAATTAAGCTAAGTCTTGATGGTACATAAATTAAGCTAAGCCATGATGCTATATAAATTAAGCTAAGTCTTGATGGTACATAAATTAAGCTAAGTTGTGATGCTACATAAATTAAGCTAAGCCATGATGCTATGTAAATTAAGTCGTGATGCTACGTTTGAAGTCATGAAGATTGAAGTTATGGCACAATATTAGTCATGATGTCAAGACAGTAAAACTGTTATGAGACTGAAGTAGAAACAACAAAATATTAAAAACTGTTTTTAATATTCATTTAGTTTTTTATGGCCTTTATCCTGTGTGTTGGTATTTAGTTATATTTAGCTACGATAGCTTCCAGGTTTTTTTAATTGAGGCTCCATATTTACAGTATGTGATGTATTAAAGTACGATGCGATATTTCCAAATAATTCTGTTTTTCTGAAACAATTCCAATCAGTGTGGTTGCAGCCTTGCATTAAATGTTTGATGGTAAGTTTTTTTCCAATATTAGATCAAAATATGATTAATAAAATATTTTCTTTCTGATGTTTCAGAGATTTCTTGGGTTTCTTTCCTACAATACAACAGATTAACGTTCAGTCATTGACACACGCTGAGGACAGTTTAGATATTTTAATCTTTAACATTTAATTTCGCATCAATTCAAATGTAGAAATTCAGTTAATTTCACAAAGAAAACTGAACATTCCTCAAACATTGTAATGAAAAGTGCATGAATAACGTGCAAAAATTTTTCTCCCAAAATTCTTTTTTTTTTTTTTTAATCTGACAAACATAAACAAAGCAAATCAACGTAGCAATGCAGAAACCGATTTCTCTTAGGTTTAAGACTTCGGCCATTAAATTATTACAAAAAGACAAAAACAAACAAAAAAGGCAGCAATATTTCTCTTGCTCAGATGTGTTACTGCTCGTCCAGTCTGAGTTTTTGTGACTGTAAACTGAGGTAATTCATGTCCTGAGATGTTCTGTGTGTGAAATGAGTCCCTGAGCGCCGACACCTCCTCAGGTGTCTGCAGTCTGTCTGAGGTCCATGTGCTGTGAGCTGAGGGCAAAGCGTGGAGTGTTTTTGGTTCACCAGAAGGTGGCGACATCCAGCTAGAAAAACCTCTTTCTCCTGTCACTGGATGTCATCCTCATCGTCACTGTAAAAAGCTTCCTCCTGGAAAAAAAACCACAAATTTAACATGAAAAAATGGATTTGTTTCAGGAGACGTTAAGAAGAAAACGTGTTTTTGACTTACGTAACCGCCCTGCTGCCGCGCCCAGGCAGAGTGATGCTCATGCAGATATCTCGCTCCGAGACCGAGCAGACGGTTCACGGGCAACGTGTCGGCCGCAGAAAGTCGACTGGTGACCTGTCAGGAGACAGAAACAGGATTATCAGTCTGATTAAACAAAAAAAGTAAAAAATATACTGAAAAATTCCCACAGATAAATAAAAGTACATTTTTGTTTTAACTCAGTTTTTAAGTTTGTAAAGTAACAACAAATTAAATACTTAAAGCCGGGAGTACTGCCACCGATACTTTAACTTTTTTAAATAACAACCTAAAGTTTATCTTACCTCACAGGTCACAGCGATCTGTTTTCGGTCCGACGTTTGAGGCTGAGGGTTCCCTGGCGTTGGGGGCGGGAGTCCCATCCTTGTGAGGAGAGTCGTGATCAGCCGCGTGAAGAAGGCGTAGTTCCAGAAAACGCCTGAAATGGCCTTTTTCAGTTCCTCTTCTTGCTGAAAAATCATGTTTTCTGTTTAGTGTTTGAAGAGTTTAACAGCAGATCAGCAGTAGATCAGCAGCAGATCAGCAGCAGATCAGCAGCAGATCAGGAGCAGATCAGCAGCAGATCAGCAGCAGGGTTTAGAGCTGGTTTTGAGTCACATTTGGAACAACAGAACAGTCGTGATGATGACTGAGAGGAAACGTTTTTTTCTGACCTTCTCGCTCATGTTGTCTCCGACCTCTCTGAGCAGCACGCCGATAACTCTCTCCACATCTTTGTAAACAAAACAAAAGAACATAATGGATCAATCCCGCAGAGGTGGATATGAACAAACACCACAGACCCAAAAGAGCCGTCAAATGTGAAACTTTTCATGAACACCAAAACTCACCGTCCGGAGAGTCCGCCTCGACCTCTGGAGGGACGAACGGGATCTCGTCTGCAATCTCCGTCAGTCTGCTCGCTGCCTCCTCCAGCCTCTCATCTTCTCCTTCCTGACCTGAAAGAAAAGTGAGTCAGCGTTCCGGAAACTTCCTCACCACTCAGGACACGTCAAGGTGCTGCAGAACACAAAGTTCTGTTTCTCTTCTTTAACAACTACAAATTTGTCCTTTTAAGGAGATCCACCAATTAGTGATGTCACAGTTTGAGCCAATTCCCATTGGTCTCATCCTGAACACACCTTTACCTCAGTGTCTGACGTTTCCCCCATGATCCAATGTTTTGACTTAAACTTTAAAGTTCATTTCAAAATAAGAGAAACACATCGAAGTGCTACGAAGTTTCTTAAAGAGACAGTAGCTGAATAAAGCGCTGAGAGGCTGAAATTAGATTTTTAAAGACACCATCACTAAAACTGATAAATTATACCTTCAAATTAGAACCTGTTAAAGAGCTTCAAACTTTTTTTTAGCTTTTAACATTTTTAGTCTTTTTTTTTTACAAAGTTTCATCAGACACTTTATTTCTGAGCTTTTTGGGGTCTTTGACTTTAGTTTCACAGGATTTTTGTTGATGTTTTTTTCATCAAACATCGTTTCACACTCTGAGTATCAAACTGATTTCCTTCAGCTAAGTGATCTGATGTCAGTCACATTTCTTTTTGTCTGAGTTCGACCGTCTGCGTACGACACCCAGACTTTAAGGCTCTAAAGGTTGAATCCAACGCTCACCTGCTCTGAAGTCTCCTCTGCGACAGGTGGCGCCCCCTGTAGGAGACGTTTGTCTTGCCTGAGGAGTGATGCAGGTGAAAATCTTGGCCAGGCGTTTCCACCCCTTCCTCCTCTTCTTCCTCCCCTTCAACTCAGTGTTAGCGCCCCCTGGTGCCTCAGGTGAGCCGTTTGGCAGTAAGTCAATGGAGTTCCCGTTTGCATGTGACTTTGTGTCCCGCCTCCTCCTCTGTGCGTAGGCCATGAGGAGTCTGAACTCTGGGGTGTCCTCCATGCCGTCTGAGTCTGTGGTAGGTTTGAAGTCACAGTCTGTGTGGTTGGTGAAGGGGTCGTGGATTTCCACGTGACCGTTCTCCATCTTTGTTTACTGCTGATGAAACACAGCATGGAGATCAATAACTGCTGCTCATCAAACAGACACAAAACTGGTTCCATAAACAGACATCAGTGAAGAGCAGCAGACAGAGTAGGTCACATGACCAACATGTTTAAACTCACAGCAAACAAAGTCTCTCTGTTTACATCTTATTTCTGCTTTTTTCCTCTAACATCTGTTCATCCATCTTAACTGTGGATTGTTTATTTCTATTTTGGATACATTTTAGACAGTTTCATTTTGTCCTGTCAGTCAACTTAAAAAGGTGAATAAAATGATAGTAAAGGCTTAAAAAAGTGCAAAATTCATTCCTAAAATTTTCTGATTAGAAAAAAAAAAACCTTCAAAAAACAACATTCAACAATAAATCACAACACATTAAAACTGAGAAGATAAAAAAAAAACGCAGAATGTTTCTTATAAGTAAATTATACCTTTACCCAAAGGTTAAGAAGTATTTTTGTATAATATAATAAAATCTGTTGTTTTTATATTTTTAAAATTTTAATATTTTACTTCCATCACAAGCTAAAAATGTGACAAGCTATGAATTAATGTTTATTAATAAATATTAGAGTAATAATCCTCACAATCACAATTTATTAGAGGAAAAAAAAAAGAAAAAACGTTTTCCCTTCACGATGTCGCCCCCTGGTGGTGAGGAGTTAGCCGTACATCCTCATTTATCCGGGTTGTGTCAAGACATGTCATTCACAGCAGTCTGTTTAACACTGAAGTTTCTCAACGTGCAAAACATTAAACCACAAAAAGACACTCTGAACTTTTTAAAGGTTTAAATTATTTCTATTTTTTTTTCCATTTTCGAAGAAAACAAAAAAAAAACCTGAAGCTTTTTTTTAAACAGTCATTAAAAATCACTGTAACGATATTTTTTTTTGTTGTTGTTTTGAGGCTTTAAACTTTGAACTAATAAACGTTTATGTCGCTATACGTCAAAATATAAATGGATCAGTTTGTTTTACTATCCACAGACCGACTTCTCGCCTGTCGTGTGTTTATTATATTAAACGCTTCTGACTTTAACAGTTTAAAAAATGAGCACAAAGAGCAAAAGTCACTTTCTCTCCTTCAGGATTTACGTAACTTTACCCCGAACGTGTCCTCTTCTTATCAATCTGACTCTGTAATTCAACTTTTATGAGTTAAACTGTTACTTCCTGAAGTGTCGAAGATCCGCGAACACAATCCATCGATCTAAGAAATGATTTAAAGTATCAAAAACAGGATTACTCACAGTCCAAGCGATCAAAACCGGTGGAAAAGGGGATAAAATCCACTCAGCTGCTGTCAGTCTCCCCAACAACACAAATAATACAACCAGGAACCGCGAACTCAAGACTACTTAAACTGACGGGACGTCATCACGTAAGACGTCACGAGTAAGGCGGGTGACACAGATACAAAGATGAAATACATCGAAAATTTAGAATATTACGGAAATATGACGACTGGAAAACATAAACGGAAGCTGTGTTTTATTTTTATTGTGTGTTTTTTTAACAAAAAAAAAAAAAAAAAGAAAAAAAAAAAAAAAAAAAAACGAAACTGAAAACGATGATGAGGTAAAAAGCTTGTTGTCACCTCTGCAGGTTTATTTGAAGAATCACTGAGTCAGCAGAATTCAACGTATGTGACATCTACATGTTCCTCCTCAAAGTTATTTATTATCTGTTTTTTCTTTTTTTTAATTTAAATCCATTTATCAAAATGATTTTAAAAGCTGACTCTGCTATGATAGAAACTTCCAGAACCTCTGTGGATTGGTTAAAAAAAAGAGGAAATGAAACTCAGTTTGTTGTGATGACATCAGAGCTGAGAACAAAAATATTAGTCACTCCTGATTGGTCAAGAGACAGGAAGTGATGAATTTAAACATGAAATGTGTGTTTTACATGGTTAAAATAAAATCTATAAAGTCTCTGAGCTTAATGTGTTTAAAGAGGAACCTGCTGCTGTTTTAACAACAGGAAGACCAAATGATTTACAGGAAGTTACCTCACAGCCAGAGAAATCCATCAGCTGACAACAAATCCTGTGTGTGGTTTTATTTACCGTCCTCTATAATTAGAACATGACTCACCTGCACGGGACTCTGCAGCCTTGTTGAACTCTTGGAAAACAGGTATCAGACAGAGAGGGATTTTTCAGACGTGATGGAACCAGTCAGGAGGGTTCAGGAGTAGAAAGTCCCTTTCCTCAGGATCACACGTGAGCAGGACTAACTGATGGAGTCAGTGCTGATGGATCGTTCAAAAAGAAACTAAAGCAGTACGAGGTCCTGTGATTGAAGGCCTGAAGCCTGCTGCTAGTGTGTCCCAGAATGATGACATCATGTCAACGTTTTACCCAAAAACAAAACAAAAAAAATTAAACATTTATGATTAAAATCAGAGTAAGTTTTGTTTTTAAATCCTGCTTAGTCAGAATTATGACACAAAAAAATCAAAAATTTGGTGGAAAAACTACAAGAAAAAATTTAAACATTAACATAAACAGAGAAAATAAAAAAAGATTCTGTTCTCATCAAGAACAGAACAGCAACCTCTGAGGCCATCGAGGAAGTTTTGGTCATAAATATGATAAAATTTTTAAATTCTTACCAAATAAGTCCAAAACTTTTGCATCAGTCCTTGTAACAATAATCACAGTAACATTATAAGAAAACAAAAATTTGTTTTTGAGTTTGTTCAAGACACAAGATGTCAAACCTTTGACTTTCACAGTTAAGATAATGAGATAAAAGACCCTTAAAACAGACACATTAACACCAATCAAAATAAACTTCGTGACTTAAACAAAAACAATGGAAAAAAAACTGAAAATTGTACTTGAAAATTACAAGCTTAATTTTTTTTAATAAATGAAATTAAGAGTGAAAATTTTCAGCATTTTGTCAAAAATATGACAGAAACTCAGAATTTTATCTTCATACAAAACTACACTGCAAAAAATACTGATCTAGTGTGAAAATTATGACAAAAATTACAATTATTTTTACTGAATATGCAATCAGAAAAGAAACTTAACTTAAAATTCATATTGACGTCACAAAAATTGAAAAAAAAAAATATCCAAAAGTTTTATTAAAAAAAGGCTACAATTCAAAATTTGGGAAAAAGTAGGAAGCTAAAAAGGATGAGTCAGCCTTTTTCTTCTATAGGCTTTAGATCTGTGTGTACGTGTGTGTGTGTTTGTAGCGTAGCGTCTGTCAGCTAACCTGTCGCTCTGCAGAGACTAAAGTTCCCCTCAGGTCTCAGACTCTTTGACTGGGGGGACTTTGAGGATCCTGCTGCAGGTTCAGCTCCTGGTCCTTTAATGGCGGCTGTGAAGCTGTGAGGAAAGTCCCGCTCTGACTCACCGAGCGTCTGTTTGACTTTAACAACAACCTGACAGATTTCTCAGACTCACAAAGAAAACAGATTTAAACTCTGAGAGCAGTCGGGTTCCGTCTCACACAGCGGTGACCTCTTACAAACATGAAGTGGAGGAAGAACCCGAGTGCTGCTTTGCTCAGAAACAAACAGCTCCACTGTCAGTGATTGACAGACCTCGTGCTCGGTCTGTAATCTGTGCTCGTCTCAAAGACTTTAAAGCATTTTTAAAATCAGGCTGATAAAGTTATCTGTGCTGTTCAATCATCCACAGACTCGTCTCTGTCCGTCTGATGCTCCAGACAAACGCTGAGTCACCTGGAGATTAGGTGAGTCAATCAGGAAAATCAGTCAATTCCTCTGCGTCTTAAACCTGAACGAGCTGCTTTCTGCTCCAGGAAGTCGACTAAAAACAAAGTGTGAAAAGTTTCACATCCGTCAAGAATGAAAAAAGACTTCCTCCCTCCGTCCGGCTCATTTTATACCCCGTTTATATGTTTGAGCTCCCTCAGGTGAGAGCGCACAGAGGAGATGCTAACAGCTCATCTTAGTTACAATCAGGCACCAAACAAGAGTAAACTGCAGTGTGTCTTTTTTTTTTCTTATTTTTAGTCAAAATAGTATTTTCAGACTTGATATGAGCCACATTTAGCTCACAAGGCCAGAAAAATACCTCAGTTTAGGAAATTCAAGGCAAAAACTGAGGCAAAAATGTAAAGAATAAAAAAATTTGTGTAGTTGACTTTAAAAAAATTACCGTAGTTTCTTCATTCAAAAAAACAAACAAGTAAATTTCAGGCAGAATTTTTCATCTTGAAATACAAATTTTTTTCTGCTCCTGTCAGATGAATGTGTTACATAAGAAGTCTAATGAGGCAATTTTTTTGAAATTAAGACAAACACGCGCCAAGAGTTCACTTTTTGAATTTCAAAGGATTGAAATTTTTTAGTGTTTGACATCACTGGTGCAATTTTCTTTGTTGAATTACACCTCGAGACGGAGCAGAAGGCGGGAAAAATGGGGCGCAATCCATTCATGGTAAGTTTTCTTTTAGCGCTAAGCTAATTTGGATATATCGTTAAAATGACAAATCCAATCATCTGAGGAAGGTTTGAAAATAAGTGTCGACAGGAAGTTTGGAAGCTGCTTTTGAGCACGACAACATTAAAACTTTGATCCTTTACGTTTAAATATTAACATCTGAATCAAGTCGGCCTGAAAAACTTTGTGAATTTTTTTTAAAGTTTTTGTTTAAAAACATTTTTTTGGTTACAGATTTAAACACAAACAGAAATGAGACCAGAGACCAAAGTACTGCATCACATCTTCTTTAAACAAATTAATAAAATAAAACAACAAACTTCAAGTAATCCCATCATCATCATCATCATCATCATCATCATCATCAGAAACGTAAGAGATACAAAAGAAAGATAAACATACGTGTTCAACCTAAGAGGAAACTCAGGGGGTTAAACTAGAATCATTTCAACAACAATAATGCCGTTTTTTTTGTTTTTTTTTTGCCATCATCACCAGAAAAAAAACCCAAAGGAGGTCAGAAACCGTCATGCAGAACCAACGCTGAGAGAGACACAGTTTGATACAAAGATCCTACGCCTTAGAAAGACTGATAAGAAGCGTGAGAGCGTCGATCCGAGCGCCAGAGTCACGTTATAGAAAATATCACCACAGAGAGCTTTTCACTGCCGGAGCTTCGCTCACTCAGAGGAAGGTCTCAGAAAAAAAACAACGATAAAATCAGATCCCAGAGGCTGGAAACGAAGATGAAGGTGAGAAAGAGTCGGCAGGTCGTCCCTTATGGTGTCGAAATAAACGTGAATAGAGACACTTCAGTAAAAAAACAAACAGTCACATCTTTGACATCCGTCCTCTAAACTTCACATCATCTCAACAGCTGACAGAGACAAACACGTTTATTCTGATGAAGAAGTTTGTCCATTTCTGTTTCAAACAAACGGGATCAAAGAAATAAAAAGTGAAATGCAGCTGAAAGAAACTTCAGAACCCCCTCCAGCGGGGACTTTCTGGAAGGTTCAGTGATGTCCCGAGTGGGAACTGAGACTCAGGGTCCTGTTCTGAAAACCTACTCTGGTGAAAGTCCCTGCCACCAGAAACCTCACAGGACTCTGGATTCACAGGAACAAACAAACCTGATGAATGACTCCGTCATGGATTTCAAAATGAGCGGAGTGACCCTTTAAATTCAAAGTTAGCCGATGTTAGCTGACCAGAGGTAAACTTGCTGTTTGATCTCACTGTAGCGTGGCGCGCTGCTGCGTCATGACTGTGCACTACATGTCTTACCAGAGGACGCCTCCAGGGGGCGCACCAGAGAAACCAGGCTGTACCTTCAGCATCCTTCAGTTTACAGCCCGCGACAAAAACTGGCTGCATTTTTTTAACATCCCGGAAACAGAAAATATTTAAGATACTTAACGTACAAGTTTTGCCCAAATAAGGACGTAGCTGATTTGACTGACAGGTGGCTCACCCTGTAGCTGCCTGCAAAGAGGCTAAAGGCCCGCCTCTTTATCTCACCCTAACTGAGTTCGGCAGTTGGCCTCGAGACTCTAACGTTAATTCGTGAGTAATAAATATTTATGTTGGATGTATTTTTGTTTGGTCCGGTGCAGATTTCAACATCCACAAAAAACATCAACAAAAACAAACTGAAGTTATTTGATCATGTTTGATGAAGTCAGCAGCAGGTTTGTCTCTGCCTACGAGTTCTTTCTGCTGATCAGGTTTTATTTTTAGGGGCAGAAAAGGAAAGACGCCGTGCTCACAGCTCCACCGGTTGTTTTTTTTTATGCTTAATTAAAGTTTCATTTTCCAAAAGCTGCAAGAAAACTTTGAAAAATGGCCTCTGGAATGGTTGAAATTGTGATTATTTTGTGTCTTGTGAGCCACTGCACCGAGTGAATGATGAAAATTCTGTGTGATTTCTGAGGAAACTGTTCTTAAAGAAAGCACTAAAGAGAAATCAGGCCATCATGAGAATCTGAAACAAGCAAAAGAACAAAAACAAGGCAAACTGAGTAAAACGGAGTTTTTAGTGGAAACGTGTTTTTCATCATTTTTCTGCAGCTGTGACGTCGCCTCCGCTGAGTCTGTGAAATCTGTTCACCACAGGTTCAATAGAAAGAGAGCTTAAAGAGGAGTTCAAAGAAGCATCAACAAACGTGCAGAAATCAGAGAAGAAGACAATCATGACCCCGACCTGAAGTAACACCTGACATTCTGCGCTCCGCTGCGCTCCGCCGCGCCGAACGCTCGACTGCGTCAGAAACATTAATGTAAACCACCAGAGAGAGAAATGCAAACAGACAACAAGCATTCATATTGCATCGAATATGGCTCAGATTCTCCTCCTCTTCCTGGATAGATGGAGCACACACACACACACACACACACACACACACACACACACACAGTCTGCAGAGGTACGTTTCCTCGTCTGTTTGCAGAGCAGCTCATACAAGGTTTGATATGGAATGGGCCATATTACACACACACACACACACACACACACACACACACACACACACACACACACACACACACCACATGTTAAAAGCTTTGCCGGGTCAGAAGTACCAGATTCACACTTCAGTTGAGTTTAGGATGAACTGATACGTGGGTTTAGTCTGGACTTAGTGGACGTTTAAAAACACCTGAAGAGGATTCACGGCGCCGTTTGAGGAACGCCGTCAGGTTCAGTTTGTAAAAGACGGATTTATGAAAGAAACATCAGATGAAGTTTTAAGGTTCAGTTTGAAGCCCGACATGTTTTGGCTTTATTTTAATTTTTGGATGTTTCGAAATTTTTCAGCTGAAAATGTAAAAATCTGGGAACGTGACGAGTCTGATGTTTTTCATGGAGGTTAAGGATTGTTTGAGCCGGGACACCATGGAAATAAAAAACAACTTTGGTTTGAAACACTTAAAAACAAATAAAGCTGTGCAAAACAAAACAAGATTTTGTTTTTCTGATATAATTTTTGTATTTTTGACGAGTTTTTGGAGACAGTGAAGCTTCGTGAAGCTTTGTGTTCCTTGTGACCGGTGTCAGACTTTGTCTGTCGCTGCTGTGAAGCAGCTTCTGGTACTTAAATATCTACAGAGGTATTTTATATCTATAGCTTTTATTTCTTCAACCCTGTAATGAGAATATTTCAATGGATGAAGCGTAAGGGCCTGTGTCCACTGACAGCGTCAGGATCATCACTTCCAGAGCGCTCGTCTTCTGCTCTGACACCTGCCAGGTGATAGAAATTGTCTCACTGCTTTTTTTGCAGGAAATTTCTTTCAAGAAAAAGTAAAAAAAAAAAGGACAAGATTCTTGCAATAAAAGCAGATCAACACTGAAACACACTCAAAAGAAAACAGTCGAATTTCTGGCGTTTCTTCGATTTTACATGGAAACGTGTTTCAGGTGGATAAAAACCAACTTTTCAAACTGTTTCCAACTTTTGAAATTGCTGACTCGTCTGTTGCCGGGTAAATTAGTGAAAACAGTGACGTCGTGGCTCATTTTCTTGCTTGCACTCGATGAGGAAGTTATACTGCCAACTAGTGGCCTGGCATGCATACTGCGTCATCAGTCGCCTAAACCTGAAAGTTTTACCCTTAAAGAACGAGTCGAGTAATTTTAGCCTCTGGTTTTGTCTTTGATATGAGGCGAAATCAAAAGTCCCGCCCCTTTTTATGACCTCACATCTTCAGTGTATAAACGGCCGTCAGTGGACACAGGCCCTTACGGTTATTCCTTTGGTTTTAAATCTAGCAGTTTGGGTGTTTTCTGACAGTGAAGGATTCTGGGAGAACTTCCTGACACAGATGTGACACTACGTCAGAGTAATGTCTTTGGCACACACACGTCTGATGGGGTGGATAATAAATAAGAAGCGTTGTGATGAGAGACGTCATTCTCTGAACTGTTCCAGAAACTAAAGACATGTTTTCAACTCACCAGCTGACGGCTGCTCAAAGTGCACTTACATCCTGAACTGTTAAATAGTCCTACAATCAATCAATCAATCAATCAATCAATCAATCAATCAATCAATCAATCAGCACGAGCAATAAATAGAATATGAATAAATAAATACAAATAAATAGTCGACCATTAAAACGAAGCAGTCCACTCCTCTGCTTCGTCCGGAGATAAAAACCAGAGTCTGTTTCCTCTGTTCGGTTTCCACTGCGAGAGAGTCCACAGAGACACAGTGTGTGTGTGTGTGTGTGTGTGTTTGTGTGTGAAAGAGTGTGTGTGTAAGTGTGTGTGTGTGTGTGTGCCTCAGACAGCTGTCTCTAAGTCCTCATGGGGCGCAGTAGATGTGTTCTGTCTGCTCAGGTAGGTGGTGAGCTCAGAGTCTCCCTCCGCTTCCTCGGCTGGAGTTTTACCCTGATGGAAACAAACACAGACAGGAAATGGACCAGCTGAAACAAATCTACCACTTTAAAGAGGCTCCACAATGTCCCTCTGACAGATTTACAGCAGTTTCACACGATTTACAGCTCAAATATCATTTACCTATCTCAGGATGGTGTTGATAAAACCCTCATTTCAGCTACTGTCTCTTTAAGAAACTTTAGGCACAACAGAACCCAACATTCCGGAACCCTCCTTAAGACCTCATTTGAGTTACTGCGTCTTTAACCTCAAGGGACTCTGGAACTCAGTATTCCGAACCCTCCTTCAGTGATTCCATGCTACTAAGTCGTGTGTCTCGTTTTAAAATGTCACATTTGCCCTTTTAAGGAGATTCACCAACTTGTGATGTCACAAGTTGGTGAATCTCTTGTTGATCTCACTGAAATCTCATGAGAACTTTTTGAACTAGTGTTTCAGAGCGGTTGGAAGTCTCATCCTGGGATCATTCCGACATGGAGAGATGATGACGTGTTGGAAAACGCGTGTGTGTGAGGTCATCATGACCTCACAGCCTTGAACTTCATCAGCAGTCAGAGCAGAACACGCCCTGAACATCAAACCTGCTTCACTCTGACTGAATGAAAGTCACACCGCAGGCAGGAATCTGTCATGAGGATGTTTTTGTGATTCTACAGCCGGGCCGAACCGGCTCTGAAGGTAAGCAGGTTTGTGGAGAAAGGTGTGAAGTGTGTGTGTGTGTGTGTGCACCTGGAAGTTGGTCTTCTCAAGCGATGCGCCGGCCTCCACCAACAGTCGACACACGGCGTGCTGCTTCTCTGAGGCGGCTTTGTGCAGCGCGGTGTCGCCTCTGCATGGGAACACAGACACATGCATCCATGAAAACCTCTTCTCCTTTAGATTTTAGAAACTTTAAATTTTCTAATTTTGTTTTCTTTTTTTTGGTAAAAACACTGAAACCAGATCCAAGATGGAGAAAACTACTTCCTGACATGTAAATCATCTGATACAGCTTTGTGACATCTATCCTTCAAAGTGTTGAAACGCTGAAAGCTTGTGGAAAGGGAGCGTGCGCTCAACTCACTCTGATGGATTGAACAAAAGCTCCACAGCAGGAAGCCCAGAAATCGTTAAGCCTCAATTATCCTGTTTTCATGATTGTGTGTCGCCAAATTCGATGAACAGCCCAGACTTACTTCACTGTATCAAAACAAAATTTGTTGGGCGTGTAGACGTGAAGTCTGACAGGGATTTGGTGCATCGTAGCTGCTCCAAACATGCACAAAAACAATCTTTAAAAAGATGAAATGAAAGGAAAAACAGACGTACTTCTCTCTGTCTGTTAAATCCAGAAGAACCTTTGAGCCTGAAAACAGAAACAAACAAATCTATGTATTTTCTGTTTGAACACACTTTCACTCATCTTCAGGTCATGATGGATGGTTTTTAAACTCGTTTCACAGCCATTAAATGAATCAGTTTCTCACCCTGCTGCAGGATGAAGCTGACCAGCTCTGTGTGTCCGTTCTGAGCCGCGATGTGCAACGCCGAACAACCTCCAGAGTCTCTGACCAACAGGCTGACGCCTCGACGCACGCACTCAGACATCTGCAGAACGAGAAGAAGAAGAGAGAGAGCTATTCAGACACAAGGGAAGGAAAAACAAACAACACAAAAATGGTGCCAGAAACCCAAACACAACAACAACAGGAAGGGGGAGAATGAAAGTGGTCCTGGTGTCGACCCCTGAGGGACACCACGATTCATGATTTAACATAATACAGAAATAAAGCATTTAACATCACTTTTAGATCTATTTCTGAACCTTTTATGTTATTGTATATTTTATACACACACACACACATATGTATACCTGACATTTTATTCATCATGTAACTTAAAGAAAAAAACCTGTCGGAAAGTTTTTATTTCATTTTTAACTTCCAGTTTTATGCTGAGTCATGATATCTTTTTGTTTCAGATTGTAGAAATAAGACATTTAAAAATGCTTTTGTTTTGAGGAAGTGTTGGTTTGTTATTGTATATTTAACACACACACACACACACACACACACACACACACACACACACACACATACCTAACATTTAAATCACCATGTAACTTAAAGAAAAAAACCTGTCGGAAAGTTCTTATTTCTTTTTTAACTTCCAGTTTTTTGCTGAGTCATGATATCTTTTTGTTTCAGATGTTAAAAATAAGACTTATGCTCTTGTTTTGAGGAAGTGTTGGTTTGTTTGGAAAGTCTGCTGTAAGAAGCGACACACAGAGAGGTCAAACTGGTTTTAACAACACATGTAACAACAATCTTTACATCTGTGTGTGTGTGTGTGTGTGTGTGTGTGTGTGTGTGTGTGTGTGGACTTACTGTAGACAGGTCTCCTGACCCGGCAGCCTTCAGCAACACTGTGAACATTAGAAGAGGCAAACAATCATCATGAGGGATCTCATCAGAGCTTTCCAGCGTCACACCTGTTCGCCTGTTCGTCTGATGTCTTCCTCTTTCTCTCCGGGGGGCCAAAGAAACGATGAGTCATGATGAGTGAAATCAAAGGATGTCTTTTTACATGTTCCTCAGTATTAACACATCAGTGTGTTCGTCATTTCACATCCTGCAGTGTTTTCAGAAAGGTCAGGAGCCGCTTCACCTTCTGGAACTTTCTGTAGCAGGATATTTCCTGTTTCTGGGCGGTGAAAATATAAAAGTCTTAATGACCTCAGAGCGACTGACAGGTTTGATTATTTCAGGTGAAAAGAGTGGTTAAGATATTAAAAGACAGAAATGACCCCTTAACAGGGTGAGAAAAATCACTTCAGAAGTTTCTAGAAAGAAGAATAATTTACATAATATAAGAAACTCATTCTTATCACAGCTGCAGATATTTTAAAATCTTTACTTCAGGCGTAACTTTAGTCTTTAGTCTGGCTCATATTGACTCCAATTAGACAGTTAATTAAACTGTTTATCAAAACATACTTGATTCTGATTGGTGGACTTTAACCCGCTCTGTCTGTCCTAGATGACTGAACAAGTACGAAAGATTTCAAATCTCTAGAAGTCCTGCTCACCATGTCGGGAGTCTAACCCGCATAAACACCTGCTCACGATACATCGTGTGTTACTTCAGCATTGAGGAACATCGTGAGGATGTAAGAAGAAGCTTCACTCAGTTAAAGGCAGATTCCTTGATTTCTGAACGCAGATCAGATCAGGACTCTTAAAGCAACAGCAGGCTCACCTGACACACACACCTGCACTGTGTACTTTACACTGAGTCATGAGTTATATTTGATGAGTCATGCTTTGTGTCCGCAGATATTCAGACAAAGGAAACAAAGCTGAACCCTGAACCCTGAACTGTGTGGATCTCAAACTTATTTAAGAAAAGTCTCGAAGAAAAACTGAAAGTAAACAAACTGATGACACGTCCAGACACGTCTGGACGAAACAGGTTTACAGGGACAGCCCCGGAGACTTCTCACACACACGAGTGAGCAGAAACAAACATCCACAAACTTTCCAGAACGAACCTCTGAGGAACTGAAACCTCGATTGTTGTCAACTTCAAACGTGTGAATGAGGAACGAGGGGAGATTATATTTAGAGGAGGCTGATGGAGAGACGTTAGAGGTGAAGTCAGACAACAAAAAGAAACATTAACATGAGAACGTGTGTGTGTGTGTGTGTGTGTGTGTGTGTTACCTTGCTCCTCTGATGTTAATGGCGTGCTGGAAAAAGGAGGAAAAATGATTCAGAGTTTTTCCTCTGGTTGAATATTTAAATCAACTCTAACTGCAGTTATTCGTTTATAAAGTTTGATTCTTTGGACTTTTATTCCTTCAATCGGAGCTTTTAGGAACGTGTTGCAGACATCAGATTTAAAACGAGTGAATGTTTACAAAAAACAATAAAGTTGATCAGTTTGAAGAATAAATATCTTGTCTTTGTCTTCAGCTGGAGACGGAGGTTAGACATGATGAAACGTTTCATCATTTATTTATTCATCTGGAGAATAATGAGCTCATTGTGACGTGCAGGCCTGAAGCTGCCCCTCAGAGTTTCACTCTTCATGCTCACACAGGTCTGAAACGTGTGTGTACACACCCAGCTGTGGGTTCCACCACCAGATCAGGCATCCCCGCAGACGACGCCTGGCTCACCGCTGGAACCTCGTGGTCCAGGATGAAGACCTCCTCCTGACAGATTTCTGTCACAAAGTGCAGATGCTCCTGCAGACACAGACCAGCAGGTGAAGTCAGAACCAATCAAAAACCAATGAGCTCAGGGATTCTGGGTTTTACTTTGGGGCGTTAAGGTGTGTTTACCTGAGCCTTATCAATGCGGTAGAAGCGGTCAGCTGACGTGGCTGCAGAGAGGAGGAATAATATCACAGAGATACATAATCCAGTCTGAATATATGAGATAAACTTATGATACAAAACACTGAAAATAATAAGCACGAGTCAAACAAAGGGGAAAATATTCTCCAGCTGCTTCAAATAAACTTTTCAAAAACAAAAACAATCATGTCATAAGTTCTATTTGGTGAGAGCCTGAGACGGGGAGAGCACACCTCCCCTCCTCAAGGAAGGGAGAGCAGCAGCAAACCCCCACAGGGTCCAGAAGCGAGCGAGCATCAGTGACGGTACTTATGACCCCGATAGAATCAGACACAGCATTACAGGGAGGGGCTACGGTGTCAGCTGACAGTCTGTGGGCGGAGCTTAAACTGATGCTTTTGTTAGTTTTGTTAGAAATAAAAGTTGTTTCAGTTTTTAATGACTTTTTAAGGCCGTGACACCAAAACTGAAAAACAGTTTTCAGCTTGATACGAGTGAAGCAGATAATCTGCAACAAAGAAACGGACAGAGTTCAACTTAACATATATTTGAAGATCGTATATTTCTTAGAAGAATTTACAAAATGTATAATTAATTTTATTTTACGCTCATATTTCAGTTTTTATGACACTTCTGCTCATATTTTTTTTTTTTTTTTCTATTGTTTTAACACTTTTTTGAATGGGAGTAAGTGTAATTTGTGGTTTGTAACTTGTAAAGGTCATTTAATGAGGAATACGAGCAGAAAATGTCTGTTTATTTGCTCAGTACTAAGTGTGTATGTGTCAAACTGCCTGATATTTGTAAGAGGAAAACGACGTTAATCCGTCTTTTTTTTTTTTTTTTTAAGAAAATCTCCCCAGTGAGCTGCTTCTGTCAAATCTGAAAGTGAGATCTGAAGGGAGGAGGGTTAAAGAGGAGGTTTGAGTTTTCATCACTCACAATCCAGGAAACTCCAGTTTGGAGAGAGTCTGCTGGTGGAACTGGTCCTGGGGACGCCTCGGCACTCATCC
This sequence comes from Labroides dimidiatus, assembly GCA_030710495.1. Classification (NCBI taxonomy): domain Eukaryota; kingdom Metazoa; phylum Chordata; class Actinopteri; order Labriformes; family Labridae; genus Labroides; species Labroides dimidiatus. The sequence continues at coordinate 1,393,350 of CM061162.1, read as the reverse complement.
TGAAAGTTCAGAGACCAAACACTTTGGTTTCATGCGTCCACTCAGAGAAGAAAAACTACCACTGTTTAAAATCTGATCAGTTATTTAAAGAGAGGAAAGAAAAGAGGAAAGAACGGAGAAAAGGTTCAACGTTTTTGAGTTTGAGCAGCTGAATGATCAGAAACAGGAAGCAGACGATCAGACGATGAGGCAGTGTAGCTCAGAGTACGGGTGTCAGTCTGTTAATCCAGGTCTCACTACGACTACAACATGAAGCATCTGACAGCTGGACGTATCAAAACTAGCATTAAAGCTATGAGCTAAAACAAAGTCTAAACAAAGTGTTAAATATCTGTATGAATGTTTTCTGAAGTTGATCTGTAGAGACACCCAAAAGCATATACCTGATAGTGCACTCTGTGGCCAGTAGATGGCGCCTGGTGTAAGTCCTAGCAAGCACAGCAGACAGGTTTCAAGGTTAACACACAGCCAAAGCATTTCCAGCAGAAACTTCCACAGATGTTAGCTCGGTTAGTTTCCCACACGAGACACGGAGAGCGGCTCTGCAGCCCCATCAGTGCTGCTCATTCATCCACTCATAGAAAGCACGCTGACAGAGAGGAGGGCTCAGGCTGCAGCCAGCTCCATGACACAATGAGGAGGAGGAGGAGGAGGAGGAGGAGGAGGAGGAGGAGGAGGGGAGGAGGGAAACTCACCTCCTGTAACCTGTCGATGTAGAGTCTGCAGGTCTCCAGGTCACAGTCGCCTCTCACCACCACGATGCCGACCGGGATGGCTGCAAGAGGAAGCAGAGACACGGCTGGGACCAGAGCTCGACTCTGATTGGTTGTTAGACAGCAGGGTCACATTA
>CM061162.1:1377500-1387500 GCA_030710495.1 Labroides dimidiatus | reverse complement strand
GATGGTCTCCTGTGTTTCCCCACGGCATGGTGCCTGCACAGTACCTACACACACGCACAGGTTTAACATACACAAAGGTTCCTTCAGCTGTTTCTGGTCACCAGAACTCTGAGAAACCACCAACCTGGGAATGTTCAGAAACACGATGCACTGAAACTTCAGCTCCTGAATCTTTGGAGTCAAGTCGGTGCCATCGCACTGAAACAGAAACAAAGAGTGGAGATTAAAACTCTTCACTTCACCACCCATCAGTGACTGTTCTCACACATCTGCAGCTTTCACTTTTCAACCCTCAAAGATGAAGGTGGGTCAAAGGTCAGGTCAGACCTGCCCACGCAGCTCTCTAGCTGCAGAGAGGTTTTATCAATCTATTTCTGAATTTATGGGATGTTTAAAGGACAATCTGTTCACTTTGGAGCAGCAATCCTTCATCCTCCTCCAGTTCTGGGACATTAAAGACGGGAGATCAGGCTTCAAGACGACCAAACAATTGTTTAAGATCTATTATTTCAGCTTCTTTATCTTATTTTTGTGGTTTTGTTCGGGTTTAGCATTAAAAATGTTGACAGGATAAAATAACGGATAGTCTTGAATATGTTTTCCTTGTCCGGTGGAATTCCTGAAGGACGTTTTCCCCGTTGCAGGAACGATCAGAGGAATCCATGAGTGTTTTTCTCTGTCCTTGTTCGGAGGTCAGGCTCTGCTTCGCGCTCAGTGTCTCCCTGAAGGACGCTTCAACACGCCGGGTGTCACCGGAGCAGCTGAAGGACGGACTCGTGTAATCACCCGAGCGACCCGCTGACCGCGCACGCTGACACGGAAAAGTGATACAGACCGAGAGTGTTAGCACTCACCACCACTCTGACGTGCTTGGACAAATCCCTGGAGCTCCTCTGGAGGAAATCTGAGAACGCAGCCTGTGAACACACACACACACACACACACACACACAAAAATACAGAGAGAGAGAAGTGAATCATTTTGAAAGCATGTCCTTTCATTTTTACTTCAGACTTTGACCCTGACATCATGATTCTGACTTTTAGAAATTCTGACACAATTCTGACCAAATTTCAACTTTGTTGTTGGAATTCTGACTTTGACGTCCACATTTTGACCTAAAGTTGAAATTTCAGTATCACTGAATCCAGCATCAAGGTCAAAAATCACATATGAAGGTCAAATTGTTTTTCATCAAAGTTTTATCAAAGATAAATATTTCAGAATTCAGAGTCAGGATTACGTCTTTAATCTTGATTTGATCTCTGAATTCAGACTTTTTTTTTCTAGAAATTCTGAGTTTTAAATCGGAATTCTCACTTTTTATTCCTAAGAACTAATTTGACTTTAAAACCTTTGTCCTGTTTCATAGCAGATTAAATTAAGTCTGAATCTAATAAAATATCATTTTAGTTTTTAATCTGTAGAACAGAGAATGAGAGGCTCGTTAAACTCCTGCTTTTGTTCATTTTGGGTCTAAAACAGTCAAAAAAAGTGAATAAAAGGAGCATTTAGGATGAAGACAAGACTTTTCTTTTTAAAGCTACCCAACAGAGAGAGAGAGAGAGAGGGGGGAGAGTTGGACGGGCGATCTAAAGCTTTCACTGTCCTTAAACAAACAGGAGCATCAGAGAAACCCTCTGCAGCGGCAGACAGAGTGACTCCTAACAGCGGTTCGTCTTCAGGCTCCTGCATCTCTCCTCATATTTCCCATAATCCTCTCCTCTTTAATCTGACAGTTAAGACACTTCCAGCGTGTGTTTGTGTGAGTGTGTGAATGTGCATCCAGTGGAGAGGGACACTCACTCCTGCATAGAACATCTTGTTGCGGAAGCGGCTGTTGAACTTCTCCGGGTTGGCCTCTGGAAAGACGAACAGATGAAGACATTAGAGGAGTGGAGGAGGTGACGCGGAGCGCGGCGCGGAGCGCGGCGCTGAGGAAATGTGTCGCTTTCTGTGAATCTGAATGAGTCTGTTTAATGTTTCATTAGCTCTGCTCATGTGTGTGTGGAGTGGGCTGCATTAAGAGGACCTAATGGAATATAAATGGAGCTAACGCAGAGTGAAGACCAACAAGAGGAGCTAAAAACAGGAACCTCTGGACTCGTGGAACTCCAGGGTGACGTGAGCGTCGAAGCCCAGGCTGAAGTAGTTGTTGAACACGTTCAGAGGCAGCTGAGGAGGAAAACAGTGAAGTGAGTGTTTCTGTAGAAACATCACATGAAGTACTCACAGGGATCAGAGCTCACAGACGGCTCGCTGTCACACACATAAAGCTTTCATGAGCAGCTCTCTGACCTTCTGCGTGCCCTCCTCAGGCTGCACCGTGCTCCTCTCCACCAGCAGGTTCCACCGGTCCAGCTGCACCACCGAGCCGTCCTCCACATGACACAGGACTTTAGACACGGGCTCGTCTGTGTAACCCTGCAGAGACAAAGAGACAAGACGAGGAGACCTTTAATGGACCGTCCGTCCCTGTAAACACCCATCGTCCCCGTCAGGTCCCTCCATCAGACAGACGTTCGTCTTTCAGTCCCTCTTTGTATCCTCAACGTCTTTCCTCCAGACACACTCAGGAAATCAGCACAGAGAGGACTCACAAGGACACAACAACCTGATGATAGTAACACTCATCAGCAGGGCTCACACACACACACACACACACACACACACACAGCTCACAGTAAGTCACAGGGACATTCACACTCACACTGAGAGAGGAAGGACAGATGAACCGGTGAGTAACACAGACAACAGAGAGAGAGAGAGAGAGAAAGAAAGAAAGAAAGAAAGAAAGAAAAAGAGAAAGAAAGAAAAAGAGAAAGAAAGGAAGAAAGAAAGAAAGAAAAGAGAGAAAGAAAGGAAGAAAGAAAGGAAGAAAGAAAGAAATGGGAAGAAAAGAAAAGAAATGGGAGGAAAGGAGGGATGAGAGGTAAAAAGTAAAGAAAAAAGATGAAAGGAAAAAATGCAAAGGTGTACATGTGGAGAAAAGGAAACATGAGGAGGAGAAGAAAATAAGAAAAGGAAGTTTTTAAAGGTTGTTTGAGGAAGGCAAAAAAAGAAGGAAAGAAAAAAGTTAAACTGAAAAAGTTAAAGGAAGTGATAGAGATGGAAGGAAAGAAAGGAAAGAAGAAGATGGAAAGTGAGTGAAAAGAAGGGAAAGGGAGGAAAAGAGCAGGGGAAAGAAAGAAAAGAAACTAAAGAAAGGTAAAAAAAAAAAAAAGCTGATAAGAAAAAGAAGGAAAAAAGGAAGCCAGAGAGAGATAATAACAGAGGAACGGAAAGAGAGAAAGAAAATAAAAAGAGGAGGTATAAAGGACCTAACAGAATAAAAAAAGAAAACACACAAAGAAAAAGAAGGAATCACTAGAAAAAAGAAAGAAAGAGAGGAAAGAACTTGGCTAGATATGAGAGGGGAGCAAAGAAAAGGAAAAGAGTGGGAGAAAAAATAAAGCAGAGAAAAACAAGAGAAGAAGAGGTCAAAAGAGGACAGAGAGGAAAGAAAAGGCAGAGAGAGAGAGAGAGAGAGAGAGAGAGAGAGAGAGAGAGAAGAGAAAGGAAGAGAAGGATGAAAGAAAGGATTCCAGTGAAGCCTGAAGTGACAAACAGAGGACAGAGAGGACGCACTAATTACACTAATCACAGAGATAAACGCTCATCCCTCGCTCACTGCATCCCTCTCTCTCTCCCTCTCTCTCTCCCTCTCTCTCTCTCTCTCTCTCTATCAGGACCTTATCAGATTTGCGTTCCTGCAGAGTCATTTACTCGACCTTCATTCACTCCATCGTTCACCTCAGACAGACAGAAAACTGGACGTGGATACGAAGCGATATGAAACGCTGTCAGGTTACACACGGTGTGATCAGAAACTCTGCGCTGTGATGCTTCCTGTTGAAAAACACGTTTTGATCCGAGTGTGTGAGAAATGAAGAGTCAGAGTCAAATCAGGTGTTTGGTGGAGCTGTGACTCAGGCTGAGAGTATCTGCTGTTAGCTACGAGCCCACATCACCGCTCCAAAGAAAAGACTGATGGAGGGATGTGGGAGCCTGCTGAGGCCTCTTCTTCTCTGCTCAACTTATGTAACGTGGATGTGAGTGTGTTAAGTGCTGAGTGTGTGTGTGTGTGTGTGTGTGTGTGTGTCAAAGAGCAGATTCTTGGTGCTTTAGCTCTGCTCAAACTCCTGAGCCTGAAGAGTCCTCCTACGGAGGAACGAGGCTTTAGTTTGACTTTTAAAAGCTCAACCAGCCGCGTCCAGACTGAGAGCTGGTTTTAAAGGCTGCTGTGGCCGTACAGAGAGGCTAAAACAGGCTCAGAGACGGATCAATGGAGGCCTAATGGAGCCAGAGTGAAAAGTCAGACTTCAATCTCAAATTTTAGTCTCTAGATTCAGGATTCTGCCTTTAAAGAGGGGACACTGTGCTTTATTTAAGTCTTTATTCCGTCCCTCTGCTGCCCCCTGTAGTAGATTCACATGATTTACAGCTTAAATTACACTGATACACACGCAACAACACTGAAAATGAGTTTTCAGTTATAATAGGTCCTTTTCAATCTGACATGCTCCACCTTTAACCTGCACATTAAACATTTCAACGCGGGAAATGAAATTTAACAAGCACATTTTTTTAACATCTTTCATTAAAGTGGGATATTGTGGTTTTTCAGTCTCTAATCTGTCCCTCTGGTGCCCCCGTAGGAAAAAAAACAAAACAAAAAAAACCTTATTTCAGTATTTCAGCCTCCGTCTGAAACCATTATTTTTAGCTGATGTCTCTTTAAGAAAAAACCCCTTCTCTCTGATTGGACGGCCTGTCAGGGGCGGATAAATGGGAATGAAGGGATTTCTACAAAATAATGAATATGAAGAGGTCTGAAAGTCTGCACACGCTCAGTCTGAACATCCCGCATTGTTTCTTCATATCCATGATTACAATATGGAAAAGACGAGTACCCTCTCTTTAATCTCAGAATTCAGAGGTTTTTCTGTGAACCCTGACTTTAAACCCAGAATAAACTCACTGAGCTAAAGAATGTTTTCTCATAATCTTTAAAAATCAGATGCTTTTTGACAAACTGAGCAGAGTTCGGAGGGATCGCTGTGTCCTGTCCTTCTCAGAAATCAAGGCTTCAAACTCACCCCACCCCAGTTGAGCGTCCTGGCGAGGTCATTTCCTGTTCCCAGAGGAAGCACCGCGACCGGAGGCTGGGGGTTCATCTGCAGCTCGTCCAGCGTGGACAGGATCCACCCCACCTATTGTGACACATGCACACACAAGCTGTGAGCTGCAGCACCGACAGGAGTGTTCGTTCCAGAGAGAGAAGACGGCCTCTCACCGTGCCGTCCCCTCCGCAGGCCAGGATCCTCAGATTTGGCACTTTACGATACAACTCCAACCTGATATTTACAGCAGAGCACAAAGCAGAGAGAGGGATAAAAAAAAGAGCTGAAATGGAGCTGATTGGTGGTGAGTGGGTGTAATTCAGGCAGAGTTCAAAATGAATGACTGAAATCATGAGCAGAGTGTTTGAATAAAAGTCGCTCAGCTCGAGAGAAACCATCGAGAAACAGAGTCTGAACTCACGCCTCTCGCAGCCCGCCGTGTGACAGGTCGAAGACTTGACGAGGATTCAGGATCCACATGAACATCTGTAACACCTTGGCCCCCTGCACACACACACACACACACACACACACACACACACACACACACAGAGTTTACCTGATGTCACCTCGCTCTGTCTGCGCTGTGAGTAGGACTCAAAGATCTCTGCAGTTTGACTCCAGCAGCTGCAGCTCTCCATCTGATAACACTTATCTTGCTGGAGCTGACATCTTTCTAATTAAACTTTCTGTTGTTGGCAGCTCGCAGAACGAAACGACTCCTGTAGTGAGTTACTGCAGAGAGACGCCACACAGCTCAGAGATTTGGATTTAAATAAATCAGCTGCTAACGCCCTGCCAAGACTCCACGGCTCTAAAAATAGACGTGTAAAGGACATTTTTTCAAATCAAATCTGATGGCGTCACGATAGAAGATCAAGATGATTCCTCCTCAGCAGGAACAAACAGATAGGAGGTTTCTGTCCCATTTATTCTGGGTAATTTGGATCTTTATTGTGTCAGGGAGCGAGCGTCCGATGGGAACACCGTGACAAATCAACACCTGAAACAGGAGTCAGACACGGAGCAGAGAGGAAGTCCTCCAGAAATGTTAGAAACAGAGAAAATCCCACAGAGACGAAAACCTGCAGACCTGGTTCCCTCCGCTCTTTGGATTGACAAACACCAGGATGGGCTTCATGAGAGGAGAGGGGAGGGGCTTCAGCATGAACGGACGCCACTTGGAGTCCTGAAGGCAGAAGCGGAGACACAGACTTAAAGGTCAAAGGTCACAGTGCGCAGCTCGTTCTGTCAGTTTGAGTCGAAGCGTTTCTTACATCCAGTCCCTTCTTGCTCGTCCTTCGTTTGAAAGATGTCCGCTTTTTTCTCCGCGCCGAGTTCTTAAGTGAGCTCTAGGGTGCAGACACACACATACACACACACACATAAACACACAAACACACACACGGGTGCAGTGGTTAGTTTGCTGTCACCATGTCCCGTGACGCCAATTAAAAACGCAACAAAGCATGTGACGGTTTGGTTCCTGTTTGAATCTGTTTCTGTGTGTGTGTGTGAGTGTGAGTGTGTGTGTGTGTGTGGTTACTCAGTTCTCTTAGACATGTGTCAGCTCATATCAGATCAAAGCCAAACACACACACACACACACACACACACATTTCTGACACAAACACACCACCTTCTGTCAGAGTTTAATTTTAGATACAGTATATCTGAACTCTTCACACACTTACTGGTGAGGTGAACCTGTGATATAAGTGTGTGTGTGTGTGTGTTTGTGTGCACCTGTGGTTTCCTGACTTTGATGATCCAGGATGGGGGTACTATGACTCCAGCGTGGGCCCCCAGAGAACAGGGCTCCTCGATCTGGTGCAGCATGAAACACGTCACCTTGTTGTGGAACTGAAAGACAAACGTCCGATCGTTCTTACTCATGTTTGTTTGTTGTTTTTCTAACCACTGATCACTTCCTCACCTCCCTAAATCATTCATCCTACACACATCTGACAGAAAAGCAGCTTAAACACACTTCTACGTCTTCAAATGGAAACAGGAAGTGAAACTCACGGCTTGTTTACACCAGGAACAGCTGATGGCGATGATTTCTTTACTGTGGAAGAACTTCTGCTGAAAACTCTGCACACACACACACAAAGAAATACACAGTGAGGATAAATGACCGGCATTAATAATGTGTGTGAGTGTGTGTGAGTGTGTGTGTTCCCACCTTTCCACACTGTCTGCATTTCCCCTCCTGTCTCCGTCGGTGAACCCAGTGATGTCTCAGAATGTTCTGCTGGAAGAGAAAAACAGTCGACGCGTTTTGCTCTCTGCTCAAACAGGACGTGTTCAGAAACTCCTCACACACACACACACACTAAAACACACAAACACACACACTCTTACATCTCTGAGGGAGCGGGATCCACCCTCCCTGTAGGTGGGCTTACATCTGAAGTTAATCTGGAAAAAGACAAACAGGATTATTAATCCATCCGTGCTGCAGAATATTTAACCCTCAAACACGTTTCAGAGTTTAACTGTTAAAGCAACATAAAGGAAGAGATGAAAACCTGTTTACGCTCTAACACTGATGAAACTTCACTTCTGATCTCATGATTATCATTTTTTAATCTCATAATTACGACTAATTTGAAAAGTTTCAGCTTTTTTTTCTCATAATTTAGATTCCAAAATGTCAAGTTTTGACTCTTATCCCATAAATTTCACCTGTAATGACCCAATGCTGAGTCTTCGTCTCATCATTATGACATCTTTCTGAAACATTCCACCCGCTCTCTCACTCAAGTTTAAAATCTCATTATTTTGGTTTTCATCTCAGAAATTTATCTCATAACTTCAACTCTTCATATCATCACTTTGACTTTCTTTCTTTCTTCTAATTTAAACAGTTTTTCTCAGTCATGTCTTTTCTCTCATCATTCTCATAATATCAACATTTTATCTTGAGAGAAACTTTTTTTTTTTAATCTCATTTCTTTCATGAGTCGTACTTTTTATCACATGACTCAACCAAAACTATCATCAGTCTGAACTTTTGTCCCATGACTATAACTTTTTTTATCTCATTGTGACTCATATTTCATAAATTTTTATCCTATGATTTTCACTTTTTCTCATAAACTAACTTTTTATCTCAGAATTTTTTAACTTGTTTTGACTTAAAACCTCATAAATTTGACTTTTGTCTCATAACTGAAACTTTTCATCTCATTATCATGACTGAAAATGTTTCATTTTTGTTTTTATCAAAGTCTCTCTTAATTTTTTTTTAAAATGTCTGATAAACTGGGAATTTGTGTGTGTTGTTCTGTGTTTGTGTGTGTGTGTTGTTCTGTGTGTGTGTGTGTGTGTGTGTGTGTGTGTGTGGTACCTTTTCCAGCTGCTCGATGCAGCCGGTGTGAACGACGATCTTGCAGGCAGCACATTTCCTCCTGGGGGCCGACTTCTTAAAGCAGAAACAGACAGAGCAGAGCGAGCCGTGAGATGACGAGCACAACGACAGAAACACACACACACACACACACACACACACACTCGCACAGACGGACAGACACACTTGGTGTGACCGTTACTTTAAGAAGCTATCAGGTCTTCAGTCAGGAGTGAAACTGCTGTAATGGAGCTGTGTGTGTGTGTGTGTGTGTGTGTGTGTGTGAACACGTCTGACGCTGCAGACACACACTGATCAAAGACCTGTTTACAGAATCAGAAGCTTCTCGAAGTTATCTGGAACTTTCTACCTGCTGCACAGATCTCTGCTCATGGTGGACTGAAATAAGCAGCCTGAAGCTGCTGGTTCTGCAGAGCGTCATGAGACGACACACGTGTCTCAGTTTTGACTGTTTTCAGGATGTTTTCCTCTAAAACCTTCAGTGTGTCAGAATTTAAGGCTCAGGTTTGTCGTTCTGTGACATCCTGGAGAAGTTATCACATTTTGTTTCACAACGTTTTATTTTCATCCTTTAATTAAGACTCTGAACCTCAAAACTTTCTGTATCTTCATCACTGCAACTTATAATCTAAATTTACCTTTTTATCTCATTCATTCATTTTTTAAATATAAAACTTTTATCTCACATTTAACTTTTTTCTCATAAATTTCACTTTTTATCTGAGTCGATTTTTTGTCATATATTAAACTTTTATGTGGTATTTTTAACTTTGTATCTCATATGTGCATCTTTCTAACCTCGATCACTCCTTTCATGTCAAAATTATGACTTTTTATTTCACAATTTTGAATTCTTTTTGCTCATAATTTCGACATTTCTTTCCAAAATTTCTGCCCAGAAAAAAATCTGTAACTTTTTTTATCTCATAATTATATTTGTCTTATAATTTCATCTCTTTGTCAGTTTATTAATCTTGTAAATATTAGTTTTTATTCTATTGTTATGACTTTTAAGCCTTAATTTAACTTTATATATTTTTACATGAACTTTTTAAAATATTTTTTCACCTCATATTTTTAACTTTTAATCTCATAATTTCTTCTTTTAACTCTTCTTCAATCATTTTTTAATCCTATAATTTGAGTCTCTCATTATTTCAATTTATACTTTATTAATACTTTACTGAAAAATTCAGACTCTTCATCTCATAATTCTGACTTTAAGTGTAGTTTTGTCTGTTTGTCTCATCATGTTTAGGAAACTGCTGCTGTTCGTCTCAGAGACTCTCAGGTTCCAGCGCAGCCGGTTTGTCATTTAAGTATCGCTCGGCTCTGATGAAACGTTCCTCCGACGTCACGCTGCAGAGAGATTACGGTGCGCTGCAGAAGTTCCTGAAACGCTCTGCGTGGTCAGAAACACTCACTGCGGTCTTCAGCAGGCAGGTGTCCTCTCCCAGGTAAC
>CM061162.1:1330000-1375000 GCA_030710495.1 Labroides dimidiatus | reverse complement strand
CCTCCCTGACCCTTCCTTTCTCCCTTTGTGGAGACCATTCAGGACATTTATCGGAACACTCTCTGCATCAACTTGGCATTTCTCAAACCAGCGGACCTTTGCTGCTCCTGAAAGCAGGAAGCGTTTGAAAAAGTTTCTGTGGTTTTGTGAGGCGTTCTGAAAGAATGAAAAACCATTAAAGTTCTGCAAAATACACCCGGGAAAAAGTCACATCCTGCCTCTCAGAGACGTCTGTCCCGTGTTTGTGATGGAGACATTTTCTAGTTATGATTTAAAAAAAAAAAACATTGGAGGAGAAAATTGGCGCTTTTGGTTTCCACATGAGCATACGGACGCTGAAAGCAGTCTGCTAACAAATCTGTTGGCATGAAAAAATCAAAATGTCATTCAGTGAGTCAGCCGTGGAGGGAAGGACAATGCAGACGGGACGACTGTCCTTTCCTGCAGTTTAAAACTTGAAATTCATGACTGTGTGGAGAAAGTGTTTCTGTGTGTCTGACCGTCCAGTCCACGCTGGTCCGCAGCTCCTTGTTGGGCCCGTTGGACGCAGGAGGCAGCGACGGCTGAGCGGGACCGAGGTGCTGGAGGCCCGAGCGGGAGATGGCTTTCCTGAAAGACAAACAGAAAACAAACCGTCAGAGCCAGAAATGTGCGTAAGAAGAGATCTGCGATTCAACACTGTCATCCCTCTGTGTGACATGGCTCTGCCTCCTCAGAGCAGCAGAAACACCGAGAAAGAAGCAGATCGGAGGATAATTCAGCAAGAAAATCAATTATTCATGTTGTGAGAGCAGATTTCGGCGGGTTCAGCTGCAGATATTTGGTGGAGGAGAAGTGGGAACAGCTTGGATGAGAGACTGCCAGCAGCACTTTGGGGTGACGAGATGGAGACAGAGACGGATCTGTTCTGTCAGAGGATGAGTCAGCATCCATCTCTCTCTCTCTCTCTCTCTCTCTCTGACATTGTTATACTTCCTCTTCCTGTTCTTGGTCCTCTATATGTTTATCCATTTCTCTGTTTTGATTTTCGCCTCCTTCATCCCAATCATCGTCCTCCTACGCTGCCGTCACTTCCTCATCCTCTCCATGGACTCATCTGTCAACGTTACGTCCATCAGAGATGATTGATGTTCACTGAAGAAGCCTCACAAGTGTCTCTTTGAATCTTTGCCTTAAAATGGAAAAGCGGCAAAATTCATGTAATACTGTACGAGAGAATCTGACGGGAAAGGACGACTGTTTCTCCTGGACGAACATCAGCAGCTGGATTTAAAGGACGATGTATAGTTAGCAGGGATTCATGCCAAATAGAATCATGACAGGGTGAGACAAGATGACGTCCTCCTGAAGGGGTTTGACGTGTGTGTCATGTGATCAAGCATGTGATCTGCTAACAGCGTCATGAAACTATGGTGGCCCTGAGCGCTCACAGCACTGCAACTAAAGAAAACATCTTCATCAGTTTAACAACACATGCAGCATTTAGAAACCACAACCCAGCCTTTAGACTCCATTTCCCATAAGCACTGTTGTTAGGGCTGTAACGATACATTGATTGGGATCAATATATCAATAATTTGAGCATTGATTCAGTCAAATCGATTGAAAATATAAACATCGGATTATTTCAAGATCACAGGATCTTTAAACACAGAAAACCTCCAAACTTTTCTACTGCAGATCAAAGAGAGACCGGACGTAACGATGGAAGATAGAAGAGCAACTCACACACACATCATCCCCTAACAGGGATGATGTGTGTGTGAGTGTGTGTGAGTTAGTGTGTGTGAGTGTGTGTCAGTCTGTCAGTGGAAAACGTTGCTCGTAGCATCCGACCCCCCTGTTGAAAGTTTCAGTGGCCGTCTGTCTAAAATTATCAACCAGGACAAAGAGGAGTCCACTTACACACACGGTAACCTGATGACACAAGCTCACACACACACACACACACACACACACACACACCTATATGCATTTGCCTGCCCTCACGACTTCTGTGCTAAAAATAGTTTTGCGTGGGCTACAAAAGCACAAATGCAAGGACGTATGGTGACTGGACATATGCCACAAAGAGCAGGACACACACACACACACACACACACACACACACGCACTCTCTGTTTTTTGGTGGAGGATGTCGCAGCTTCTCTGAGCAGCGTTTCCGTCATGTTGACCTTCAGGTTGTTTTCAGCTGATCTCTGAGGACACGCTGACGCTAACGTGTCTCTGCGGGCAGCACGTCCAGCAGCTTCACTCAAACCTCTAATAATCAGGGAGTGAAAGTGAAGACAGGAAGTCAGCGTGTGACTGGAGTCTCTTCCAGTCTTACTGGTGTTTCTTTGTTTGCTGTAGTTTCCATTTATCCCACTGTGTTCCTGACTGAGACTCGTTGTTTTTGTGTTTTGCTTTAAGTTGAGGGAAAAGTTTTCTGAAACGTCAGACCTCAGGTATATCGAGGTGAAAATACAAACTGTGCCACAGTCTAAAGCTGCGTTTGGACCAGAGGGTCCAGGAACCTTTAGTTGTGTTAAAACGTTCCCCAGAACTAAAAAGTTCCTGTGGCCCTTTGTTAGTTTGACCGCGGGGCCAAAGACCCGGGTAGATTATAGAAAACAGCAGCAGACCAGCAGAGGGCAGTACAACAACAACAAAGGCCTTTCAGTAAAAACGACACCACAGAAGAAGAGAAATTTAAAGCCTTCATTTAAGTCTTCGTTTATAAGCTTGGTTAAAATAATTACAGCTTTTCTCCAGCAGAGGGCGAAATGTATCTGGGCTGGTGCTAAAGAATGAAACTAAAAGTCGGAAAAATCTAAGAAGTGAGATTTAAACTGAATCGGCGCCCAAAAGTCGTGAAAGAATCAAATCGGGAGAAAAACACACCGTCCCAGCGCTAACACACACACCGACGCAAAGAAGACGATCAGCGCATTAAAATAAACATATTTACAGTGAGGCTAACGCTCCACAGCTACAAGTTCACCTCCACACACACACACACACACACACACACACACACACACACACACACTTTACACCTGAGTGTAAGTGTGAGTGTTAAACCATCAGGATTATTCGAAACAGATTAAGGCTGATCAGATATGAATGAACAGGCAGCGAAGTGTGTGTGTGTGTGTGTGTGTGTGATCATAATGAAATGATCCTCCCATCAAAGTGTGTATCTGAAGGTGTTTGGTGTCTCACTGGCAGAGAGTGAAAGTAAGAGCAGGACTGTACTTGATGTACTCAACATGAAACGAGGTAAATGGATACACACTTCAGCATGCAAACACACACACACACACACACTCAGAAACACACACTCATTCGGAGGTCATGGGCACCATTATATCTGAGTGAGTCCTAATCTACTAAAAGCAGACAGGATCACAGGCTTTAAGGCTCACTGACACACACACACACACACACAAACAAAAATACAGCCTGAAGCTCTCTGTTGACACACACACACGTTGAGTTATTTTAAGAAGATTTGAGCAGAAAAAAATCAGAAATCTAAAAATAAACCAGGTTTAAAGCAAACAGCCGAACACAATCACATCATCGGCAAACAGCCGACATGTTTCTGTTTAACGCTCGACTTCCAGGTGAGACGTGCTGACGGCAGCTCGCAGCCCGGACAACCGCTGGCCGACGTCTCCCTGCGTATCTCTGTGATATTATGACATCATGAGCCTCAGTCCTGGGTGGATCTCCTGTTGTGAAAATGTGACATCAAGTAACAGATTCCTGAACGTCTAAATGAGAAACGCTGCTGCTGATGAGTATAATTAAAAGATCAGACGCGTACAGAGAGGAGAAACTGCAGGAGGCGGGGCGGGACACGCTGCTGTGTGTGTAAAGAGGGAAAGCCTGTAGGTGCAGAGTGTGTTTACTGGGACTGAAAATAACACACATCAACATCAGCTGGAACATGAAGCAGGACGAGCGTATAAAGTGACCTCATCGTAGAATGAACAGAGAGGTGACGTCACGCGGCGTCGATGGCCTGACGTGTTTTCAGAGGAGAGTCACTCTGAGGATTAAAGAATGAGAAACAGATTCAATCATCATAAACCAGCTCCAGGCTGCACCTGAAGGACTGGCAGGTCTTCAGGTGAGTGGCGTCTCAGTTACAGCTCAGAGTTAATGAGTCAGCTGGAAGAGGAAGAGGAAGAGGAAGAGGAAGAGGAAGAGGCTCTCAGCGTGTTGAGGAGATTAAGTGAAAACGTGAATGCAGCTGCTCTCTGCTCCTCGCTCTAACACCACCTACTCCCTCTCTCTTTATCCTCCTCCTCCTCCTCCTCCTCTCTGCCTGCTCTTCTCTCTTCATCTGGACCCTTCCTCTCCTCTATCTCTGGAACTAATCCTCCTCCTCCTCCTCCTCCTCCTCTTCCTCCCCCACTCTCCTTTTTGTCTTCACATCCCTGCCGTCATCACACTCAGCTCGGTCACATCCTCTAATCTCCCTCTTTTCTCCTCCTCTCCTGTCACCTCTGTTTGGTCCCCTGCTCTTCTTCCTCTTTTTCGTCCTCTCCCGGCTTCGCCTCCTCCTCTTCCTCTTCCAGCAGAGGTGGGTTGTCAGTGTTGCTATGCCAACTGCACAGCGGGAGCATCGGCAGCTCATCGGGTAATTATATTGGAGCTGAATCTGGTCTCTCTGTGTGTTTCTGCAACTTTACAGCAAACACATCCAGGAGCAAATTCACTGAGTCACAGAGAATTTATAATCTGTGTAATCCCAGACACGACTCCTCAGGTGGAACAGAGGAGTCGACGGTCACAGCGTCTCAAAATGATTCAGAGGTTTAAACTCTTTCCACGGCGCTGTTTTTCTTTCCGCGGCGGTGTGAGTTAACCGGTTTCATCATGACTCGGCAGCAGGTTGTTGATTAAAGATAAAGTGAGAACAAAAAGTAAGCAGCATTAAAAAAAAAGGCAGCTGCAAGTGGGAGGAATGGAATTGAACATCCTCTGCCTCGCCAAGCAGAAGATGCTGTGATTATGTGGGAGAAATCGTCTGACAAAAGAGGAACAACTGCACCAGTGTGGGTTTCAGTGTGAAGACAGATTGTCTCTGCTGGAAAATGTTTGCTCCAGGTTTTTAGAAGAGGCTGACGTCTGAATTATGAAAGATTAAGTTCGTAATCAGGCATCAACGCAAGTTAACCACGACTCATGTGGTTACTTTTTGCTTGTGTCTTCTGAATTTGAAATCCAGCGTCACGTATCTGATTCCTGAAGCTGAAGCTGTAGCGTCAGCATCACCTCTGACCATCAGCTTCAGACTGACAGACGTTTAACTATCAGGACATCAGGACAGAGTCATGTGAAGAAGCCTTATGAGCCACCATCCATTTAAATGTTGGTAAACTGTGGCGGTGAGTGATGAGTAGGGATAGATCAGTTATAATAAGTTCATAGACTGTGAGATAGTCACGATGCTAATTGCGTTAGCCGGTCAATGGGATTTTCCATTCATGTTAGCATTAAGCTAGCGGACTTTCGCTAACCGAAGCAAAGTAGTTAAGAAAAGCTTTCCTTTGCCAAGTTTTGAAGTGACCTATTATCGGCTGTCGTATTAAAAAAAAAGGCCGATGCCGATATGGGTCAAAATGACAAATATATGCGCCGATAATCGGTTAGCGAAAGTCCGCTAGCTTAATGCTAACATGAATGGAAAATCCCGTTGACCGGCTAACGCAATTAGCATGGTGACTCTCTCACAGTCTATGAACTTATTCTAACTTTCACAGCTTGCTTGGCTCTTGAAAATGATATTGTTATTGTTATTGTTTGAAGAGTTAAAAAAAAGAGATAAACATTTTAGTTGTATTGAAATTTTGAAACAGTTTATATACTGTAGAAAACTTAAGGGAGCTATTTATTTGTTTAAATTTTTATTGACCTTTAGAAGACATGCTGCTGAGCCTGGAAAATGTGAAATAAACATGTGCTGAAAGGCATTTAAACAAAGTTAAGGATCAGAGTTTGTATTATTCAAAATTTTGATGTCAATATATTCACTTTTACTGCAAATGAATATCGGCTGCAAATATCGGTTATCGGCCTCCTTCACGACTAATAATCGGTATCGGTATTTACAGTGAGTGAAGTCTGGCGTAATAATGCTGAAGAACTCTAAATTCAGTGTAAAATGGATTTACGTTAAAAAATGCTCACAACTTTTCTCCATGTTGACAAATTAATGAAAGAAATTTCTTTTTTGATTTAAATATCTAAGAACTCATCAGAGCCTAAACTCACCAATTAATGACATGAGTACATTCTGGGTATATCCTACGCAAACAAACACTTTTTTCCCACTATTTTTGTACACCTGAAATGTAGCCCTGGTTATAGAATCACTTAAATACGAAACTTCATAACGAAGCAGCTTATTAACACTTTCTTATTCCTGTGAGCTGAAAAATGTGATCTGATCTTGATGACAGATGATTAAAATAACAGCTGGACCACTTGGTTCTAGCAAGTTAGCGCTGCCTCAGTTAGCATGTTTGGCTTCACCTCATGCTGTGGTCAACAGATCTCAGTGCAGTTAGAAGAGCGAACCATTCGCCCAAATCAAGCCACCAAGACATGTAAATTAAGTCAGCACAAACACCTTTCACCTGTCGGCCTCAAACAGCTCTAAACAGCCAATCAGATCCAGTCAGACACTGAGTCTGAGGTATGATGAGGACTCCTGTCCTTTAACACGAGTCTTCACACAGTTACTGTCAGAGTTTCAGAGGTCGTGATGTCCACAGCTCACCTGTAGCCGAGGAGCCGGTGGAACCACCTCACCTTCTTCCCCCTCCCTCTCCTCCCTCTGCGTCCTCCGGCTCCTCCGTTTATCATCCTCGCTCTAAAAGCTTCTCTCTCTCTCTTATTCTGCAGCTAACGTGGTGAATTTCCTCCGCAGCAGAGTGAATCACCCAGCAGTTATTTCCCCCTCACTCCACTCGCTGCACGGTCAGGTAATTACGCCAATCGACGTGACGGGCAGCGGAGACCTGACACCAGACATCTGAGCTCTGCACTGAGTCACAGTCTGTGTGTGTGTGTGTGTGTGTGTGTGTGTAAATGTGTGTGTGTTTTTTGATTCAGGTTAAACTTTCAGTCAGCGTCACAGAGCTCTGACACAGAGATGATGGCCGTAGGTGACGATGAGTTGAAGGTTTTAACTGGAGGGAAAAAGCGAAGAGAAGACGGAGACGTTAGAGAGTGTGAGAGCGGAGGTGTCCCATGAACTCTGACACCGGATCCACCGCGGCTCACCTCTGTCCTCAACTCCACCTCTGACTCCGGAGATTAAAGGTGACGAACACATCCATGGATTTCAAAATGTGGAGCAAAATTTCACCAAACAAACAGAGGAATAAAATCTAACGTTTCCCTCTGTTTGCTGTAAGTATGGTTTAAAACGTGTCGGGTAGAAGCTGTGAGCTCATAAATCTGCCATAAACCTTTTCTTGACTTGTCAGGTGAATGTTTCACATATGAAGTCTAATGAGACAAGTTTGACTAAAAATAAGACAAAAACATTTGCTGAAGTTTGAGTTCATGCAGCGTATCTACAGGTGGTCCAATAAGGGCCTGTGTCCACCAGCAGCTACTGTTACTGTAAACTTGTCAGTCTGCATGGATCACAGATATTTGGCTGTTCTGTTGTTGGTAACAATATTTTTCATTATCACAGAGAAATATTTTGTGTCTGTAAGATCTGACAGCTGGTCTGGAGTCTGAAGGTGGGTTTTATTTTGAAATGGAGGTGTTTCCTTCCTGTTTAAATTCTTGCTTGTGTTGTACGTCGTTGTGTACAAAAACATCTACTAAATGAAATTGTAGAATTGTAGAGCAAACATCAAACCTGTAGAGTGCTAAATTTTTTGAGTACTGCACACTGCACTCCTTAATGTCTCCAACATCCACCAATCAGAATAAAAAAGGGGGCGGAGCTTCTGGTATCAGCTCAATCAGTACGAAGCCTCAGCCAGCAGAGAGGAAATGAAACCAGTCTACTTCACAATTTTTACAACTTTTAATTGACGAGTTTTCCTAAATTCCTTTAAAAATAAATATCTTAAAAAATCTGAAGCACGAGTGGACACAGGCCCTTAAACTTTAGCTCAGGTTTATGACAATCATACATACTTTTATATTATCATTTTAAGATCTTTATGAGATGCACATCTTATGAAGCATCTCGTGTTGTGACGGACAAAACTGTTGAAAAATGAATCGTTTAACTTTTCTCTCCTTCATCTTTCCTCCTGAACAGGTGAGTCTGTTCTATTTTTGGATCATTACGTAAAACAGACAACCTGGCAGAGGCAACCTGAGCTACACACAGACAGACGAGCACAGGAGCTCTCTTACACACACACACACACACACACGATACAAGGATTTAAAGTCCAGGAACATTTCTGTCAGCCTTTTAGCGCCGATAAAGACCGCTGAGGGAAAAACTGTGAGGACTCCTCGCACACGAAAATAGAATATTAGGAGTAGTACCACTGAAATTATAACACCTCCTCAAACAATAAAAGCTTTTCAGCACAGGAGGAGAGTGTGAATCCTCCGCCGTGCTGCAGGGAAACTCATTCCAAGTCCAAGCTTCGTTTCTTTTCCTCTGAGCGTCCGTCAGTTTGAGTTGAAGAATAATTCAGACAGCGTTGAGTTCTGGATGTTGCTCCTTATTTCCGGCAGCATGTTCCAGGTGGCGTGTCTCACTGCTTCAGCGTTCAGTGAAAATAGAAAATAATGAATATTTTATGTGTATTTTTCTGGCAGCCAGGATTCATTTAGCTCACTAACGAACTGAAAAACCCAAAAGCTTCAAATCATCTCTGAGCCTGACTTCCTGTCGTTGTGTATCTGCTGCGTGAGGCTCGGGATTGCTGGAGCTGAGATGGAGCAGAGAAGCAACAAAGGGTAGCCAGAGGGCCCATACTCTGATATGAAACTTTAAACATAAAAACATCAGAATCATGGTTTAAACCCACCAGCTGAAGCATGAAGCGAAGAGAAGCCAGAGGTGAAGCATCATGTCACACACACACACACACAGGTGACATCTACCTTCGTCACTGCTAAAGCATCCGACATTTGAAACTGACGGAGGAGAAAACCTGACACGGAGAGATCTGTCAGCTGAGCCTGCTGAACGTTTCAGTTTAAATCTTAATGAACACACACACACACACACACACACACACACACACACACACACAGGTACAACAACATTTAAACAGAGCTCAAACATCAGAGCTGACGGTCAAGGACACTTTCAACACATCCTTCACTCCGCGCGACCTCTCAGACCTTTCTCCATCTCTCACTCAGCTCCACCTCCTTTCATTCTCTCTCTCTCTCCCTCTCTCTCTCTCTTTCTGTTCCTCTATGTGGGTCAGTTTGAAAGGCTCCTTCATTGCCGCTGGTGACACAGCATGCCCAGAATGTGTACTACATTTGTATAAGCCGGTGTGTGTGTGTGTGTGTGTGTGTTTGTCTCAGTGCCTCAGGTAATGGAGTGTGATGGATGAAGGTTCATCACCGTATGCAAACACACACAAAAACACGTCCGGATGAGAAGGTTTGGAGGAGGAGTGTTTGCGCTGCAGCTGTCATTTACAACAACCCATAAAAGCACACATGACGACAACCTGTAAAGAAACCAGCGTGATACGAACGAGCTTTAGTGACAGAAACCGGGTCAGAGGAACATTTCTTTAGCGTGTGTTTTGATTCTGAAGTCTGATCCATGTCAGACTTTATGGTTTATACCACAGCCGGTCAGAAGAGGGGGTTTCAAGTGTTTTGGCTCCACTTTTTTTTGGAGCTGGTGTACCCAACAAGCTAGCTACAGCGCTAACAGGAGCTGGTCCAAAGTATGACAACAATAGTGACACTGTTTCTAAGTTATCACGAATTATCTCGGAATTTCTGGACCGCAGCAGCTCGTTGTTGTTTAGTGGACACACACACACACACACACACACACACACACACACACAGACACACATCCCACTTCATTGCTTTCCTTCCATTATCTGATGTTTGCTAATACAATAGGACTCAGTCCTGTGCCTGAATGTGTTCATATCGATGCTGCAGTTTCACCTCTGATGATGTCATTAAGGTCTTTAAAGAGGGGGTATTCTACTTTCTGATAATGCAAACATGGATATAAAGTAGGATGTTCAGACTGAGCATGTGCAGATTTTAAAACCTCTTCATATTCAGATGTTGTAGAAATCCCTGACTCGGTCTGTAAACTGATCAAAACGCTTCGTTCTAAAGATAGAATGAGATTTCAATGAGATTTCAATGAGATTTCAACGGGATCTTTACGAGAATGGCTGAAACAATGACATCATCACATAAGGATCTTCTAGCCAGTGTGACAGCGAAGGCGGGGCCTCGAACACTAAAATCTGCCCATAGCTTTGCCCTTTTTAGGCTTCCAGAGGGTTGGCCAATCAGAATGAAGGGGGAGCCTTAAAGAGATGGCAGCTTTAACTGAAAGGCTAAATGAAAGTTTTTTTAAGAGATTTTTTTTGAGATGTAAATCATGTAAAGCCACATCCAGGGGCCACCAGAGGCACGGAAAGAAGACTCAAAAAGCACAACACCCCCTCTTTAAAGTTGCATCACAGCGTCTTTGAGCAAAATCATGGAGCAATGCAGGAGATTGACCAATATTACAAAAGTCAGCACAACTTCCTGTTACAGTATGTTGACATGTGAGTGGTGTTACAGCCTCAGAGCCATCAGAGCCATCAGAGTGGAGGATATTTTCAGTTTCTTTATCTTATTCTGTGATAAAGCAGTTTAAATCTTTGCCTGAGGTTTTATGAGCTGCTGCTCGACTTCGAGGATTATCCTCCATATTCTCAATTGTAATAATTCTAAAAATGGATTCTGGGTGGATTATGGGGCTAAAGGAGTGTGGGATATTTCTCAGTTGGGGAGAGATGTTTTTTGCCCTGACAGGGAAGAACTTAAAATGTGGAGATGCACTGAGGGCAGGTTTGTTTTCAGGTGGAATAAATGAGAAATCAAGAGACGTCGGCGTGTTATTCTGCAGCTCAACATGCGGCGGCGACTAAATTCAGCTGCAGTGTGACCTCAAAACATGGGAACATGAATGCACATGCCACATGTGACAATAGCAGGAAAAATCAACACACACACACACACACACACACATATATAGCGCCTCTTGAGTGCTAATTCATCACCAGTGTGCACAAAACAACTTCTTATCCAAACACACTCAACGATTATCACAAACATTTCCCATCTCATCTCCCTGCCTCTGACCGGTCACTGTGTGTGTGTGTGTGTGTGTGTTGGGGGAAGGGTGTGAAGGGTGTGATAGTCATGGCAACAGCACTCAGACTTCCTTCCCTGGTTTATCTGAGCGTCCAGCAGCTCTCCTCCCCGTGTCTGTGTGTGTGCGTGTCTGTGTGTGTGTGTCTGTCTGTCTGTCTTCCTCTGATGCTTCTTGTCATAAACTCATCACACCATCTAAAAACTTAGATTCTGATGATTGAATCTGACAGACCTGGAGTCTAGAGTTGGGACAGTTGGGAGCGGCGTTGATGTGATCTTTGACTCCATGCTGTAAACTGATTCAGATCACACACCACAGGTTAATCACCTGACTAGTTTCTTTCTGAGCTGACCGCTTGAGTCAGGACTGTTCCTCGGTTCGGTCCTGAGCTTTGTTCTCCACTTCAGTAAGTATAATATATTTAATTACAGGCCGCTCGTCTCCTCTCTGTGTGTCTCTGACAGTGTGTGGGTGGCTGTGTGAGAGCAGCTGCAGCCGGGTACACCATCAACTCTTATTAGATCACCGTCTTCACACATACACACACACACACACGGAGGAAAAGTTAACATGCAGGCACTTCTGGACAACACACTGTTCTTGTGAAAACATGAAATATCTGAGCAGAAACGCACAGAGAGAAAGAGGAAGACGTACAAACAGTTTCACAGAAATAGGATAAAAAAGCAAGAACATGTCGAGCAGACGGTTTCAGACAGTCGACAAAAAGTACAACAGTTTTTATGAAGACGGACACCAAAATCTGGTTCAACAATTCAGCAGAGTCGAGTCTCCTGTTTCTTAGAGACAGTGGAAGCAGCAGCTAAGTGTTCAAGCCTCCCCGTAATGAAGTGATGACATAAACGTCACTTTGTCCTGAAATTTCAGTCAACCACGATGCTCTTAAGCTCTACTACCCGGATGCAAACAGTCACAGGTATCATCTGGCAGTGTGTCGTAGTTTGTTGGAATGTTGACAGTGTTTGACAGTGTTTACCTACAGGCTGTGTTAGGGTTGGGGTTATGGTCGGGGGTTCGTTTTAGGGGTAAATTCTGTTCAGGTTTGTCGTCAGACAAAATGAAAAGTCAGGATGTAAAGTTCTGCTCAAATATTTAGAAATAAGTTGCTATAAGTTGTCATAAATATCGTGCATGAGAGCAAGTATTTCACGAAGGACGCTACACGTATTACAAGCTAGCTGTAAGATTTTAGCCATAAATTATGCTGACGTTAAAATCATCAAATAACCAATACTGGTAAATGGACTGGTGCAGCCAAACATTGAGTTAACTTATCAAACTAATTGTGAAACGGTTACAAAACGATGGTGATCTGATTTTACAAACAGGGTTTGGCGGCTGTGTATTTTTGGGGCTCTTTATGCCTTTAATTCGATAGGAGAGGACGGTGGATCGAGTAGAAAACAGGGCGAGACCGCGAGGCCATCTGTGCCTGATGAACTTTGTGACATCGAGGGTCAAGTTGAAGCTGTTACTGTAGCCTGAATTCCTGGATTCCTGAGGTCTAAAATGATTTGCTGATGCCCAAAAGGTAAATATCAGGTGAATACAGATGTTTCATCCCTTTAAATGTCAAAAATGTCATAAACAAGCTCCCAAAGTATATGTTTTTTAATTTCATTGTTAAATGAATATTTGTTTGTTTTGGACGGCTGTTGGAACAAAAATTAACTCTAAAGGTTTCATTTTTTCACTGTTGGATTATTGATTGATTAGAAAAACCTCAAAGACGGGAACAGTAAAACAACATCAAATATTAATGTTCCATTTTTTGTTGTTTGTGTTGTGTCGGTGCATATGTGTGTGTGTGTGTGTGTGTGTGTGTGTGTGTGTGTGTGTGTGTGTGTGTGTCCGGTTGTGAGTCTGGATACAGGAAGCCTGCCTCTTTCCCTCTGACCTTCCTCCCTCTATTTATAAGCATTCCCTGTTCCCAACAACACACACATCATTTTACCCTCTCCTCTCCGTGTGCTCGCTGTCTCTACCTTGATTGTGTCTCCGTTTTCAACATGAGCTAACCGCTTTCAATTAAACTTAAAATACAGACCACAGCGGACACTCCAGTGGACACTCTCCAAAACACCCACAGCGTGTTTCTCTCAGGTGTGTTTTGACTGTTTTAGCCACATTAGCAGAAAGCCCGTAGGGAACACGCTGACAGTCAGAGTGTGTCAGTCATTATTCCCACAAGCTGAACATACCTGCCGGCTCTCCTCAGGTGCTGGTTCATTTTCAGGCTAAATGTCTAGACAGACACATATTTAGCCTCAAGATAATCTGAAGTGGATTCAATGATCCCTGGACTCTCTTTTAGGTCTAAAAAAATTCAGTTTCAGAAAATAACTTGCTAAACACCTGGAACGTCCGATAATTAGCATTGAATGTTAGCTTGCTAAGTAGGTAGGCTACCATCCCGGTTAACGGAAATCTGTGATCATTATTTGTGATTCAGACGGGACCACTCTCCAATCAAATGAATTATGTGCATGGCGCAACTTTAAATGTGTTCTAGGAGCTCCCTGCCCTTCCATGTGCTTATGTGGAATGCCATAGCCTGTGGGGGCCTATCCACAGCAGTTGCCATTTGGAAATGTTGACTCCATTCCCTTAACTTGGCAAAACTTGTGAGTTTATGAGTTCAAGTTTGCAAGTTTTAAAGATATTCATGCTATGTAGTGTGTGTGTGTGTGTGTGTGTGTGTGTGTGTGTATGGGGAGGGGGGGGTACTTTTTTTTTAGTCTTTATTCTGTCCTTCTGGTCTGTCCCTGTAGTAGCTTCTTGTAAAAGTTTTCTTGCACTGGTGTTTTGGTGCACTTCAAACCCTTATTTCACTGTCACTTTAAGGAAACCCCCCTTCCCTCTGATTGGACAGCCCTCTGGAGGGGCAGACCTTAGTGTTTGAGGCCTGTCTCTCTTAGGCTGGGTTACGGTTTCCACACGAACATGATGCATTGAAATGAGATGTGCAGAATCAGCACTACAGAACGTGTGGCCTTTATGCTTTTTAACACTGCGCGGCGTCCGTTCATTAACTGCAGGGGGCGGTGTTTCGCAAACGCACGTCTACCACAGTATTAAACCAGGGTAGAAGAAGTTGTTTACACTGTTTACATCACTGTCAGATGTGTGCCGTGCGGACATTTTCCACGACACCAACGACTGTGTGAGAGGGTGAGGCTGCTTAAATGACATCATTCATCTGCACGAAGCTGCACGGACCAGAGTCTGCACAGTAGAGAGTTTAAGTTTTATTTACTTCAGGAATGTTAGTTAAGGTTTATTTTTGACATTTTTTTGCTATAAAAACAAAAAGCTGAGTTATTCTTTCAGGATCAGTCATCAGGAGCAGGTTACGATTGGTTATCAGTAACAGCTCTGTGACCTCCATGTGATGCTTTTCTAACTGTTGTAGATTTCACACCCACATCAGAGCATGTAAACTTAAATATGATGCCTGAAGACTCCCCCTCTGTGTCGAATAATCATATATCTGTTATCTCAGTGGTGGAACATACTGTAAACTTACACAGAATTATTATAGCTCCTAGCATGAAATCGGGACGCGGATCACGTCTCTGCTTCTGCTCCTTTCTAATCCGCCTCCCTGCATGACGGGACAAAAAGTACAGATCCATATCTCCACATTTCTACATCTCTGAGGGGTTTACAACCTCGCGTGCACATGCTGCCCTTCGCTGAGGAAGGTGAAGGTCTGTGTGTGTGTGTGTGTGTGTGTGTGTGTGTGTGTGTGGGCCTGCCCTTAACTTCACTCCTCCGATGGCCTACATTATTGTCTCTGAGGGTGGAGGAGGAGGAGGAGGAGGAGGAGGAAAGAGAATGTGAGATCAGAGGGAGAAGAGGAGGTCAAAGGAAAACAGAGAGAAAAGAGAGAAAGAAAGAAATAGAGAGAGAGAGAGAGAGAGAGAGAGAGGGAGAGAGGGAGTGAAGGAGAGATCATCTGTAGGCGGTCTTGGCTTTGCCCAAAGGCCTTGGCTCCTCTCCTCATCCTCCTCCTCCTCATCCTCTTCTTTCCTTCACACTTTCACTCTCTCCTGCTCGCTCTCTCCTCTCCCTCCTTAACCTCACGCACCTCTCCACTCTCTCTCATCCGTATCCCTCCATCCACCCACCGTTTACAAAACACAAACATAGAATTAAATTGGACTGCGTTCAACTAAAATTAAGCAGCGAATCTTTACAAGAGAAGTGGGAGCCTGATTCAGAGACGTGCCAACGAAACAAAGAGAACGCAGGAAGGACTTTTCCCAAGATGATGCATTCAAGTGCTTTCTGCAGCATTTATTGATCAGGTAATGACTGTATGGATTGTAAAATGCTATAAATAAACTTAAAGAAAGAAACAAGGAGGAAGTGAAACTGACAACAAGAAACAAACGATTCTCTAAGTTTTACTGAAGGTGAAAATCTCTGATCAGAGATCACAGCCTCATCATTTCATTCCAATCATGATAGAAAAGGCGACGACTTATCAAACCTCATGTGCAGCAACTTTTGCAAAAAGTGAAATGAACTGAAATAAACGTTAAATCTGATATGTTTAAAAATGTGAGAGTCCAGCTCTTCTCTCTCTCTCTCTCTCTCTCTCTCTCTCTCTCTCTCTCTCCGTCCAGCAGAGTCAGCAGAGTATCCTTTCCAACACTCCCACTCGGTGAACCCACTCTGTTTCTATAAGCAGAGTGAAGAGTGAGAGGAGAGCTGCTTATTGTCTGTGATCTGACTAACAGTCATAGTGGTGGAGTGTCAACGCTCTGCATGATGCTGGAACACACACTCACACACTCACACACTCACACACAGATTTCTGAGAAATGCTAATACAACAGATTCATCATTTATAATAAAAACCACATATTCAGAATCAATGTTTGAAAGGTTTCAGAAACTCTGAGCTCTTTCCTGTGGTGGGTTATAAAACTGTTGAAGAGAACAGACTCTAAGAGGTCAAAGAGTTCAAAACATCAGGAGGGAAAAACAGCTTTTCAGGGCAAGTTAAAGGTAAGAATCCCTGAATGACTCACAGAACAACACGACTACATACAACATGATACCGCACCATACAATGAGCTTCAAAAAGAAACCATAGAGTAGAGCAGAGTACCACACACAACACATAAAACAACACCAAGCAACTAGACTAGACTAGATTAGATTAGATTAGATTAGATTAGATTAGATAGAATAGAATAAAATAGAATAGAATAAAATAGAATCGAATAGAATCGAATAGAATAAAATCGAATAGAATAAAATAGAATAAAATCGAATAGAATAAAATCGAATAGAATAAAATCGAATAAAATCGAATGGAATAAAATCGAATAGAATAAAATCGAATAGAATCAAATAGAATAAAATCGAATAGAATAAAATCGAATAAAATAAAATAGAATAGAATAGAATAATAGAATAGAATAGAATAGAATAGAATCACTGAACAAAAATTTGTCCAATGAGTCCAAGAATAACAAGGATATGATTAAATATAATACACAACAATTCTATACAATAACATTCATTATGATAACCTTATAATAAGTTATGACATGCTACAATACATTACATTACAATATGTTATACAATGATATGCTATGCTATGATACGTAACACTGAGATCCATAGCGCTACATTATGATATGTTAAGATATGATACGATTTGTAACGTTACATCAGGAAACTTTAGGCTTAGTAAGAATATGTTCGGATACGTTACTTTACATTACGCCATAATAAGTTACAGTACGCTTCTTTACATTATGTTACGTTATGATACAATATGATACGTTAAGTAACATTTTGTTACATTACGTTACAGTATGACACTTTATCTTATGATACAATATGTCAAATTACAAGCTAATACAGTATTCTATGACACAGTACTGTATACAAAATGTTACATTATGCTACAACATGTTACAACATGTTACATTATGTAATGTTACAGTATGACACATTACGTTATGCTTTAATGTGAAGGTATGTGATGATGAGGTACTCTATGACATGATATGTTATACCATACAATCTAATGGGACATGCCAGCCATGATAACATGATGTCACCACAGTAATTCTGCAAAAACATATTTCAAATATTGTATAAACATTTTTGGAAGGCATGTATGTTCAATGCTCGGTCCATCACTGGCTAAAGCTGAGTCACACTGACAAGAAACTGTTTTAGATTTTGTAATTTTTAAAAATTATATTTTTGGAACAGAAAGTCGCATCATATGAGTCAGGACGATATGCTGTACCAAAGTTTAGTGTAACCTTTTGGAAATGAAGCTGAATTCAAACAAGCTTTTTAATCTCATTTTAAACTAGAACACCTTTTATCATTGCACGTTAAAGTAACACTGGAATACATGCAATGTCAGCTACAAACAGGAAACTGTGAGGAGACTAAACCAAGCACAGTTTGTACCGCAGAGTGTGTTTCTGTGCTGCTCTGTTATGTTGTACCAACGTCCGTAAAGTCCCAGGAACAACACAGAGGTGTAACCGACAGGTAATGTTCTGCTGGTCGATGCCAGCCCCACAGGAGACACAAGAGCCAGTTAAAAACCCACTGAACTCTTAATGAACTGTCAATAACACACTCAGACACACAGACGCTCACACACACACACACACACACACACCCTCAGGTGATTTACTGCAAAGGTAAAAAGAAAATGAGTTATTGATTCAAGAGAAAAGCAAATGAACAGTTTTATCACTTAACGCGTCTCTCAGCGATCACACCTCATCAACACGCTGACTGGATTTCTCACTTGTGATTTATTTGACATATTCACGCTGGGACTTCTGGAGCTGTGCGTCTTGACTGTGCATTTTTCGCTTCATGGTGGCGTGTTTGGACAAGAAGAAAAATGCAAAGAGGCTTGAAAGCTTTGAGGAGAGGTTTGAAGATACGGAGTCTTCTGCAGGATGAAGATGATGCAAAACTACAGGCAGCACAAACACAAACACGTCAAAGGACGGGCAGAGACGGATGCAAATGGGTTTAGAAATGGAAATTAAGGCTTTAAGAAGACAGCGAAGAGGAAAAAGGAGAAATAGGTCAAGTTCCTGGAACCACACCTTAGATTACAGAGACACACCAAGACAAGACACGACAAATACCACATCATAGAGCAGGTGGGAACAATGGTGGACTCAAACCTGGATTAGAGGATAAACGTCTGAAGCAATGACTCATCCGTTACTCTATCGCCCTCTACAGCAGGAAAAACACATCAGAAGCACAAACTGTGGCTTTTTTTTTCATATAAATGTAAAGAATGTGTCTTAAAAGTTTCATATGTTAAAACTGGTAATTACACCCAACAACCGCATGAAAGGAAGGGGGCGCCAATGAGCCTGAAACACTCGCTGACACCCAGAATGAAGGAGGAGAAGAAGACATCGAGGAACAGTTAAGTCGCCAAAATCAGAGTCGTGCCAAGTGGATTCATGGTTTCTATTCTTTCAGTGCCAGCCTCAAGTGGACACTGAAGGAACTGCAGTTTTTAGCTCTTGTGAGTTAAGCAGGTAAATAAATTAAATTTAATTATGTCTTAAGGGGGTAAATAATTTCATTTACCCAAGTTAAGCCAGTACATTATTTTATTAGCATGAGTTAAGAGAGTAAATAAGATCATTTACAGGAGTTAACTCAGTACATCTTTTTGCACAACTCAAGCGAGTAAATAATTTTATCTGCACGAGTTCACAAGTAATTTTTTTCATTTGCACCCCTGAAGCATGTAAATTATTATATTTGCCTGAGATCAATAAGATAATAAACAAATAATGTCATTCATGTGAGTTAAGAGAGTTAATTATTTTGCTTGCATCAGCTGAGCGAGTGCATCGTTTTCTTTGCGTTGTATTAAGTAACTTATATTTTTGTCCACTTTTTGTATTTGTTGATTGGAAAGCTGACACCCAGCGAATGGTCAAAGCCAGGAATCGAACCTGCAACTGCACATGCTTAAACAACCAGAACAACAGCGTCACAACCCCACCTCAGAATACACGTACTATCCCTTTAATTCCCCTGGATGGTAGTCCAAAGGGAACTTCTTCACGTTAAAGGTTATGCTTGGTGTTAGCAGTGATATAATTGTCTCAGAGTATAGAGTTGGATGATGTACATTAGGAAACACACACACACACACACACACTCAGAGCCCTGCAGCAGTGTGCCACAGTAATAACAGGCCTGCATATAGTCTACTAAATTACTCTACAATCAGCTATTACATGTCATGAACCACAGCCAGAGCATCCAGAACATGGGAGTGATACCATCCCTCTCCTCCTCTGCCGGGCTCTCACATCTTCCTCTGACACCTACATAATTACACAGTCTGTCAGCAAGTGGTGTGTGTGTGTGTGTGTGTGTGTGTGTGAGAACTAACATGTAACGTGTGGGAGGCATCAGATTTGAGTCGTGCATCTGTATCTGACCTTTACGGCTCAGAATAGACGCTGTGAGAGAGAAGACAGCAGAGAAACTGACGAAGAGGAAGAGAAAGGAGAAGATACAGAGAGAAAAACAAGGAGGGGAAGCAAACCAGATGATCACGAAGAGATAAACGGATACAGAACTTTAACAGATACAACATAAAACTGTAACGATGTTCTCAAAATCTGTAGAGACAGCCGAGAGAGAGAGAGAGAGAGAGAGAGAGAGAGAGAGAGAGAGAGAGAGAGAGAGAGAGAGAGCTCTGAAACAAGCTTAGTGTGGTGTCTCTCTAACCTCAGGCTACAGCTTCCTAATAAATCAATTATTTACTAATGGCTCTCACCTGACCTGAGCAATTAGTGCTCTCTCTCTCTCTCTCTCTCTCACACACACACACACACACACACACACACACACACGCTAAAGCACACAGGACAAAAAGAGAGAGCGAGATGAAGATGCTGTCTCACTAATTATAGTGTGTCTCTGCTGTTAGGACATGTGTGTGTGGGTGAGCTAATGTGTGTGTGTGTGTGTGTGTGTGTGTGTATTCGCAGAAAAGACTAAAACCAGCAAAAACAAAGGTGTAACTTCAGAAACAAAGACTCAAACGATGATGGGATCGTCGTGTGATGTCACTGCGCCTGCCTACAGGAACTGGCGGCTGATTGTAACAACTAATGCAACACCACAAATGATTAAATATATGATTAAAAATAATTTCAACTAGCTCATGACTAAAAAAAAAACAGTGCTTGATGTTTTGGCTGCATTAAAACTTCAACACTGAATCCATTCCACCATCATGACAGGAACCAGCCATCATGTCCCAGGCATGAAGAATACTGATATTAAAAATCTGTGCTGCCTGGCACAGAAATAAAGCTCTGAGTGCTGAGTTTCCATCATCCTACCAATCCATTTTTTAATAACTTTAATAAAAAATCATTTTAACTGGGTTATCGGTTCGGAATGTCCGTGCTGTGATCACACTGAGGAAATATTTTTGGGTCAGTGATTAAGGTCGGGGTTCGGTTTAGTGTCAGTGTAGGTCATGAGGGACTCTGACATAAAAACCTGACTTAATGGGAGTGTAATGTGTGTGTGTGTGTGTGTGTGTGAGCCTTTTGAGTTTAACCAGGGGCTCATCAATCTGAGCACTAAGAGGTCATCAGAGCTCTGTAATCCCACCTGCACAGACACACTAACACACAAGACACACATCCTACAGGCCGGGGTTAATCCCTGCAGCAACATACAACTGTTAGGTTTACATGAGCGCGTATGAATAGAATCCTATTAATAGAAAGGAATGCAGATGTACAGTTATGAGAAGGAGAAACACATGGAAGTATAATCCAGAGTGGGCTTTATGGCACAGGGGTTAAAGGGTAAAAACTGAACCCCGGGCTCCTCCTGATCAGAAACACAAACAGTCCTCTCTGGACGTGGAGCCGACGGAGCAGCTGGCTGACCGAGCGCCACCAAATTAGTCTGAGTAATTTATCAGGCATCAAAGCTACAGATCCCTCTCATCTATCAAAACCTTTGAAATGCATTTAAACAGATGATTACGACAGACAATAAAACCAATGGGACTGAATTTAAAACAGAAAATGGTCTTTTGTCAGTCTCTTTGCTGGAGAATACACCTGTCTGAGTCTGAGAGTGAAATAAACACACGGATCAGGGGTTTAAAACGTGAGCTGGATCCTGGAAGAGACAGAAATGAAAAATAGGGATTTGTTTCTGAGTTTTACCAAATTAAAAAAAAAGTGTGATGGGAAAAACCAGCAGTATGAGGAGCAACAGCAGGCATGATGGAGCAGCCACTGCACCGTTGGCGTTAGCTACTGTACATGGGTTGCATGCTTAAACCGCTAGGCTAACAGCAACCCTCATCAGAATCCAACCAATGGGTACAACAGGACCAAGAAGGACGGCTTTTGAAATTGCAGGGGTAGCCACCTTTTTCCTGACTACCCATAGTTCATAGCGGTTGACGGTTTTGCTCATCCGGTTGAGCATTTTGTTTACGTTGCCATGGAGACCACAAAGCTGACGATGTTAGCCAAGCTGTCATACTCGCTCTAATAACCAGCTTTTAAAAGCAAGAAAGAGACAAAATGAACAAAAATCGGAGGTGGAGTCACAGTGCGGATGTTTTAAAAAATGTTTACACTGAGCCCTGACGAGCGTTAATGATTTTACGCAAGTTGGGACAGCAACTGGAAGTCGAAAACCGCAGGCGGAAGTCAACACCCATAGGCTTCTGAAGAAAAAGGCGGATAAGAACTCCTGATTTTATCATTTTGTTAACTTAAAGCTCCTTTGAGAAACTTTCCGTTTGTGTCTACTTTGGCGCCCCCTGTGGACAAACCTTTTATCAATGCTAATCTTGTCCTGTACATGTGTGAGAAATGTTTTCTGACAAATTTTTCCTGCTTTCAACAAATAGCTTTTTAAAAAAGTATTTTTCTAAAGCAAGCTGTCCATCACCTCATCTGACACCTACCCCCTTCGCAGTGGTTTCAGCCTTACATAAAAGTACAAAAGAGAAATTCTTAAAACTTCGCTAATGCACTAGTTTGCTTTTTTAGGTTATTAGGAAAAATTGATGTTAGTTTCAGCCTGTTTCATGACCTGTCAAAAAGTCCTCAGAGGAGCTTTAACTTTAAACAATCTATGCACAGTATGAAAGTTTACCGCTAGCTACAGAATTACCAAGAAGTTGCTGTTCATAAAAGACAATTATCAGTCTGATACATGTGATAAAACCTCAGAAATCATGGTTAAAAAAGTATATATATATATATATATATATATATATATATATATATATATAAATATATTAAAATAAGATGGAAAAGCAACAAACCCAGATAAACAATGAGCTGACGGTGACGTGGCAGATCTATAATCTGTCAAGTCTGTTCTACACATTTTAATCTAGGTTAACTGTTTGCCGTGTTTGTAACAATGAAAAATCTGCATATTCAGTCAAGATGAGACTCATACAGGAGAGAGCAGAGAGAGTTATCGTTGCAGTGATGGAGTCAGCGTCACCTCAGCAGTCGACTCTGCAGGTTCATTATCGACTCAAAGCAGACAGATGGGATCTTTGGGGGAAGAGAGGAGGAGCTACTTTAGGAGAACTGATCAGGAACTAAAAACAGGACCGCAGATCTCCACACAGGACATGAGCATCTTAAGAGCAGCAGCTTTGGTTTGTTTTTTATATTCATAGGTAAATATACTATCCAAAGTGTCAGCCTGCCAATCATCCTGATAAAAGTTGCATAAGCGTGTTTCCCCAGAGAGGAATCAAACACAAGACCTCCAGCCCGGAGACTGCTCGCTGTTCACTCCGTCTGTCAATCAGCCGCTCCATCAAGCTTTCAGGTAGCTGCCTGTCCAGTCTCATTTACACACTGTGGTGCTCTGTTGATCTGCCTGACTTCCCTTTTTCTATCTAAAAAAAACTTAAAGAGGGGGTTTTGTGCTTTTTTAAAGCTTTGTGCTGCCCCGTTAATTTACAGCTAAAAAAAAATCCTATTTTTTTCTTTCTTTGTGTTCAAGAAAACCCTTTTTTAGCCTCTGTCTGAAATCTCTTTAAGGTTTCCCGCTCCAGGGCAGACCTTGGTGTTTAAGGGCCCAGTTAGAAGATCATTACTGGATGATGTCATCATTTTAGCAAGTCTTGCATTGATGACATCATTGTGCTATTTTTAGAAGCAGTTAACAGGCAGATTCGGGGATTCCTACAATGTATGAGGTTGTCTATGTGTTGCTCTTTATATATAAGCAACACAAGATCAACAAAGAGCAACAAGGTACCACTTTGTCCACAGGGGGCGCTAAAATCAACACAAACAGAAAATTCCCTACAGTGACTTTAAGTCATTTTTGACCAGTAGGGTAGAAATAAGCAGATAAACAGATAAATGAAGCATGTGTGCACCATTTTCCCCCTCTCCTCTTGTGTATTTGAGTCTGTTTCAGTTGGAAAACCTTTGAGAAGAGCGTGCAGACTTGAATTTACAGCTTGTGCCTCTTTCCTTTCCATGAGAGGAATGTAAACAGAAGACTACAGTTCATAAAGAAGCAGAGGAAGTAAAGGGGGCCTGTCTTTCTTAACTCACGGACTTTAACTGCATTAGAGACGATTAAACTATTAGTTTTCTGTCGTCCTAACAGGACACACTGTCCTGTTCCTACCTGTCAGGTCAGAGGAGAGTTCCAAAATACATCTGTGTGAAAATGTTTGATGCAAAAGGAAGCAGCAGTTTAATCTTTGACACGTCGTCTTCACTTTCTGTTGGAAGATCCACTTCTCTTTTCTCTCCTCTACTGCCTTTCACTTATTTGAACCTTCATTTCCAAGCAGAAAAAGCCTCTTACAGCCAACCACAGGACTAATAAGGAGCGGTTCCTGTCAGCCCATCCACCAATAATGCTCCAGCACACATGCATTACGGGCAAATACACACACACACACACACACACACACACACTGGGACTCTGAAAACACTCCTGAAAAGGCCAGGAAAGAAGAGGGAGAAAAAATCTCCCCTCAGTGCCTGAAACAGAGCTCATCATTCCTCGTCTTCGGAGCAGAAAATGATTGATATGCATAAGCATACACAAACAGAGCGGCCGCCAACTGGAGCAGTGTTACTCAGAGAGGGTAGAGGAGGGCTGTACCGACGCCTCTCCGTCTATAATGTGTGTGTGTATAGACGAATAGAGGAGGAAGAGAGCATCAGTGAGTCAGAGTGACAGGGATACACACAACACGTCGCCATGCTTAGGTTTACACAACAATACACAAAAACACACACACACAGCCAGGAAAAGGATCAGAGAGTCAGCTCAGCACCGCAGCGTCCGTGTGAATTTCAGCTTGACCTCACCTTCGCCCTGAGCCGTCCGTCCATCATGTGTGGGCAGGTCTGAGTCACCTGATCAACACTGAGATACCTGCTTAAAAATCACATCTCCAGTACTTATCTGTAGTTATTGCTCCACAAACCGTCTGAAATTATACAGAAATAAGTGGACATATAAACTTTAAAATAGGTTTAAGTACATTTGATAAAAAGGTAGAAAAATAAATAAATAGTGATGCATTGATCCAACTTTTTAAATTCTGGATTAAAATACTGATATCTGGGCTTTGGCACTGGCCGATACAGAAACTAATCAAATTTAACCATCAATTTAACATTTTCTAATCCTTAATACGAGGATAAGACAGAGAAATGTGTTTCAGCAAACTCAAAACCAGGCTTGTATAAGGTCTAGAATTTAAACAATTGTTTTAATTATGAGCTTTTTCTCTCATTAATGATACATTTCAAGGTATTTTTATCACAGAGAAAATCCTAAATTTTTAGGTTGTGGCTTCCTGGATGTGAACGTTTGGTCATAGTTTGATAAAACATGGATAGTGGTCACCGCACTGGCACCTCAAATCTTAACTTAACCTAAGTTTTGTTCAGTAGTGATTGAGGGTTAGGGTTAGGGGTTAGGGTTAGGGTTAGGGTTAACCCTTAGGCTAACCCTTAGGCTAAACCCTAACCCTAACCCTAACCCTAACCCTAAAGTTATAACTAACTTTTAGCTTTTATGCTAGCTTTGTAATTTAACTATAAATATATTCAACTCCTGTACAGTGTGAAATGATGGATTAATAACCTGCATACCCAAAGCTGAAATTGTACCAGACTGTAAACATGTTAAATTTAGCTTTAAAGACGAGTATCTTAACATAGGACCAAAGGGGGTTCCAAGGCTTTTGGAGCAAGCCTCCAGTGGAAACTGGAGGTCCTGCAGTTTTCACACTTTACTGCACTTGCTCCACTTTTTAAATACAGGAGTATTTGTGTTATTTATAAAATGTAAACAACCAGATTTATCACTTAAATTTGAGTTAGAAGGCAGATATTCATCAGATATGAGTCCAGGCTAAGACAGCCTTGTTTGATTCTAAGTTGTGCTGACAACCATAAAAAGCAAGAGTCCATTTGGCATGTAGGCGGTCAAACAGGCCGACAGGTTTCGACTTTATGTCTTCTTCAGGGACAGAAGATATGATGGACAGCAAAGACCGGAGTTAACAAGCTGATAAAATGCCAACTGTGGATTTAAATAACAGCAGTTGACCTGTTCTGCCTTTTGAATTATCCATACATCCATACAGCTTATCCTCCTCCTCCTCCTCCTCCTCCTCCTCCTCCTTCTCAGCATCATAAATATGCATGTATATCTGTTCATCCGTTCTGAGGGTAAGAGGGAAGACCGTGTTACTGAGCCTTGTATATCATCAACAATTGGTGCTCTGATCGTCCGCTTAAAAATTCATGAGTGTCTTTAAGCTGCCTGGACTCTGAGCCAAGCGTTCCACTGAATTTAACATCGAGTGTGCTACAAAACCGACTCAAACACTGCTTGTGTAAAACATAAGGGACTCGCTCTTCCTGCAGAATGATTCTGGGTGCACAGGTGAACTCAGGTGAAAGCTCTCATTCCTTATTGATTTCATTGGCTAAATTCACTTTCCCTGTGACGGGAGGGAGAAGACAGAGAGGAGCCAGAGAGGCACAGACCAAAGGCTGAAGTGTTCTTCGTGGTAGCTAGGAAAAGAAAATTTATCTCTTCCTCACTGCAGAAAGTTAAATTATTTAACCAGCGTCAGACAAAGTTATTATAATTCATCCTAAGGGGGACATGAATGGGTGCATTAAACTTAATGGCAGTCATTTCAGTGGCTGTTAAGGACTAGAACTGAAAACCTGACCTACAGTTAACCCTAGAAAACGTCAAGGCACCATTGCTGTAAGAGGGGTTCAACCTCTGGACACAATGAATGTCTCTAAGAAATTTCTTTGCAGAACATCTGAAAATAATTGAGATATGTCATTAATATCAATCTTGTGTGGAAAATGTTTCAATGCAGAGATACAAGCTCTGACTTACTCAAGGGGGTTTATTCTTGGTGCCAAGAGTGTGAACCCCCATGACTTTCAGGTTACCTCTACCACAACGGTTCAACCTCTGGGTACTTTGGAAGTCAGTGTAAACATTAACTGTGAAATCTGAATTCAAAACAGGCCAAACTTTTTGTAAGCGGGAAAAAAGTCAAAGAATCAAAAAAAAAAAAAATGAAGGTCTGGAAACCATCACCTAAAATGTGCCAATTTAGTGCAAAGATGTTACACTGCCTGTATAAAATTCTGACCTATTCATGCTGCTACATTTTTGGTGCCAAGCTGGTGAACCCCTTTAAGCTTGGTCTACAACTTTCACAGGGGCTCAACCTCTGGGTACCTTGAAAGTCAGTGTAACATCAACTGGTAAGACATCCACCAATTTTATAAACTCAAAAATGTCAATTAAACTCTAAGTGGTGCTGGACAAAAGGTTCAGGATTCAGCTATACAATTTTCAAAAAGGGTACATCCTCTGGATAGTATGAATTCCCTTAATGTTATTCAAATCTATAAAGTTAGATGTTAAAGACATTACATTAAATAAATGTAAACTTTGCCCTGTTGGTTTGGAGTTAAAACTGAATATTTTTTAACTGTGGGCTACCATTGTCCAAAGGGTTTAACCTCTGAGTGTATTGAATTATAACAATATAATTTGGTAATCAATACAAAATCCAATTAGAAAAACAAGATTTTAGGGATAATACAATAATTAATCTCAACCTTACCTTAATAGTAGCACTAAATAAATGTCAGGGGATCAACAAAGTCACTATGGTTCAACCTCTGGAAATAATGACTCTCTGAGTGAATTATTTTAGGAATCTATCCAGATTCTGTCAAGTTAATTCACTGCAAATTAGATATTTATCTCCTGGTGGCTAAAAATAAAAGTCAGCAGATTACCAGAGTTATTTGGGTTCATCCTCTAAGGACCACAAATACGTTGAAAATGTAATTTCATTTTGTCAAACAATTTGTTTCAATCCAGACAAAGTGGACTGACCAACAAAGAAACTGACATTGCCATACCTAGAACAAGCTAACCCATGTGGCTAAAAATAAAGGATATTGTAGTATTGCTAGCGACCAAATTTGGTGCCATTTGAAAATGTGGCGTGACCAATGTGACGACTGTGACGTCTGTTTGAAGTGCACGCTCATCCTTTGTCCTTTTAGAGATTTCTCAGAATGTCCCAGTAATTCTTTCAGTTCTATCACATTATCTGATTCAATCCCTGCACTTCAAAG
Organism: Labroides dimidiatus; assembly: GCA_030710495.1. Classification (NCBI taxonomy): domain Eukaryota; kingdom Metazoa; phylum Chordata; class Actinopteri; order Labriformes; family Labridae; genus Labroides; species Labroides dimidiatus. Next base: position 1,346,917 of record CM061162.1, on the reverse strand, counting down.
CCAACGCTGATTGCTTTGTACCAAGACATAAACAAGATACATGAGCAGTGTTCACCGCTAATTCAACTGTAACTGTTCTAAACAATTAAATATGTTCAGTGTTTTCCCCATTGTGCGCAATGATCATTTTTTCTGTTGAAGTTAATTTCCCTGGGGAAGGCCCGTGCTGTTGTGCTGCTCTCACTGTAAGACGGCTGGGATAACACAGGCTTCTACATCTTAAGTATGTTTCTTTTCTCTTCAGGCTGCTGACGTTCAGGCACTGTTTCTATTAAAGAATTAAAGACTCAGATCACAAGGTTAGGAATTAATGAACTCTCAACGCAGGTATGCTGATAAAATCTGATATCACAGCCTCGACACAAACACCTTCCAGAGCAAAACTTTGTTTGAAATCAAAGAAGAATGTAGACGGCATTGCCAGGAAAACAGCTCTATGGTGTTTGTCTTGGAGTAAATACTTATTGGTTGACTGCTGGAGCTTTTCATCGCCATGTTTGGCAGCAGCTGGTGTTTTCATTTGTAGAGCCTGAAGTAAATGATAAATTAGATTCTGTTGACTGTGATCTTGAGCAATATAAGATTAAATTTTCATCAATAACAACGATAAGATCTGTCAGAGACACGCAGAGATTTTCAGGGTATCGCTTTTTCGTTCCACTCTGAGCAACCATTTCATTACTAAATGAAAGTTTGATCGACTTGATCGGATTGGGTTTTTACCTGATATGGGTACAGAAACTTGTCCCACTAGAGTTCAGAAAAAGAAAAAGTTGTTTTTAAAAAAATGCGGGATTCTTTCACTAACCTTACACTTCTTCTAAAGGTCTGTGAATTAAACTTCCTGACCAAAAATCTGAACATTGTTTTTTTTAATCTTTTCATACCATACTGTATCATAATGGTCCTTTTGTATCATGTTGTATTATATCCTATAGAATTGTATCTTAACATACTGTAACATCTCGGCATCATATTACACTCTATTGTATCGTATCCTACAGTATCATTTTGTATGGCCCAAAGCTTAATGTAACATATAACGTATTGTATTGTAACAAACTATATCATTTTGTACAGATCCTATTGTATCGTACTGTAACATAATGAACGGTAATGTATCAAATCGTAATGTATCATATTACATTCTATTGTATAATATCGTATCATATCATTTCCTAAGGAACAAATTGTATCATCTTGCAATGTATCGCATCGTAACGTACTGTATAGTAACTTACTGTATCGTAACGTACTGTATCGTAACGTACTGTATCGTAACGTACTGTATCGTAACGTACTGTATCGTAACGTACTGTATAGTAACATACTGTATCGTAACATACTGTATCGTAACGTACTGTATAGTAACATACTGTATCGTAACATACTGTATCGTAACGTACTGTATCGTAACGTACTGTATCAAAACATACTGTATAGTAACATACTGTACCGTAACGTACTGTATAGTAACATACTGTATCGTAACATACTGTATCGTAACGTACTGTATAGTAACATACTGTATAGTAACGTACTGTATCGTAACGTACTGTATCGTAACGTACTGTATAGTAACGTACTGTATCGTAACGTACTGTATCGTAACGTACTGTATCGTAACGTACTGTATCATAACCTAATGTATCGTATCTTAACATGTTGTATGGTAACAAATCAAAATGATTTGCAATCTTATTGTAACATATTCTGCATCATATCATCATGATATAACATCGTATCATATCATTTGTATTGTATTGTTTCGTATCATAGCATAATTCATAAAAATGTAATGTATCGAATCATAAAAACAAATTGTAACATATTGTATCAAATATTGTCGTATTGTATAATGTTGCATCGTTTCATACCATAATGAATAATATTGTATCTTATTGTGTCGCATCACGTCTTTTCATATCGTGTCATTACATATAGTATTGCACTGAAACATATGTAATATGTATGTAATGAACTGTATCATATCGCTAAGTAAGGATCGTATTGTATTTTATTACATTGTATCGTACCAGTCATATCGTATTGTGAGATGACCAGCCATTCCCACCGTTAGTGGCTGATGAAGGGATGACCCCTGAACAGTCTGTGTCGTTGAAACAGCATAAAAGAAAGTCAGAAGTTCTTCATTCCTCATTTTTTACTAATCAGAAACATCTTAACTTGATTACTAAATTATACAAATCAAAACAGGTATCAAAAACGTTCGCTGTATCACCCTAAACGCCCCGTCTGAAGCCCATCTTGAGAGAGTACAGTAACGCGTCAGTGCTGCTCTGTCACTGCTGCTCTGTCACTGCTGCTCTGTCATCATTTCTTCTTCTGCTTCATTCGTGCTGCTCTTTGTTCATATACATCATCCAGTCATGACTCAACTCTGACTTTGTCTCAACATTTGCCCTTTCTTCCCTTTCAGATCTTTTCATCCCCTCTTTGTTCCTCCTCAGCCCTCAGTGTTCTGTCCTAATTGAAGGCTGAACAGAGAGTTTTAAATTCTGCCAGCATCAAATGATGAAAGGCCTTTGATCAGTGTTTACCCCTGCAGGTGGAGCGAAGCAGCAGCAGCAGCAACATGAGATACATCCATATCTTTTCATGTGCTTGTTTCCCGTGTGTTGCTCCAGCCTTTCTCCCATGTCCATACTTCAAACTGAAGCCATGAAGCAGAGACTATATGGGACGGTGGTGTGACACAGGCAGTTGTTGTGATCTGCTGTTCTGTGAAGTGGGCTGTAAATAGTGGAGGATAATGTTACAACATCCTGTCCTGTGGCACTTTGTTTCTGCACCATTTCCCACGAAGGCGGTGGTGAAATCTCACTGCACAATAAGCCGAGTGATGAAATAAAGAGAGTGTGTTTTCCTTCTCGGGCAAATAGATGGTGTGGGCAGCAGAGTCAGGGTCAAGAATCTGCTGTTTAGATTCGGGGCTTAAGGTGGTCATAAGAGTCCCTTGTTGTCCCTGATTCTTGGTGTGTCTGGGTTTAAAGGAGAAGGCGGGGACAGTATGAGACAGACGGACAAATAATCAGAGCACTGACAAACAAACAACCACAGAGAAAGAACTCCAGCACATGTGGATCCAGTTTCTATGTGACTGTTTTCCAGATCACCAGAGCAAAATAATTGATTAAATCTGTTTGTATTAATTATTCAGCAATGTGTGAAGTCTTACAAAAATAACCAGAGGCTAAACAGTTCAGCATTTAAATACAAAACTGATAGTAAGTCATGGCTGTGCTACATCGTGCTTCTCTTCAATCCTGCAAAGGAATAACTCAATCACTAACTCTGCTCCTAGTTATTTCATTAACATATTACTTGCATCTGATTAGTTGAATTTGGTGGTATGGATATTTTTCGCCTCTTTTTTCATGGGCAAACATGATGAGCAAAGGCAGGGAGAGCACACCTCTCTGTTTTATGTGTTTACATGAAAAACTGGGACAGGGAGAGCACACCTTCTCTCTCTTCCATGTGCCAACATTTAAAGCACAAGTAGGGAGAGCACAAGCCCTATCTTTCATGGGCTTAAATGAAAAGTCGAAGCAGGAAGAACACACCTCCAATTCTTCCTGAGCATACACTAAAAGCCTATGCAGGGAGTACACCTTTCTTTTTATCATGTTTATATATGTAAATCCAAGGCTGGAAGAGCACACCTCCTCTTTTATTCCATGTGCAAACATGGAAAACTGAGACAGGGCGAGCACACCTCCTCTTTTATTCCATGTGCAAACATGGAAAACTAAGACAGGGCGAGCACACCTCCTCTTTTTTATGTTATAAGAAGCCAATGTAGGGAGAGCACACATCCTCTCTTAAATGTACATACATATAAAGCAAGACTTGGAGAGCACACCTTTCCTCACTTTCGGGTTCTTACATGAAGAAAAAGGCACGGAGAGCACACCTCTATCTTATTTCAATTAGGTGCATTAAAAAAAGGAAAATTACACAACTTTATTTCTTTCATGTTGGTACGTGACATTTCAAGGCAGGGAGAGCACACCTCCCCTCGGTTTATTGTCAAGGAGAAAAGAAAGGCAGGGAGAGAACAGGACTCCTGTCTTACATGATGGTACATTAAAGTCAAGGCAGGGAGAGCACACTTTACCCCTCTTTCTTTATTTATACCATATTTTAAGACATTTTCTAACAGAAATACCGAACATTCTCTGATCACAGTAACTCGAATAAGTTGATCTGAAAATTTTACAAAAGACTTCTGTTTCATTTCACAAAACAATCAAACTAAGAGAATATGTTCCCTCAGGACAGGAGTCCATTAGCTGTGGCCCTGCCATTAACTCCCAGAGACAAACAGAGAAACTAAAGAATAATTACCACAGTACAAACAACACGGACAAAGCCTCTGCACATCAAACATCTTCCCGTTATTTCCCAGCATGTTGAAGCCTTAATTATTGAATATTCTATGCCATTTGTCAATTAGGACATTACAGTGAGAGGTTATTCCAGTAAGGGTTTAGATACTGTGGGCGTCTTTGTGTTGTCTTCAGGCACTTTGGGATTTGTGTGTTGGAGTATGAAGGCTGTGAAAAGGTTTAGAGAGCAAACAAGTCTCCATCCTGACATCCAGAAACCCCATAAAACCTACAAATGAGCTGCTGGCCGCGAGTGTCACAGATAAACAGGAAAAACAGCTCAGTGACTCACGTACAGATTGAGCGTCCGGCCGGTACACTGACTGGCTAATTGAAATGATGTCTTACAGACCGACCGGCGTGCTGACTAACTGGTTGGCATGAAACACACTCACACACACACACGGACACACACAGCAACTGACTGAGGAAGGGCTGTCATGCAGGCAGATGGGTGAGGTGTCTAAGAATAGATGAAAAGAGGGACGGTATTCTGGGAACACACACTCACACACACACACATTGCAGACAAAGTGTGACGAGTGTCTTTCAGATAAGTTACACTTGCCTTAAGCTGCCATAAACACCTCATACCACACACACACACACACACACACACACACACACACACACACACACACTCTCACACACTGGAGTCTTTGATGTTTGACGGCATCATCCCTCGGCTCTTTCATATTGCCACATATGGTAATTCACCTCTTGGCACAGGACACTTCAAAGCTATGTAAACCAACCATCTCACAAACCAGCTCCTCGGACCAGCTAATGCCATTTCCTCCACATGGCTGAGTCCATGAAGAGGAACATTCACAGATTATCCACAGCTTTATCCATTAAGGTCAAAGGTCAACACAACACAAAGGCATGTAACAGACACTCAAGGGTGTCTCTAGGATTGTTATGTAAAGTCAAGCAGGGAAATGATTAAAATAGACCTAAAAATAGGCTCAAAATACGCATGAAACCAATTATTTCAAAACATGCAGAAAGGAAAACAAAGTTCAACAGTTAAATTCTCCTCTTTTTAACTTAATAACTGTAATAAGGGTTTTTCCAATGACGCTGATGAATTCAGAGCAGAGGGAAACTAGTGGAAAATATTCAACATGGTCATTTTTACACTCAAAAAGATTTAGAGTTTTAAAAAGAATCTTAGATCCCTGATAGTTTCAACCTAGAAAGTTACGATGGTCTAAATGTGAAAGTCAGCGCAGCATTTAGTGCCTCAGAGTCACAGTCACAGTTTAAACTGTTGGAAACAGAGCCATGAGACGGTTCTTCGTACTCAGCTAAAGCTCCAGGAATTCACTTCTCACAGCGTTCACCATGTGTAAACATCGACAACATGCCTCTGTTTTTATTCTGCTGAACAAAAGTGAAGCCAAAATACAACTGTGACTTGCACTGAGAGATCATGCTTTGGTGACGCATTTTTGAGCTAAGACATGCACAGAGGAACCGTAGAAATAAAGTCGAGACCCCTCTGCTGGTGACGATAACCATCATTTTGAAAAACTATACAAAAAAATGTGCTTATAAAAAAAAGAAATGTAAAAAGCAAAAGGCAGGCGCAAGCTTGGCTCAGCTTGGTTTCCTGCTCTGTCCACTGTCCTGTCCTCTTAAAATGAAAGTGTAAAGAAGTCCACGACATAACTCCGAAAAATAAATGAGTAGCTTAAAAAAATGATGTAACTAACACGTCCTCACAGCAGGGGGCAGCAATGGTTTGTTACGCTGGTTACCACTTGCCAGAAAACAGAGGGACCACGAAGAAGAAAGAGCTAAAAAGAGGTAAGCCCTAAGCTTTCAGCGCTGACAAAACATGTCGTAGGAAATGACGGATAAAGGCTAGGTACTTCATCGTATTTTAAAAAAAAAGTGTCCAGAAGTTTTTTTTTAGATTTCATAAAACAATACGAGCAGGAAATGGAGAACAATGGTTGCTGCGAAGGGGCATACCACCAACGACTACTTAACCACTATTGTTTTGCTGAAGCAAATGTAACATTAGCCTTGTTTCCACCAAGCAGTCCGGTACAGATCAGTACAGTTTGGTACGGGTCGGATCGGTAAAGCCTGATCCTGTTTCCACAGCCAACCGTGCCCTTATTGGTAGGTGGTGTGTAAGCCAGATACCGATAGCCGCATAAGCTACATAATAGCGTGATAGCATAGCAGCGCGACACAGTGTACCCTGCTAATAAATCCAACGAAGAAGAAAAACATGACACAGTGAACTGTTTCGTGACGCCATTTTCCAAACCAAAAGAAGTCGACTGGAGGTTTAAACATGGCGGGGTTATGTTTTGTTCTTTATTACCGCTGTCACACAGGAAGTGACGATCCTTTCAACCAATTAACCGACTGCAGCGTTTCTAGCTCTACTTTCTGGGGCCGGATCAGTATGTCAGGCACCCCAACAGAAGGGGACCAAAAACGGTGGGTACGGGTCGGTAATATGAGGACCTGTCCAGGTTTAAGCTGCAGGAAACGCCACAAAATGTGTGCCAAACTGAGATGGACCGAACTGAACCGCTTGGTGGACACAGGGCTGTTCAGTTATTTTTGTCTTCACCTGGTTTATGTTTTTGACTTTGACTGTTGGAATGTTCCAACATGTTACATTTGGGATCAGGTGGATGTAGACTGGGTGCAGACCTACGGCGTAGGCTTCGACATCAATTCACTCAGTCATATCTTTGATAGCCGTGGGATTAAAATCCGATGTTGTGACAGCCTTAGTCTATGTGTATGATTTCCATGATGTTGTACTGTTGCTTTAAGACAAGTCAACATGGTGGGATGCATATTTCCTCACTTTAACACACCTCCAACAGCTGTCACAGAAGCTATAAGAGCAGCCTGTCAAATGTCGCTCTCTGAGATGCTTCTCATGACAAAACAAAATGTTCTGCAGAAATCTGAAGCAGTCACGTGGACTCAAAGACGGGAGCGAGTCCATGTTTCAGTCTGCCTGTATTCCTGAGTCACACATTAGTGAAGGTTTCCTCTGATGTGCACACTCTCACTCTTTACTGCTCCTGACTGTGACGAATCAGAGGTTTCTCCTACAGAGAGGAAAACACACTGCGGCACTCCCCGTGATGAACAATATCCTGAAACCTCGCTGAAGCAGAGCTGGTTCCCTCCTCGGGGGAAAACACGGAGAGGACGAGAGCGACTGTAAATGAAGACGGTGCGGAGTCTTCTCCTGAAACCCCAGAGAGAGCTCAAAAAACCCAAACAGAGAGAATAATCCAAAGAATAATTATCATCTGTCAAATGGGTTCTAATCAGATTACACAGCCCAATCTCTTCTTTTAAACGAGATTGATATTCTCCCCAAAGGGACGCATAATTCTTCTTTTATGTTCACATGGTGCATAAATAATCTGACTGGGACGTTCATTACAGCTGGAATAAAAGGCTCAGTGGAGTTATAGCTCATATTTTATTGACGTTAATTTGGTGAACGAGGTCTTAATTCATTATTTAAAGGCAAAAAAAAAAAACATCTACAAGCCGGTTTTATTTCAAAATAAGGTTCACGTGGAGGAAATGAAGCTGTAAATTGTAATAATTTCAACCCTTCATGTGTTAAATTGATCAAAAATAAAGAAAAATCACTTTGAATTTGTCAAATTTCTGATGATACGTTTCAATTTAGATGATTTTAAACGCATAAACTGTGCTTTTATTTTGAAAATTTCCCCAAAACAACTGACACAAAGGAGTCCCATTATTGATTTGACCCACTAATGTTGATCATTTTCTGCACAAAGGTCGACACAGACGGATGGATGGAGGATAGATAGTTCACATTCCTGACGTTTAACACGTAAACTCGTGCACGTGAGACAGACCGTGTGTGTGTTTTCATCAGTGTGTGTTTTCTTTAGTGTGTGTTTGGTCTCCGGCCAGTTTTCACCATCAGCAGCAGCTGCCAGTCACACCAGGGTGTCAAGCTGCTGCTGGCATTCACACACACTTGTCCACACACACAGACAATTACACAGAGAGTCACACACACAAACACACACACACTGCTGAAAAATCAATTCTGTTTCTCCCCTCTAACCCCCGTCCCAGTCCCCGACACAACAGGGCTGCAGCACCACGGGGAAACACACACACACACACACATATAAACAGAGAGTGTAATGTGTGTGTTTGTTTTGATCCATCCTTACATGCCCTGGGATGTATACATATATATGTACACGTGTGTATTGATGCTATTTATTTCTACGCTCAAACTAAAGCGTCATATTTTAAGGGATCCAGAAAATATTTGTCCCATAAAACAATTTAAAGAACTCAAAGAATTCAGAGTTCGGTCTCGGCTTGGAAATCATCCGTTATCTGGAAATTTAGCAATCGTATAGAAGTTTTTCTTCTTCGTCTCTTTTTAAAAGTTTTAGGAAGTTTTACTGTAAATTTTGTAAACAATTTGGATATTTTAAATTGAGACTTCAACCACAAATCTCATCAGCATGTTCGTGGTTCAAAGTTGCACCTCTGCTTCCATCTCAGCTTTTATCGGAAAAATCAACCAATCTCAACGTTGTTTTCTCTGCGTTTTCACAGGTTTTAAAAGTGTTTGACTTTTCTAGTTTAATTTTCTTGACCACAAAGTTTAAAATCAATTCTTTTAATTTAAAATAATTCTACAAACATATAAAAGGATTAGCGACATTAAAAGATTTATACGTTTGTTTTTTGTTTTTAACTTGATGTTAGCCTTCTTATAAAAGCTACGCTAATCACAAAATTCAAAACTCTTAAACAACACTTCCAACAATAACTTTCATTAGTGGGATTGCTTGATTTGCTAACAAGGAGCTCCAATCGCAAGCCCGCCAACAATGCCCCACTGCGCCACAATTTGAAATGTATAACAGTTTAGGATCTCCGTGTAGGTTCCAACACATTGCTGAAAAGTATATTTTGGCCCATTATGCACTGTGCAGGGATTGGGTTCGGCCTCTGACAAGACAATCAGCTGATCATTCCTCAGGATTTTGGGGCCCTTCCGGGGTGGCCATTCTAGCGTAGAGAGGGCCAGTCCCCCCCTGGTCATCCCTCTGAACACGTCCCTGGTAGTGTAGCATGATTTTTATCATATAACATATGAAGCATATATAAAATGTGAATTTAGCGTCACAGAAGCTAAGCAGCCTCTCATGTACTCTGCTCCCTGTCAGTTTCATGTCTCATGTATTATCCATGTTTTAAGTAAGCTAACATGTAATTCTGAGTTCAGCTCAAACCGCAGAATTCTCGACATCGACATCCAAAAGGACACAGAGACACAAACACCAACATATCCTCCTCTGACCAAACATCCTGTCCCAGCATCCTCTGCCACACTCACCGATACGAGGTCTGTTTTCTGAACGCCAGTCCCCTTAATTTCTCCTCCAGAGACTCCTGCTCCATGTCGGGCAGGCTGGTGAACGTATCGCTACAGCAGCCCACAGCAGCCTCCTCCGACCCGGCTCCGGACTCCGAGTCACCGCCATCGGCTCCTAGAGTGGCCAAACGGCCGCTGAAACCCCCAGCAGCCGGGCTCGGTCGGTCCTTCGTCTGGGGGTCCATGCTGGTCGGTCCTTGCTGGTGTATCGTCCCGCGCTGGACCCCCTCTCTCCGGGCTTGTGAGGAGGCACAGATGCCGGTGTGGGGAAGGGGAACTGACCGGTCGAAGGACCGGGTCGTTGTTGCTTTGGGGCGGATTGACGGTTCTGATTTCTGACTGTTGACCGTTTTCTACGCTGCAGCCAGGTACGGCAGCACGCGCAGCCGCCTGGACAACAGATCGAACTGCACTCACGAGCCCTTAACAGACTGAGCGCGAGCGACGTCAATGTGACGACGTCTGCTAGGAAGTGTGGTCTCTGTCCCTTCAAAATAAAACGTCAGTGGAAAAAAAAATCCTTTTTTAAAACTATTATTAAATTATTTTAGACTAAAAACAGCGCAGTAAATAAACTAGTTACATCATGTCAAACATTGAATTAAAATATTATTACGTCATTTTTAATGGTTTTTAATTAGGAAGATGCTTCTTATATTTTAAATCCACTCAGTTTCCTCCTGACACTAAGTAATTCTCTCATTTTCAAGATTAAAGCTGATCTAACTTTTTATACTGTAAGCCAAGGTTTTTTTTTTTTTCTTAATATCAATTAAAATAAGTTATTTCCCAACTTAGTTTCCATTATTTATGGAATAATTTTTTTAGCAATATTATTTAATCATAATTTTCCTTTATTTAGGTTGAGATGTCATGAAAACAACCAAAACCGACTACTTATCTTTTAGAAAGTGGTTAAGTAAAAGTGGTTAAGTAAAAGTAATCTATTACTGGTGAGTTTTGGTAGTCTTAGGCTTGTTCTACAGGACTCAGTTGTGTCACAAGGAAAGAACTGAAGGCATGCATAATTTTAATAACTTACATTTATGAGCAGTTTGCTTTATGAACCCACGGAACAATGACAAAAATTGAAAGAACATATCCTTTCCACATACGTGCTAAATTATCTTTATATCAGAAATAAACTGTGCACAGTTTATATTCATAAAAGGACAGCCTCTTATCTCAAAATTTCAGAAATATTTATATGGGGATGTAAAATATGTTGAACAAGAAATGAAATATTTAAAAAGATGAGAATAAGAGTAATTTACTGCATTTTTATTGATTATAGTATTTTATTTATGTTAATTGTTTTTTGATTGATTCTTAAAATGTTCTGCTGCAGCTGAACCTGTTACTTAAAAATCACAACTGGGCTTTTATTTTCCAATTAATAACCGGAAGCCAGGTATTTGAGTTCTCGTGACATGACAGATTTTCAAAATACAGCGAAAGCGCGACGTTCTGAGGGCGGTGACAATAAACACTACAACTAACAGCATCCATCTCTGCATCTCTCCATCCATCCGGGTTTGTGCGTCCGTCCATCCTCCTGGCCCATGGGACGAGCAGCGTGGCATTGTGGGATATTCCCTCTCCTCCTCCTCCTTTCTGCAGCCTCATCAGTCAGAAAGTAGGGCAGAGGGTGAGCGTACACACATGGACACACTCTGTATCTCACTCTAACACTAATCACACACTCTCAGTCCTTATGTTGTGTTCACGGCTCCGTGTTTGTTTGTCAGATCTGCCATCAGGATTTATCGCTGACTCTTTATCGTCTCGTGCTTTAAGTCTCTCTGTCAGACTTCAGACGTGTCGTGTTGTGACATCAGGTTTGAACACTCACCGCTGACCTGAGCTGAACTCTTTGTTCTCTGTGGACTTTTATTTCTGCAGGGGAGCATCTGTCTTCAGTCTCTGTAATCACCAACCGTAAATAATGTCATTAAACGTGCCACATGTACACAGTGAGTCAGACTCTGGACTCAGAGCTACACTGTAAAAATATACAGCAAACCACAAACATGGATGTGTAACATAACAGTGTAACATTACACTGTACGATGCAACACATTATGATGTGTTATATAATGATGTTACATTACGATGTGTTACACTTTGCTGTGTGATGTCAAAATGCGTTACATTACAGTACATTATGTCACCCAATGATACATTATGTTACTGTACATTGTTACAATTAGAGCTGCAACAATTAATTAAATAACTGATTATCAACTGTAACTAAATCAATAGTCAACTATTTTGATAATCGATTAATCGGTTTATGTAAATATTAAAGGTAAAGAAGTCCAAATTCTCTAATTTCAGCTTCCTAGATAATTAAATCCATCTTGGATTTTAAGAAACATCAAGATTTTTCACCAGTTTCTGACATTTTATGGACCAAACATCATTAAACAAGAAAGTAATCGAAAGATTAATTGATCATGAAAATAGTTGTTAGCCTAGCCCTAGTTGTAGCTTTATATGTTATGCTACATTATGTTATGCTGCATCACGTGATGATGCATTATTTTACAGTGCATTATGTTACAATGCACTTTATGATTTTTATGTTATGCTGCCTTTTGCTATACGTTACAGTGCTTTATGCATTACATCACCTGATGCGTTATGATACGTTACAATAGGTCACATTGTGTAACTATGCACTACGTTACCATGTGTTACACTATTATTTTTTTGGTGCATTTAGTTACGAAGTGTTATGCTAAGTCGCCTTCCGCTGTAATGTGTTACGCTGTGTTATGTCTTGACATCATGTCACATTAAGTCAGATTACGTTACATCACATTACATGGGATCAACCAAAGTTAGTTAAGTCAGCATTTCCAATATGGCTGCCTCTGACAGCAGGTTTCCAAAACGTGCTGCAGAAACAAATGGATGATGTCATCAAGACCTTTTCTGTGTTTTAAAGGTTTGTTAATATTTTCAGTTATTTGTACACTTTATATTAAAACAAAACATCTTTTTAGATGTGATGAAACTGGTCTGACATCAGGGTATAAAATCATAGAACAAAGAGAGACCTCTGACTGTCAGCCTGGATGAAAGGATGGATCCTTTATGACTGACACGGACTGAAAACTGCTGCAATCCTGAACCCCAGAGTGAAATCAGATCTTTAATCCGTGTATCCTGAGTGTTACTACAGAGACTCTGAGCTTTTATTCACACTGCCTTCACCACAGACATGATGTACCTCCACCGTACTGGAAGTCATCCTGTGTTCATATGAAACTGGACTCTTAGGGAGCTCAGGGACTGTCTCGTCTTGGGACTGTCGGGGCGATTTCGCAGCACTTATTACGAGGCGCTGCTGCTGATCTATTTTGGGATCCTGGTCATGATGGAGGAGAGAGAAGCTCCTCTGACATGAAGCTCCTGTCTGCTCTAACAGAGTTTGGCTTTAACTTTGTTTAAAGTTTAAACACAGCAGGCTTTGAAGCTGAATTAGGACAATAAGTTCAAGCTTTTAAGCTTTCATGTTTCATTTATAACATTAACTGTTTCCCCTTCTTCATCCAGCTCTTCTTCTTTTAGTATTTTGTATCAGAGGCTTCAGTTACTCTGATTATTAAGCTCATACTGAACATGTAATCCTCTGATTTATCTTAAAGTGACCAAAAATGGGTATCTGTGGAGAGCTGGAGAGGTTTTAAAGAAGTGTAATTTGAAATAAAAAAAAAGAATGGAGCGGATCATTTTTATGTTAAAGCTCCTGTTGGTGCGTATACTGTCGCTTTAAGGCACTTCAACCCAGTATTCAGGAGTTCCCCTTAAAAAAATGACAAATTTATCTGTATAGGGCAATTCGCCAACTGATGATGTCATAATTTTTACAAATCTCGTGTAAATCTCGCTGAAATCTCGTGAGACTATGTAAAGAATCCATTTTGAACAGCCTTAAGTCTCATCCTGGGTTCCTTCTAACGAATCTGAAACTTAATCATCCAAAACGTGCATCGAAGGCGGAGCGATAGAAGCGAAAAGTCAGTCACGTTATCATCTTTCTATCACCTCTCGTCCAATCACATCGCTTAGCTAGAACCAACTGATAGACCAGGGAAAGAATCGACATGTAGTCACAGATGTTATGCTTTTACTAAGGAAAATACTTTATTTATTTGAAAGCAAAAGACAAAAAGCCAAAGTCAGGGCGGCTTTACAAAGAAGCAACATAGAAATTAAATCTGATTCTGAAAATATACTCTCTCTCCTCTCCTTCCCCGGCGACGAGTTTTGGTCACAACTAGAAGAGGAAAACATAAAAATAAGAAGTCTTTGCATTCTCTACGTGAAGACTCAACAGAAAGGAATGTAGGCGGAGCTAACTATGAGCTTCAAGCAACATAAAAAAAACATGTCACTGCTGGTCTATGAGGCTTAAAATATGAGAGTCAGATACACAAATGTTGTAGGACAGTCTCTAAAGAAATATTCTTTTTCTCACAAATCTCAGCTAAATAGTTTTCCATTTTAATTATCATCACTCAGATCTATCTGAATAAATATCTGCAGCATGAAGGTGAATCTGATCTAACAGCACAGCTCCCAAAGTACTGAATCAATGATTGGTTTTTCCCGACACACTCAGGCTTCTTCACTTATTAACAACTTATATTTACAAAAATAGAGACTTTTTCATTTCTAGGGAAAAGAAATGTTTTTGGCAAAGGCTGAGAGAGAAAGCAGAGAAAGGTCCTTTGAGCTGACAGCAAGAATGTGTTTAAGGCAGAAGCATAAATAAAAAGTCAGTGCAGGAAGTTAAGTTGAACTATTTACAAAGACAACGTTAGACTTTCAGGGGGGGGGGGGGTGTTTGCCTTCTCACTTGCAATAAGCTGAATTAGAAGATTGACACCACTTTCAGGCCTGTAGGCTAAGCTGCTACGAGCAACTGTTAGCTTAGCAAGCCTAGCTAAGCTTAACTTACAGACTGGAAACACAGGAAAACAAGCTAGCTCAGCTCTGTCTACTTTATAAATTGGTCTCTTTTGTACACTTATTATTTTTTTTTTATTTAAAAGTTCAAAGTGATAGTAGCAATATTACTTTTAGACAGAAACATTTTAGCTTGTTTAAACATGCTAGCATGGCTAGCAGCAGACTGAACAAGCAGGGCTAATATTTTTGCTACTTTCTTGCTAGGAACTAGATAAGAAAATTTTGTTTTACTTTTCTGTCTGTAGGCAAATTACAAAGCTGCTAACCTAGCTAGGTTAAACT
The DNA here is from genome assembly GCA_030710495.1 of Labroides dimidiatus. Classification (NCBI taxonomy): domain Eukaryota; kingdom Metazoa; phylum Chordata; class Actinopteri; order Labriformes; family Labridae; genus Labroides; species Labroides dimidiatus. The sequence goes on along the minus strand of CM061162.1, from coordinate 1,331,809 downwards.
TAAAACAAGTATCCAAAGCTAGCCTAGCTCTGTCTAATGAGTTATAATAGTCAACCTGCATCTCTCAATAAGCATTTTTCTTATTGGATGATTAATGAATTCTAGCGATTCTGAAAAGTGACCTTTGACTTTTAGACGTAGCTTAGCAGTTCAAGGGTGATAATATACAGAGGCTACGATTCTCGAGGTGCTTCAGTCCAGAAAATGCCAGAAAAATAACTCAAGAAAGAGCCAAGCTAGCTTGTTTAGCAAAGATGCTAGCAGCTTGAGCGTAAAACTGTAAGTAACTGGAAAAATGACTCTCATTTTTTTCAACAATTATGCTTCTCAGGCTTCTCAGAAAGTTTTACGTGTAGCTGAAACAACCTAAAATTGTAGCACTTAGCGTTAGCATTTAAGGCCAAACTAAAACTTTAGGCTAAGTTTCAAATGTTGATGCTTGCCTCGAACACAGCGACCATCTAAGAGACAACATTAAAGAAGTATGTCAGAGGCATAGCTGGCAGGCTCCTTGGATATCAAATATAAAGATTTGTTATTAAATAAAATTAATTCGTTTTTTGTTTGATTTGAAATGTGATTTAAATGAATCAAAGTCTCGTCAGAAATTCGCACGGGAACCCCGAAGCTGTCCCTCAAATAAAGGCAAAAATGTACAACATATAAAAGAGTACAACAAAATAAAAATACAATATGAACATAAAAGAATATCAAAATGGCATGTATGTACTCAGGAATGAAATAAAAACATTTAACATTAAAAGAAATATAAACTACAAAGAGCAATATTTTATGAAAAACAAAAAAGTTTCTATAAATACAAAGGATCTCCGTCAGTGTCCTGTGAAAAGCCTCACATGTCCATTTAATTTAGTTCCCATTGGAATAAATGCTACGCTACATTTTTAACTTGCTGTTTGCTAACTGTCCTCAGAGCGGTCAGTTAGCACAACGGATACGAGCTGGAATGTGACTCGTGTAAAAACTACTCAGTGCAACTTTACTTCAGGAATGAGGCAGCCAGTGCCTCTGAGACATTATCAGAATACATCGAATTTCTGCTATTTCAGTGTATCCGATTACGCAGAGATGGTCGCAGATAATGACCGTTAACGACCAGCAGTGGGCGCTGCTGTATGAGGTTTACTCCAGGACACTGAACCATGCTCCAGAGAGGAGGGGGGGAGGGAGGGGGGAGAGGGGGGGGTGACCTCAGGAGGTCTCGTTGACCGTTGGTTCCAGCTCTATCACTTTACTCCTGCTCTCGTTCGCCCTCTGCTCCAGAGACCTGAAAACAAAGACGACAAGTTCAGACAACCAGAAGCTACAGAGATTCAAACTATGAGCTAAACGCTGAATAATGTTACACGAGATTTCAGCGGGATCAAAATGAGACTTGAGTTGATGACATCACTGGATGATGAATCCCTTCAAAGGACCAAATGTATCATTTTTTAAAGGGAAACGTGACTTTAGAACAAAGCAGTGGAACGTTGGGCGGATCCCTGAATGTGTTCTGAAGTTTCTTAAAGAGACAGTAGCACATTAATGTGTTTGACTTTTTTTAAAAGTTAACTTAAACCATCTGCCTGAGTTTTACGTAGCGTAAACTCTGAGTGTCCCTCACAGAGACCTCCCTCTTCTTCTTCTCTTGTTATAAATAGAGCTCCTCCTCAGGTGGACTCTTTACCTGTGCATATCCAGCAGCAGGTTTTTCGATGTCTGTGTGTCGTTGTTTTTACTCCTGTAAGGCGGATGCGTCTCCACTCTGTCGGGCTCCTCTGACAATTTCTGTTGCTCCGAGCGGCG
>CM061162.1:1052500-1325000 GCA_030710495.1 Labroides dimidiatus | reverse complement strand
ACAGGAAGGGGTCGCTCAGCAGCTGGCCCAGCAAAGCATCCTGGGAGAGGTCGTCGAGGAGCTCGGAGAAGTGCTGCGAGAGAGAAGAAAAGAGCATAAATATAATTCAGAGAGACGTTTGAAACGACGATTAAAGGAGGAGACAGACGGATGATTGTTCTACGAGCGCCGGTCGGTAATTAGAGGCTGCTGAATGTTTTAGTGAAGCTCCTTCTGCCTCAGGGGGAAATAAAGAAACACACGAACGTCTGTAAAATTATCTGTCACTGAAAACACATCAGACTGAAACCATCCCTCCAGTTTCTCCTTCTGTGTGATTACTACTCCCTTAATCTCCTCGTCATCTCTCCTCTCTCCTACATTCTTCTCTCCTTTCCTTCAATCTTTCCTTCAATCTCTCATCAAGGTGTCTGCACGTGTTAAGATCTGCCTCCACATTCAGCTGTTGTGACGAACGTAAACAAAGGGCAGCCAAAGCAAAGGCCCTGGCGGTGACGGGACGATAACATACTGACACGTATCAGCGCTACGAGAGACGCTCGACAACACCTGGACGACCCGAAACAAGAGAACGAACCAACTCACAGGAATCAATGAAAGATTCATTTTCACTCATCATCCTGACGCAGTTTGATTTGTTCTCACAAAGTAAAACGTTTTATTCTTTAAAGCTCCTGTGAGGCGTTTTTATCTGGTCACAAAACAGCCTGAAATTATCCCTGAACATCGTTAGCAAAGCTGTGGTTATTAGCTCACTGTGTTTCCTACTTTATTAACCCGTTAGCTTGATGCTAAAACAGCCTAATTTTACAATTATATTATCAAAGAATATAATGAAAATAACATGTTTGAAGAAGACACCGCACGGCAAAGAAATGACACGTACTCTTTTGTCCACAGGGGGCGCCAAACTCAACAGAAACCTAAAGTTCTTTATAGGAGCTTTAAAACGTACGTGTAGAAAAAAAGGCGTCCAAATTGAAATAAATTCAATATTTTTGATATTTTATGAGCCAAAATAAAAATCTCAGAAAATGGTGAACAAAATTTTAAACACAGATAAAATATCAGGGTTAGAGGTGATACAAGCATTTATTTTTTACTTGTTGTATAAAATGGGGAATAAAACTCTAATCTTATGAACAATTTTGTCTTTCATGGTCAAACATGTCAGTTTATTTTTACATTAGACATTAATATCTTAATAACTCAAAGCTCATCACACAGTTCGCCGTCTGTTAGTCCTCCTTCTCCTGTTTTAACTCAACACTCAGAGCCATACATAGATAATAACATTATCTCACAAAATTCAATAATACTAAAAGTGTTAAATCACTTTAAAGTAAAATATGTTTTTAATAACTGTTTGTTTTTCATTGTAGAGCATTAAAACCTGAGAATTCACATCAACACATTAAATGAATCCAGTCCTGTACTCCGACTCGACGCCAAATTATTCTGATGCAACTTTAACTGCTTAGTTTCTGTTGCCGGGCGGAGCTTACAGAATCCGTCCAATAGAATCCAAGCTGTCAGGACGTTCAGTTTTCAGCCAATCAGAGGAGAATGAACTTATTCTAGAAACAGAGACATTCTAGAATGTTCACAGAGAAAAGGAGAGAAAGGAAACGTTACGTTTAAACGATTTCTGATCGAAAACTGAAGAAGAGAGGGACGAGCGAGGCTGAAACCAAGATGGAGGAAACAGAAGGAGGGCGCACGGCCAAACGCCAAGCATGTGGCTTCAATTACAGACCAGCGAGGGAGAAAGACGACTTCTGGACTTATATCTCTCTCTCTCTCTCTCTCTCTCGACACACACACACACACACACACACATTTATACAGTGAAATGACCTCCTCACTCCATAAACACAAAGCACACTCCTGCCCCCGTATGCTGCCCTAAAAAGGCCGGTTACTGGCCTCTTTTAAAGCGTGTGTGTGTGTGTGTGCGTGTGTGTGGTGTGTGTGTGTGTGTAATGGCAAACACTGACAGCGTGCTGTAAATTTATTCAAGGGGAAAGACAAATATTTACACATTTACACAAGAATGGGTCCATTTCCATCTTTGAGAAGCTTTAATGTGACATGTATGAATGTGTGTGTACAGTGTGTGTGTGTGTCTAATTACCTGATGTGTGTGTGTGTGCAGGTGACAGACTCCATCACATTATGTGCAAACATCTAAAGCAGCCTTTCTTTCAGCCTGTTTCATTTCAAACACCAACCTGCTGATTTTACAGCAACATGTTTTTAAGCTAAGGTGAAGTTACATAGAGATACAGTGAAAAGAGCGAGCAGCGCTAACGAAAACAAAACATTATTTCATTCTTGTTTTTTACTTTTTAACTTGAATTTGGAAGAAAAACATTCAGAGCGGTCCCATGTGAAGACTTTCAGGATTATTTGCAGTGTTTTGATAATTTTTTCAAGATGCTCAAAGACGAGAAAAATCGAGTTTATGATGTGGATTCAGACAGGATTCTGTTATAAAAGCAGAGGAAAGATCCTGCTGGAGAAAGAAAAGAGGGCGTGGGCTTTGGGAGGAGTAATTACACACTGAAGCCATCGTTTAGTGAAAAAACTGAGGCGGCTTTTTGGGTCAAATTGTGGTTAAAGTGACCTTCACGTTGCTCTTCTCTCTCTCCTTTCTAAAGCAGAAAAGCTCGTCTGATATTTGAAGAGAAATAAACAAATAATCCAGCCGAGGTGAGAGCGCAGAGAGGAAATAAAGCCTCCACTTGTTTAAAAGGGAAGAGGGAGGGTTCAGAGTCCTGCCTTCATGAAAACACAACCACACCAAAGACGCAGAGTAAGGCTTTAAGTGCTCTGTCATTTCTGCTGCAGGGGTGTGTGGTTGTGGTTGTGTGTGTGTGTGTGTGTGTGTGTGTGAGTGAGAAATGTGATGCAGGGCAGTGGACCAGGCTGCAGGATCGCTCACAGGCCTGCTGTAAGTCGTCACACAACAGGAACCTCTTTGTCTCTGCAGGCCCAACAGAGAGGTGTTATTTCAGGCCAGCTGAAACTCGACACTCTCCAGCTGGGACACAGAACCTGGAGCCTTAATGGGAAAACTGGGAGTTTACATAGGAACTAGGGTGAGAATCAGGGGGTCACTCAGTTCTCTGAAGGAGCCGCGGTGGTAACAAAGAAGCCGTTCATGTATTTTTCAGAATGGTCTGAAATCATCGACGCGTGCAGAGAACATCGCTGAGACGCAGATCTTAATCTTTTAATGAAGAAACGATAGAATCTGCAGATGAAGGCAGAAACACTCAGAGATTAAACATCTCAAGTCTTCACGAAACTTCAGCGCTGTGCAAAAAAACACCCGAATCATCCAGAAGAAGAAGTTAAGTTATAGTTTCAACACGCCTAACCATGATCAGATCAGAGGAACGCTGATGAAAGCAAAATTCAGAGGCTAATGCTAAGCTAATAGTTACGAGGGAACATAAAACTCAAACGCTAACAAACTCCCTATTTTTCAGTTAAATATAAATTTATGAGATTAAAAGGATGTTTTGATTTATAAAATGAAGAAACTGACAAATATAGAGTTTTGATTTCCAGTAATTCCAAATCCAGCCTCTAGTGGCCACTCAAGGAACTGCACATTTTAACACTTCCACATAGGAAGGTGGTTGCAACGTGGTTTAAACTGAATTCTACTTTCTGTTAACGAGGATGCGAAAACACAGTACATGAACATTATTTATCATACACAAAATTTTTGACTAGCTTAATAGCATGCTAACGCTTGCTAATTAGCAATTAGCGCAAAGCCATGCTTGGGATAACGCACATTCTGTTAGCTCAGAATAAACTTTCACTTTAAAATAAAAGTGTTGAACATAAACTTTAAAAACAACAACGTCCTGAAGACGATTAGAAAAGTTTTCAAATTTATTCAAGAAGGTGACATGAAATTGTTTATATTTTTTCCAAGGTAAGTATTTAGTGTGACAAATCCCACCGAATAAAGGACAGTAGCTGCATTATTTGCTGAAAGGAAACTTTAAAAATCTCAACATTTGGTAAAATTCTTCTGCTAGTTACCATGAATGCATGTACAAATTTTCCCTGGAATCTATTTGTTGATTCTTTCATATTTTCATTCTAGAAGTTTCTGATTTAGTGCCTCAAGAGTGGGTTAAAACTTCAAATTAAATACCTGGAAGTCCTGGAAGAATTGTTTTATTACTTATGTGAATATTTCTGTCCATAAAGGAAGTCAAAATGTTAGATTTACTTATAAATCTCTTCCCTTAAAGTATAGAATAATGTCATCAGCATATCGAGTGATTTACTGCATGTTGTTAAACTGACATGGAGCAAGGACACTTTGCTGACATATTTTTCTTTAATCTCCAGTAACAGAAATAACTGGGAAGTGATAAGAGCTGACAGTAAAACCCTCCACAGCTGTGTTGGTCACTAGTTAGGGAGTGAGAGAGGGGAGGAAGGAATGTCCTCTCAGGTCTGTAATTGTCCTGTGAGGTGGGATGTGTGTCTGTTTTAACCCTTAATGCTCTGGGCTTCAGCTCTGCAGAGGGTGTGTGTGTGTGTGTGTGTGTGTGTGTGTGTGGGGGGGGGGGGGGTTCTGATGATGTAACACCTTCCTACCCTGAAAAGCAAAACCAGATGTGAAAGAGTACACCGGAAAGAAAACCTGACACACACACACACAGGCCCAAGGGTCATCTCCCTCCTGTGTGTGTATTAATGTGTGTGTACTTTGCCCTGGACTCATCTGTGCGTACTTTACCTGATGTTACAACCTGACATCATGATTCAATGATTCAACACACACAGGACTTCATGTCGAGATAAACAGGATCATTTATTTATCGGTGAACAGAGCGGAGTTTCCATTTTTTATCATCTGTTTACACAAAAGCTTTATCTCCACTTTTGGCCTATTTAACTTTTTTATTTATTTACAACTCAAAGTTCTTTCAACTTCTGTTTTACTCTTTACTCTAAATTTTATTTCATAACTCCTCAGCTTTGTTTTTGATTGTTTATTTTTTCTCTGTAGAGCAGTTTCTGTGGAAGGTGTAGAATCTTCTTTACTACCATGAATTACCCACACGTGACGCTTCAATCACTCGATAACAAGTGTTAAAGTTTAAAGTCATATCTGAACATTTATCTGGATGTGAGAGCTAGAGTTCTGTATGTAAAGACTTTGTGTTTGGCTTCTTTGTCATTTATTAACAAACTGGGTTAAAAGGTTGGATATCAATACTTAAAGTTGGTTAAGTTTTTAAATTAAGAATAATTCAGCGAAGAGGACGTGAGATTTGATCACTTTGTGATGTCACTGATTGGTGAATTTCCTTTAAAGAGCTGAATAAACACACAGCTCTGTTCTGAATTGTTTTCTTGTTATCCCACAAAAAACGTACGCCTGTATTTCAAACTGTTGCATTTTAAATAGTGAAACATGGGTTCAGTTACTGATGCTGACTGTGTAGCATGGCAACAGTGGAGGAGGCTTCTGGAGAAATGCCAATCAGAAGATAAAGAGCTTTGAAATAAAGTGTTTCCAGCTGAAGCTTTTGTCTGATTGGTCACCAAAGAGTCTAAAAATAGCTGCCAATGGTATTGTTTACATTCATTATCACATTACTTCCATTAAGAGACAGAATCCATTAATTTATTTTATTTTAAAAGAAATTAAAATTAAAAATAATTTTCTCAAACTATGACATCACCAGTTGATGAAATGTATCGTTTTTAAATGGAATGTTTGGAGGATTCTGGAATGCTGAGTTCCAGAGGGCCTTGGAGTTTCTTAAAGAGACAGTAGCAGAGATAAGGGGTTTTAAAGACATCAGGCTGGGCTATGTACAGAAAAATGTTCAACTTGGAATCATGCATTGCTAATACAGAGCTCCCAAAGGGTTAACATTAAGCTGGTATCACCATAACACGACCTCTTTAATGGTCTATAAATCAGATTTAAAGAACTGATAAGAAAGTATTTTGGAGTTGCAAGGTTGTGCAAACCTTCTTGACAATACAGTCATGACAAAAAGTTTTCCCCTTTCTCATAAGCAAACAAGTCCTGCTGGCTGCTTGTATCAATATTATTCAGGTAACTAGTAACCTCAAATTTCCAGTTAATCATGTCTGAGGTCTGTGAACTGTTGGCATGCCCATAGTGGAACAACAGAGTTCAAAGAAATCAAAGAAAAACAATCTTGTGACTCAAAATCTTGCCAAACTCTGCATTTTTTGGTTTGGCTGCTCTTTTAATGAAGCCAGTTCTTTGAAATGTAAACATTCCTCAGTGTTAGGAAGAAGAAAATCCACCACATTCTTCCTCAGCTATATTTCCTCTCCCTCTTACTCTTGTTAAATCCAGTTCAACGAGCTTCTCGGCTAATTCCCCTCATTTACTGACCTGTTGAAATTCCCACAACACCTCAAGATAACTGTGCAACATTTGCATACTGGAGACCTTATTTGTTGGAGTGACAGTGTTAGTATTCATCCCTCTCCGTCTGAAAGCCTGAGAGCAACCAGAATCTCCTGGAATGCCAACAATGTGTGTGAGCTGATTTAACGCTCAGCTGTGGGACATGTGTAGGAACTCCATCTGCTGAGCAGCAGGGATCATTCTCAAATGGTCTTTGAGTAGCTTTACACATTTGTTCATAACTTAAACTGCAAATGTTTAATACAACAGAGACAGAAAACTGGAAGCTGGTTTTGACCTAAAATTTAATACGTAAGATTCAAAAATATTCAAAGGTTTTGTTGTTTGTTCCAGTCAAACATAAAGGTCTATAATTAGGTTAGTAAAAGAAATTAAAAACCACCATAAAATATAGAGTTTCTACCCTGAACAGCAGCCGGTTGGGTGTGTTTCTGGTCTTGTTTTTCATTCCTTCAACCTAAATTTGGTTACTCAATATGTAGACGATGCTGTGATTAAAGCTACATGTAGGAGCATTTTTCAAAAGCAGGAACTAGAATCTAAATTTAGTTCCTGTATATTTAGTCTCCTCCTTGTAGAGTTCCTGCTTGAGGGGCGGGGTCAATGATCCTGAACATTTCTGATTAGTCGAGTAGAAGTGTTTACAATAAAATTTTTCTTTTTGCTTTGAGTTGAACATTTTACTGCCCTCTACTGGCCTGGAGGTGCAGTGCAACTTCTTTTACTTCTTCTCTACATCACTGGCTTAATTTACATAATGTTTGCGGGACTTCACGTGGCAATGGAACCACGACAACCGCAACAATAGGCTATGGGAACCATTTAGTTCCTCAAAGAAAAGTTCCTGGTACCAAAAGTTCTTGGTACCTGGGGGATATTAACACATTTTATCTGATAAATATGATAACATATTTCATTAGCCTTCCATTCAAAGTGTCATAAGTTTATGCTACACATTAGCATTGTACGTTAGCATCGTTAGCTTTCATATGTTTGCTTTGATTCACAACTAAGATTAAATGTTTAACTGCCAAACAGCACTCCCTAACCGCTGAACTGTATCAGCCAATCATAACAAGGCTTACACAAGATTTTTTTTTTAGTTTTACCCAAAAAAGCTGCAAAACTGGAGCCAAAACAACCTCTAGAACCACAAAACCAGCTTTCAGCTGAGCTCCACCATGTGTCTGACAGACCGTCTATCACCGTGGGACCACGTATCATCCGCTGGCACGTTGGGATTGATATCGTTTGTCTCAGCATAACAGGACGAGCTGCAGGCCTTGGAGGGTCCCTCCTATCTGGGTCTTATCTCCAGGAGGGCAGACTGCAGGAGGCAAATCCAGCACCAAGGCTTCATGTCTGGACCGTGTTAGGAGTTCTCACAGGGCGCAGCTTTATGCTTGTCTTCACATGCAGCAACACAAACACATCTGTCTGGCTGACTTCATTCCTTCCATAATGTCTGATTTCCCTCGGAGAGCCGAGCCCGAGTGACCTCGCTGCACAGAAATGACCTCGTCGCGAGGGAGACTCAGAGCCGGCTCTCACACACTCCCTGACCCAGATTCTGGGCACTGGACTCAGCTCGAGGAGCCAAACGGATCCAGAAAGCAGTGACTGAATGTAGAAAAGCAGGAAGGAGTCTCTTTAAAGTTTTCAGCTGAAGGGGAAATCCGGTCGTGTTTGGCTTGTTTTCTGTTTTTACAGGATCTGATGATCAGAGCGAGAAATCCTCACAAGAATTTCAGAAGTGTTTCCTTAAAAAGATGTCAGTGCTTTCAAATGTGCAAAAAGCTTCCTCAAAGTTTTCACGTTGACCCAAACAGCCACATTTTTTACTCCAACTTTTTGCAGACTTCTGTGCTTTTTGATTACAAACAGGGGAAAGTATGCGGTAAGAAAAGGGCGAGAACGTCTGCAGAGACGAGCGGCTCATATGAGTTTCTGGGTTGAGTGTTTTTGAGTGTTTACGTCTGGAGGGAGCGCTGAGTAGAGCTGTGACTCACTCAAATTGTTGTCGTGGTTTGGGCATTGATTAGGACGACTCCATTCTGAGGTTTCCTGGATGCGTCCAACTGGGAGGAGACCTCTGATCCAGACCCAGAGTTCACTGGAAGGGATTATGTGTCCCATCTAGTCTGGGAACACCTCAAGATCCCCCAGAGGAGGAGCTGGGAAGTGCTGCTGAAGAGGGGGATGCCATCATGAACCAGCCAGGAGACTCTGGGAGGAGAGCATCTTGATCCGCCAATTTTCATTTATCAACTATCCCATTGGGTGCAAGGCGGGGTCAGGTCACCAGTCCAATCACAACCACCAATCACGCACCAACCCCCTCGAATTAGCATGTTTTAGGACAGTGGGACAAAACTGGAGTGCTCATAGAGGGGAATCAAACCAGGAACCTTCTTTCTTTAAGGCAACAGTGCTAACCACTGCACCACTGTGCAGACCTAGACAATATCCCCAATTTAATAAGAGTCCCAGTCCAGAATAAATCTGTTAATGAAGTTGAGCTGAAGTTAGACGCATCTTAATCACAGTGGGTGACGGGGCTGATGGGAAATGAAGTCTTCATTTCAGAAGAAAAGAAACAGTTTTGAAACCAGGCTAATGACTCTGCTAACGCCCTCATGTGACGAACCTTTAGAGGCTGATATTTTTAGGTGCAGTCCACCAGTGGAATAACCTTGTAATTAAAAAAATAAATCAAAAACAATCACTACCGATTTCCTCCAGAGGGGGCACCAGACTCAACAGAACATGAAAACTCCCCACAGTGCCTTTAAAAGCTTATTTTCAAAACAAAAAGTAAAATTCTGTTTGTCATAAATCACGTTCTCACCGATTCTTGGAGAGGTGAGAGTTTAGAGAGCCGACTCTCATGAGAGATTTTCAGAGTGGGGTCAGAGGTCACAGCGACGCATCAAAGACACATAAACTAGCCGACTATGTCTGTTAGCATCCAACACGTCTGATTAGCTTGTGGAAAATAACTTTAATTCATCTGAAAATAGAAAATAAAGCACGTCTGTCTGTGTTTGATGATATGTTTAAGTTGTGTCTTCAAACAGTGACGTGAGGGAGGAGGAGAAAGGGTTAACGGATGTAAACAACAGGATGTGAGAAGGAAAAACAGAAGGCGTGACATCCAGCAGAGCTGCCAGTGTTTACTCTCCACCCACAGGCCAGGCCAGGACAGGAATACACACACACACACACACACACACACACACACACATATTTAAATGTGAAAAAATCTCAGCGGGAACACTTTCCAAACTTAAAGCCCTGCTTCCTGTTTAACACGGCGGTTACAGACCTCGTTGAACGAACGCAGAGACGACGACTTCTCAGGGTGGAAAACATCCCCAGTCAAAGTTCAAACTGTGAGTCAGGCTTATCTGAGAGACACTCGGCTGATACTGATGTGCACACGTGCATGTGTGTGTGTGTGTGTGTGTGTGTGTGTGTGTGTTTTAGTATTTAAGATGCAGAGACAAAAGCAGACCCAGAGGATGACAAACGGAAAAAGATCTCCTCGAGGGTCTCCCGTTCTCGTAAAATCTCCTGTTCACCCCCCGTCTGACTACAGAGGCTGTTTCTCACTCACACACACACACACACACACACGCACACACAAAGTTTCCAGCCTCGCTCCGTCATACTGACCGATCACTGAGTCCAACCCTCTCTTTTCCCCCTCACTCAAACACACAGACCCTCCAGATGTCGACACAATCAGCCTGAAAATCTGATTTTTTTTTTGCCTGATTTTTGACTTTTTATTTCTTTAATTCCAAAGAAAAAGAAAGAAAACAGTTTTCCAAATGTTTCTTGAGTAAAATCATCTCTGAAGTGCCCAAAACAACTTTCACGTCTCCAGATCTTCGAGTTAATCGCCGCTGAGCTGAGACGAACATCAGTGAGTCACTGCAGCTCTGGGAGATTCTTACTAATTCTTTCCTGCTGCGCTTTACCCTCACAAGAAAACCAAATGTGGATCAATCCGCCATGGAGAATAGTCCCCCCCCCCCCCCCCCCCGGGGTAAAGTAAAAAGAGCCATGACTTCCTGTTTTAGAGACTTTTACTGAATTTAAACTCTTGTGTTTTTGTTGAAAACACTGAGCCTTTTAAAATCCAAACATGTTTATTTCTGTTGTTTTGAAGATAAAATCCAACCTGTTTCAGAGGCGTGAGGAAACACATGTTTAAATGAAGCCTTTATGCTGAGCTCTGCTCACCTGCTCACACCTGTATCTTTATGTTTACAGGTACACTGAGCTCAATCTGTCAGTCCAGCTCACCACAGAGACGTTAAAACGATTCATATCTTCGGTAAGAAGGAAAAAAAGGACAGAGACTTCCTTTAAATGATCTCATCCTGCTGCCTAAAAACGAAGACGGAAAGACGAAGTCTGTGTGGAGTAAACTCTGGATGCAACTAACGATCAACTTCAGGGTCCATTAATCTCTGGATTCATCTCTGGATTAATCTCTGGATTAACAGAGTAGATGTTTGGTCCATAAAATGTCTGAAAATGGTGAAAAATGTTCCTCTGAGTCTGTGATGACATCATCAAATGTCTCGTTTTATCCACAAACCAAAAATATTCACATGAATGAAGCTGAAATCAAAGAATTTGGACTTTTTTTCTTAAATAATAATTTAAAACAATTAATCGATTATCAGAATAGTTGATGAATAATTACGTAATCGATTAATAATTGATCATTTGATTAATTGTTGCAGCTCTAGTCAACACTTCCTGTCCTCAAACACAGCTGTGAGAAGGTCAACAACAAGCACAGCTGTGTCCTGGTGTCTCTCTCTCTCTCTCTCTCTCGTCCTGCTCTGTAATAAAGTGGGTCAACACACACACACACACACACACACACACACACTCGTGAATAACTTTTTCCACCTCTCTGTGTAACACTGACCGGTCATCATGAACCAGTAACTCTCTCCATGTTTTTCGCTCGCCCGCTCTCGTCTTTTCTTTAATTCAAACAAATCTTCAACAACCTTCAGTAAAAAAAGTGGATCCAACAGTTAAACTTTTGGGCCTTTCTTTTTCTCTGCGTGACCTCCTGGAATGATGCATGCTGGGTAAAAACTGGGTCAGCACCAGCCTCTCTCTGAGCGCCTCACAGAGCCACTTTTAATCCCTGGAAGAGGCGAACACGGCGGGGGAACTCGTCCGGGCGCCGCTGATCTTAATTCTGGGTCATAGTGGAGCAGTCTGAGGCGGATGCTCGCCAAGTAGAAACACGTTTGAATGTCAGCTTACACACACACACACACACACACACACACACACACACACACACACAGAGTGAACTTTGCATGGATGAATGGGCTCGTTCATGTCTCATCAGATGGAAAGGTTAAGAGGAGAGACGGGTGAGTAAGATGAGCAGACAGGTACAGATGAGACGACTTATCATCAGTTCATCAGTTCATCACTTTGAAAAACTGATGAACTGATGACTTTTCAAAAGTCCAGAAAGTCTGAGCTCCCAGATTGAATTTGCAATAACTTAAAAAAAAAGTCTAAAATCTAAATAGTTTGAATTTTGACTCAAAAAGAGTCCTGACTTTAATCTCTGACTTTGTGACTTTTTGTTGGGAACTGTCCTTTTAAAAAGTCTAAAAGTCAGAATTCAGAGAACAAAAAACAACAAAAAATCTTAAGAAGGAGACAAAATTCTGACTTTTTAACCACAATCCTGGATTTTATCTTAGAACTCTGGGGTTAAGTATCAGAATTTGTGATTTTTTGTTGTTGTTGTTGTTGTTGTTCTAACTTTTCATGAAGTGTTAGGATTCAGGCAAAAGCAGACAAAATGTCAACTATTCTCAGAATTCTACTGTTAAATCCAAAAATTTATTTCATGAAAACATGATTTTACTGGCTAAAATCTTTTTCAGTAATGACCCTTAAAGATGACGAAGAAAGGAAAGTTTTAAGCAGGAAGAAAGACTCAGATACAGTAAGAACAGTAAAAGGGGGAGAAAGGGGGAGGAGAGGGTGTGAGAGTTAAACACTGATTGATTTGTGTTGTTTACTTCAAGTGAGAGTTAAGAGCAGAAACAAAAAGGCCAACAAGCAGCAGGAATGAGAGGATTTAGTGTCTGGAATTTGGACAGGAGTCGACTCGTCCTGACTCTCTGCTCACCCTGGAGGAGCTACGCACGGGGAGGAGGAGGGAGGACGGCAGGAGAGAGGGGTCAAAGGTCAACTAGAGAGCGGATGGAGAGGCTTTCTGTCTTGATAGCGCACTTCAAGTCAGGATATGAGCCCCAAAATCTATAAAACACATGAAAGCTGAGCAGCCGGTGCAGCGTGCTGTTTAACAGGCAGGTTACACACTTTGAAGTCTCTGAAACTGAACTCTGAAGCAGAAAACTCCACGTTTAACCACAAGAACTACAAAACCAACACAAACTGCACTTTCCCTGTGATCTTTAAGTCCTTTAACACAGCCATGCTTTAGATTTCCTCTCCTTTAGGGGTCTAAAAACCAGGTGAAAATTCAACTTTCTTATCGTTCAGTGTCCAAAAATAAGCTTCAAGTGAACAAAAACTGCTTCCAGGCTGATTTCAGGGCTGGGTGTATGAAGCACACACAAATATATCAACCCACACCCTTCTAACCACACACAAGCTAACACACGACCATTCAGAACCCTTTTATGGAGCCTGGGGCAGGAAGACGGAGGAGACCTGTGGGGGGCAGGGGGTGAGGAATCCAAAGACAGACAGAAATACAGACACAGAGGATAAATTTAGCTCGGCCTCAAAGAATGAAGGCTCCTGTGGATTTTCCATAATGATCCCTCACACTCTGATTACTACCTTCACTCTGCTCTCAAACGCCCGCTGCAGCCTGCTTTAAAAAAAAAAAAAAACGCTTCAGACTGGGACAAATTTCAGTGTGAGGAGAAAAAGTTGCATCAGATATACGGAAAAAAAAGGAGAAAGAATCTACATCTGTAGACCAGTCTGACTTTTTAAAGCCATGTGTGGTTGATTTAAAGTACGTTCAAGTACATTAGACACAGATAATGTTAAAAAGTGCTGCAGCGTTTTCTCCTGACACAGCTGGAAAAACCTCAGAGGAAACATTTAGACACCAGAACTCTAAAAAACGTGATGCTAATGTTGGACAGTAGCATGTTTTATGTCCCTCTGGGGCTCCTGTAGTAGTTTTTCATGATTTAGAGATTTATTTATTATTATTTCAGAAACACTTCATTTCAGCTGCTGTCTCTTTAAGAGAAAGCCCCCTTCCTCTGATTGGCCAGCTCTTTTGAAGCCTTTTAGGGGCAGAGCTATGGGCAGGTCTTTGTGTTTGAGGCCCGCACATCCAGCGCATCATGAGCCAGTGTTATGATGTCATTATTTCAGCAAGTCTTGTGAAGTGCTTGTGAAAAAATACCCTTTCTTTAAGACAGCTAACTCCGGCTAGTGCGCAAACTAGAACAAAGGGACTCTAAAACTTTCCAGTTACAAATAAATTCAACAAAAATATTTTAAACAGTCGTCCCTTAAGCTCCTGGCAAATCCAATATCATCATTTTACCCGTAAAGTTACACCACTTCTTTAAGAACAAAGAAATACTTGCTAGCTAGTGCTTCTTGTAGCTTTTGCTTAGCTAGCTAAGATAGTTTTTAGACTGTCTTATTGTTATTTAAAAAATTAACTACGTTACAAGTCTCAAAAAAAAAAAAAAAAAAACTATGCAACGAAGCCTTTTTGATTAGGTAGACTAGCTAACACATTGGTATACTTTCATTAGCCTAACATGTTAGCTAGGAAGCTAAATCTCAGACAGGTCTTGTACCAGAGTAACTAAAATGAAAAAAAAAATGGCTGCTATTAAAGAGGGTTTATTTTAACCTCCCTGAAGATGTTTTAAAATATGTATGCCAAGTGATGAAAGAAAGTAGCCTCATTGTTTGGCTAATTTATCTTACATTCCACTAGCCTAACAAGCAAGCCATTTGGCTACACAAAAAGTCTCGCACTGATTTTTCTAGATTGAATAAATCAAATTTGAGCCAAAATTTAAACACATTTTTAACTAGTTGACAGAAAAGTTAAAAATAGTGGTTACAGTACGGAACAAGCGCTAGCGTGAACAGTCATGCTAGCCTCTGTGTAAGTCAGCATATCAAAGTAGCGCTACAAGCTGAATGCTAACATGTCTGTAATGGTGATAGAGACTCTATAAGTCTTGGTAGGTGTCATTTTGATCATGTTCTTAATTTTAGCTTAGCATGTTAGCGAGCAAATACACTAAATTAGCCGTTTCTACCAAGTGGGAAAAGGCTAACAGGACTTTACTAAAAGAAAAGAAATCAAACTGTTGAAAATATCAAATATTAACAACGTCACATCTGAAGAGATTTGGTTGAAAATTTCCGAAAATCCTGCGAGTGGGCGTTTAACATGTTTGTGACCAACGCGACCATCCTAACTGTTAGCTAACACTGTGGCTAAACAGATTCATAAATACACGAAATTCAACAACATATTGTGGAACTTCCTCTATGTTTGGATCACACTGCCCTTAATTTGATCACTCTTCTGAAGTCTGACTCAAAGTATTTGACTTTTGATTTTTATTTGAATCAAAAATAAACCAAAACACGTCTCTGAAACTAAAATAATTCCATCCAAAAACAAGTGAAACTTCAACTCTGTGAATTCCTGCTATATTTCAATCTGTGCCTCCAAAACAAGGATCTGAAGCCTCAAATTAAACTGTGTCCCAAAGTCACTTCTTGGACCAACCTGTAGATCCGGCACCACACCTGCAGTGATAACACTCCGCCTGTCATTATAACACACAGGTGTGCTCCTGTGACGCTCAGGGTGAGTTGAAGCTGCAGAGGCTGGTGCTGCCGTGGTGTTTAAAACCTGAGTGTGAGTGTGTGTGTGTGTGTGTGTGTGTGTGTGTGTGTGTGTGTGGACACATGGATCATTCAGGGAGACAGAGTGAGGCCACCAGTGAGCAGGATGCCCTGCCCCGGTGGAGAACAGGCTCTGGACTGTGACCACATGGATCAAGCTGTAACCCTCCACTCTGTGTGAGTGTGTGTGTGTGTGTGTGTGTGTGTGTGTGTGTGTGAGCTGACTCAATAAACTTCATCCCAAGTGTGCATTGACCTAAATCACAGATATCAACAGTTCTGCTGGATTAAAGCTGAACTGAAGGACAGAGGAGCGTCTTTATCTGCAGGTATGTTGTATGTTACATAAGCACACGCATAGCTGCAGAGCCCTGGAGCATGTGCAGAGCAAATACACTCTTTGCCTCTCTGTGCGAGCACACCATGTGCTGAAAACCACGCCAAGGTTTTTGGAAGAAGACAGCGTGTGCAGGATTATGGAGGAGCAGTAAAGTCTGAGGCGGGGATCGGTCTGTTTCCTGAAGTGTGTGACAGAAACGTGATCCCGGGTCACTGTTCTTCTCTCTTAATGCGCTGCAGACATTAATCTTTCATTTACACGTCCTCACACGACTAAACTCTGAAATATTTTCATTTTGGTTCAGTTAAGACACAAACTTCATGACGGAGGATGATCTCATCTTTAACTACATGAATAACCATCGCTGTGTTGTTGTGGAAGTTATATTCAACTACGACCTACGTCACGTTTTCATGTTTACTTTTGTAATAATTGCCACTCTCACAAACAGCTGCAAACACTGATGGTACTAAAGTGTGTGAGCACAGCTGACGCATCGAGATGAACCGTAGTCATGACGATCAGCGTGATCCGGTTCACCTTCGCTCAGCTGCTTCACCAACGTTTACATTCAGGGCTTAAAGTCACAGGAGTGACGTTTATGTGTTGTGGGTTTTTGGTGATGGCAGCAGTGGTGGAGGCTCCTCGAGTGCTGAGGTGGGCTAAAGAGAAACATCTTTTTTTTAATCTGACGTGTGGTGTAAAGGTCTGGCAAATCAAAAACTGTGTTTTAAAAAACATGAGGAGCAGTTTAGATCAGTGGTTTTCAAAGTGGGGGCCGGGGCCCCCTGGGGGGCCACCAGGGGGTGCTAGGGGGGGCCTCAGAAAATTGGAGGAAAAGGGAAAAAAGAGAATCAAATCATTTTTATTTTTTTATTATTCTTTTTATATAATTATTTTCCTGAACATACAACACGTAAACTGCGTAATCATCAGATTCTCAAGTTTCCGATTGTACCTCACCGCACGTCATGTGACAGTTTGAACTTGGACAGTTTACGCCTGTTATCAAGCTGCTATCAAGCAAACACCTTTGAAACTTCAGTGTCACTTGATACAAAAACACCCGAGGCTGAAAAAAAAAACAGGGAAGATGAAAAGCATTTGGTCAGGCAATCTGCTGAATCCACCATTTTTAGCCTCATACCAGGCACCTAAATAAATAAATAAATAAATAAATAAATAAATAAATAAATAAAAATCATGGTTTGCAAAGGGGGTCCCCGGTCAGAAGCTTCCTTGGTTTAGATTATTTAGTCCCAATCGGAAAAAGGACAGCGGTTCTGGGACAGGACCTGGTCCAGTAAGGTCTGGTGTGTGTATTTTTAAAAAAGTGGTCAAATGTTCGTTTTTTGTGTGCTCACAAACAGACCTCTGTGGGATCCCCTGGTCCAGACCTGAGAAGTCTACGTGTTGTGGTTTGGAAACAGGAGCCGATTATCTTCTCTCAAATCGAAAGCTGTGAACCGGATGCTAACGCCAGTTTCACACGGAAGAAAATAAAGACAAACGTCAAACCCAGAAACGAATGATCCAAAAGGACGAAACTGGAATCAGGTGACGTCAGGATTTCAGGTGTACGGAAGACAAGGGGAAGTTTAGTTTTGTGAACATGCTAACGTTCGTTAGCTGAGGCCAATCTTTCGTATCATTCGTCCGTCTCTCGACAGATGAAGGTAAAGGAGCGATCAGGCCGTCTCACTGTCACATCTTGTTGCTGTGATACTGCTGTTAAACATCAGTCAAAGCTGATGAACACTCACTGTGTACATTCAGGGTTTGACAGGTTAAATAATCAAAGTCAGAAGAGAACAATCACCGCCCCACCTTCATGAGAAAACTGGACTTACAAGATGTTTGAGGGTAATATCAATCCTATTATTTACAAAAGGATCATTATGTTATGTTAAATACTCATTAAAGGGGAGGTACTACATTTTTTTAAATATATTTTACAAATAAAACAGAATTCAAACAGTTGGAAATCAAAACTAAACACGGGCAAAATGTGAGAGCAGAAGCTGAACGTGTGTTGGTGTATGGGTTCCAGAATGTTTAGTTCCTGAGTGCTCTGAAGTTTCTTAAAGAGACAGTAGCAGAAATTAAAGTCAGGGTTGGTGATCAGATTTAGACTTTCTGTTCTTCTGGTTTAAATGATCTTTATGTCCTGATGTCGATCAATTCATGATGTGTTCTTCAAATAGAGTGAAAAATATCTGCTGTCTCCAGCAGGAGGAAACCTGGAAACACCAACCAATCCCAGCGATTAGGATCCAGTTTGTTTAGCCAATCAAATCCTGTCCTGATGTTCTGCCCGCCTCCTGTGTGTACATTTCTCCAGCGTGCTCTAGCCCTGATTCAATGCTCATAACCGAGAGGATCCAAGTCCGCTGGAGAACAGCAGAAAAACTACCTATACCCCGAAATCCAAGTGCTGAGGACCAGTTTGAGTCTGTGGTTTAGAATCAGTCACCATCACATGATCGCGAATCAGTGGCGCTTATGCATGTGAGATGGGGCGTCGTTTTGGAGGAGCTCCGAGTGTGGGAGATGCTACCTTCAAATGCTACATTCAGATGCTACATTCAAATTCATGCTAGTTTTCCATGACTACCAACCCTGCCTTTAAACAGCCTGAGATGAGAGACTATCAGAGGGACGATATGAAGCCTGGAGCTGAACAGAACACCTCCTCCTCACGTCAAACAGGTTTTGATATTTAAGAAAAGATCTTATTGTAACATGACTGATTGATTTGTTCTCTCGTGTTTGTTGAATGTTTGCGCTTCCTAAAATAGACGCTGCTCACGTCTGTTGTTACTCCACAACACGTCACAGAGGATTGTCGTCGACTCTTCCGTCACTGATGAAGAGTCTTCATTCTAAAACCTGAAGAACTTGATCGGATCTAAAGTCTCCACACAGCCGAGAGGGAGGCAGAGAGGGCGACGGGAGACGCAGGGTCCCACACACACGCTGCGAGTGAGAAGCTTTGCATTGTTGTGAGGAATCCTGCGTCAACAAACCCCCCCGAGAGAGAGAGAGAGAGAGAGAGAGAGAGAGAGAGAGAGAGAGAGAGAGAGTGAAAGTGAGACCCGACCCAACAAAGACCCCAGTCTGTTCCTCAAGATGCCCGAGACGCTGGGACACTACAGGCCTCACATTCATGCATTCCCCACCCTCACACACACACACACACACACACACACACACACACACACACACACACACACACACACACACACACACTTTAACACTCTTACACTCATACTATTCATGCCTCCCTATATATAGAACATTCACCTCTCTCACAACAGCCTCTTCATCCGTCTCCTTCACACAGCCTGACTTCAGTAAAGAGTGAAAGTTCACGTTTCACATTCGCCACCTTCAGAACGTGTTGTCGGACGCATTAACGAAACAAAGGCTGTAAAAACGTCCCGCACCTGAGCGGAGCTATAAATAACAGAGGAATGCGTGGGAGAGGTCAGGGTTTGAATAGTTTGTTGTTGTTAAAGAGGTTTGATGAGTAGATAGTTGTTGTTTTTCTGTGAACTGTTTTTAACGAAGCTTTCTGTAAAAAAAACTAGAAATTATTTGATGTGCTCTCTTTGGCGCCCCCTCTGGTAATAAGCTGTAACTGCAGGCTTGCTGCTGTCTTTCTGTAAACGTTTAATTTGTTCCTGTCACTTTTTTTTTTTTTTTAAATAAATATGAATGTTTTAAAAGTTTTGCTGCATTCTGTTGACATCAATCTTTTGTTTTCTACTGTGGCGCCCCCTCTGGTGATAAGCTGCCATTACATGTAACTCTAGTTTGTCCTTGTTGTGTTTTCCAGCGTTTTTATTTTTTTTCCTTTGCCTAGCTTAGAATTCTTAGCTCTGTTTCAAGAAACTTTCTACTTAAATCAAGCTTCTGTCTGTTTTTTTTTTTTTTTTTTAATCTTTGGCGCCCCCTCTGGTAATAAGCAGTAACTGCAGTCTTGCTGTAAACATTTAATTTGTTCCTGTCACTTTTTTTTAATAAATATGAATGTTTTAAAAGTTTTGCTGCATTCTATTGACATCAAACTTTTCTTTTGTTTTCTTATCTTTGGCGCCCCCTCTGGTGATGAGCTGTAACTGCAGGTAACTGTTCCATGTTGACGTACACTAAGCTTTGTTGTTGTTTGTGAATTCAATTTTTTTTTTTATTACTTGTTTACGGAAACATTTTAAAAATATATCAGAAGTTTACATTAAACTCTGTTTTCTTATCTGTGGCGCCCCCTGTGGAGATGAGCTGCCGTTACATGTAACTCCAGTTTGTCCTTGTTGTGTTTTACCAGGATGTTAAACTTTTTTCCTTTGTGTAACTTTGTATTCTTTTATTTTTCAGGCAGTCTAAACAATTTTTAAAGATCTTAGTTGTCTTCTCTTTGGCGACCCCTGTGGCCGCACGCTGCAACTACAGATAACTTTGCTTTATTTCCTTGATGCAATAATGCTTTTAAAGTTTTACGTTTGCACTTTATTTAAGAAGATTTTAATAAGTCTGAATGTTTTAGAAGATCTAAGTTTGGTTGATCAATCTTTACTTTACAGCTGTGCAGGATATCACAGCTGTTATCGTAATTATCAACAGTTAAAAAGTTCTCCGTTACATCTCTTTGTGAGAAGTCTTCTGAAAGCATTGGACTCTTCCTTTGCCGTATAGCTCGTCATGGATCACTCTTTTCTTTTTGGGCACTTGATGTTTCATCAGTCCAGTTGAAGACAGAAAAAAGCAGCAGAATCTCCGTCTATTTCTGTCTACAGGAATCTGACAGGAGTTACAGCCTCAGGACTCGTTTAAAGGACCTTCAGTCAGAGCCTTCGACAACACAAGTCTTTACCTGTCTATTGGTACATCTGTGTGTGTGTGTGTGTGTGTGTGTGTGTGTGTGTGTCACAGGCCCTGTGGTGTCTCATTCCCGTGCTGTGAGCCAGCTGGATTTTTTCCCCCATAAACCCAAACGCACCCCCATCGTCTGCACACACACACACATGAACCCACACACTCCGTCTCCTCTTGGACCCACAGAGACGCTTAAAGCAGAAACACTCAGAGTTACATAACCGAAGGCAAAAGGCTGTTTTAAAGTACACTTCACTGTACAGAGGAGATGCTCTGTGTGTGTTTGTGACCACTTAATTTCACAGTTTATACTTTTTTTTCTGCTTCTTTGTAATTTGTTTTCAGTCTGTTAAGATAAACTTCTGTCAGTGTGCCGCAAAGCTTCTCTCTAACCATCAATGTCTGGATCTTGGTGCTGCTGCAGAAAATCTGCGTGCATGAGCAGCTGGTGATCTTCAGGAAACTTCACGGTCAGATCCTGCCTGTAGATTAACTCTGTTTGTCTGCACATGCACCACTGAGGCAACTCCTCATGCATGAGTTGCAAAACTTTTACATCCTCTGCTGCACCTTTTTTTCATTCGACTGGAGGCAGATGTTAATGAATGGTACAAACAAGACGACCCCACCTCGAGAAGCTGGGAGAGTTTTATTTTGAAAGTGTTTGCTACAAAAGGCTCATTTATGAGAGCGAGGAGAAAGTAAAGCATCTCAGGTGCCACCTTTGACTGTTTAAACACCTTCCTGAGCTGCAGACGTTCACTGAGGCTTCCAGCTTTAAATGATATATTCCTTTAAGTAATATAAATAAAAAAAAATCAAAATATGTTCAATATTAAACTTCCAGCTCACTTAAGACCCAACTTTCAAATTTAAACACCATTATTAACAACATTTTTTCTCATTAATGAAGAAAAACGATCTGACTCTCAGCTTCTGGCTCTAAATGTAACTTTGTGTAACTTGTTGAACTTTTGCTTGACCACAAAATAAATATTATATAAAATATTTTAGATTTTGGACTTTACTTTGAATAAAATGTCAATTTAAAGACATCATTCTGTCTACTGAGAAGATTTTTTTTTGTATTTTTGTCCCTAATTGTTAAAAAAGGTTAAAACAGGATAAATACAAGTGTCAGTCTTTAGGAAGCTCACATCTTGAACCTTCCTGTGTTTGATATTTTCCAGAAAATTGTGGCAAAGTGTCACAAAAATCTCCATTAGCAAGATATGAAATTTCAATATTTAAGTTTTTACAGTTTTATTTGATCAAAAATGATTAAAAATGTGAAAATATTCGAGCTCAAAGTCAACAAAGACGCTGAAGAACCTGCATCCTGGATCCCAAGGCTCAAGTTATGAATGGAGAGTCGGGTACCACACACACACACACACACACACACACACACACACACACATACAAATACACACTCAGACTTCAAAGAAAACGCTCATAAAGCGGAATAAACGTCATTATTTCGAACTGAAGGGCCTCAGAGTCGATCGATTAATCACACGCTGCCTCCATCGATTACTTACATTAGTGTAGAGCACACAGTCGATCTCCCCGGCCTCAGACAGCTCGCTCAGGTTCCTGTCCCAGTGTAGAAACGGTTCGGTACTGTCCAGGATTTCCATGATTTTCCAGTTAAACTCGCTTCCTTTGGAGGTTTTGTCGCTTTTTGTTTCCTCCTCCTTCAGAGAAACGGATCTTCACAGACTGCAGACCAAACTCCAACTGTCCAAAAAAAAGTTCCCCAAAACTTTAAAAAGCCCAGAGAGCAGTCAGACAGAGAGGCAGGTCCAGCTGGAGCCGGATCAGAGGGTGGTTGTGGGTTAGGTGGAGACGCAGCAGAGGTCAGACGGGAGCTGGGACTGGTTCCTGTTGTTTGTGTTGTTGTTGTTTATCATCTCCTCTCTGGTTCAGGGGTCCACAGTCAGCTCCCAGCAGACTCTCTTCCCTTTTCTTTCCTCCTGCTGCTCCTCCTCACGGCCCAGACGTACAGGAATGCAGGGGGGGCGGAGCCTGCGGCGGGCTGCAAAAATACAGAAACAAAAAAAAATAAAACAAAAAAGTTTCCAACAAGAAAAAATCAGTAGAGGAGCTCATATTCACCTGGGATCAAATATATCATAGTTAACAGGACTGATTTCAGATTTTCCAGCTTTTTATGACACCAGCGTTGAAACTCCTTCATGAACAAGAATGTGGATCCGGTTTGGACTTTCAAAATAAAACATTCACATTTTCCTCTTCCAATTTCATGTGCATGCAAGATTAGGTTTAATAATTATAATAATAATAATAAAAAAATTAATACATGTAAATTAATAAAAGACTGAATAATAAATTCATCAAAAATATCCAAAGTCTGTCAATTGAAGTGTAAGGAAGCCCATTCCAACGGGTAAAAATAGTATGAATTTCTTCAATAATAAAAATAAAGATAATGTTCATACAGGTAAGGACATTTCTTGGGGGAAATGTTCCCCGTTTTTTACTGGCGGAAACAGACTTTCATTTTAATGAGATTGTGGCTGTAAAATTAAAATACAAGGAAGTAAAATTTAATTTCGAAAAGAAACAGTTTAATGAAAACTTTTAAAAGCATTTGAAGCTAAATGAACTGCAATTTTTTTAACCGAAATATAATCAAATTTAGTGAATATAAACTGAGAAAAGCTGAGTTTAAACTTTAAAGACTGAGCGTTGCGTTTTAAAGCTTTTATTTCAACCACGCGCACATATTCCGGCTCATCGTAGCTCACCTGCGCTGTCTTTACGTTTCATGTCTGAACTGAATCCACAGGTTTCAGAGCAACTGTTGGCTCCGCCCACGCTACAACAAACTGACCAATCAGATATCCCCTAGCTCCAAAGCCCGCCTAAAGACTTTAGCGGACGGATGAAGAGGCCAATCAGAAAGACGGTTAGAATAAGGCCCACCAATCATTTTAAGCCAAGAATGCGTTTGATTCTTAGCCCGCCCCCACTGTGACAGACAGCCAATCAACGCCCCGAAAAGATGGGATTTAAAAAAAAAAAAAAAACTGGAGTAAAATAAAAACAGCAAGATGTTTCTATCGCTTTCTTCGGAATTTTTTTTTTTTTTTTTTTGCTCTTTTTATTAATTTTTGAATTGTTTCCTTTAATATGTTTAACTTTTCAATGTGAAGCACCTTGAATTGCCTCGTTGACGAAATGTGCCTTATATATAAACTTGCCTTGACTGTTACAGAGACCTTTGGGTACAGAAGGAGTCAGAGTGATCTGTTACTGCCCAGAGAGGAAATGAGAGAGAGATCAGATAACAACTGACATGAAAGTGACAAAGCAGAAAAAAAAACAACAACACACAGAACATCCTCTCTGGAAACACAACAGAAATCTTCTTACTAGTCTTCATACTTTTCAAAATGAATGCTTTATGTCAGATTTTCTTTCACGAGTGAGGGAAACATTTTTGTCATTGTCCAATCAGAGAGCAGAGAGCAGAGCAGTGCTGTTTGAAGGTGCTCCTAGCGTACATGTGTGCAGTATGTTAAAGCTCCTGCATGAAACTTTTCATGTGTTGAAATTTGAGCCTCTGAACATTCAGACGGTCATCGTTCTGGAAAGATGACGATGAAGTTAAAACCATGGAACTCAGGCCTGGAGGTCAAAGCTCCAGAATTCTAACAGTCAAAATACTGGAAGGCTTCTCCTGAAGTCATAATTCTGGAGCGTTCACCATGAAGTGCAAATTCTAGAATTCTGTCGGAATTCCAGAACGCAGACCCTGATGTGAAAATCTCCAAACAAAACAGCTTTAACAGCTTTTTCATGTAACATTAACATATTTAACTTTATCTTTCATGAATCATTAACGTTGCTACTTTTTTCATGTAATATGACTTTAACATGATTTCTTTCTCTTACTACCTTTTTCAATCCCCCACAATTTCAACTTTTGTTTCTTCAAACTTTAAGAATTTTTATCAAATCACTTGTTTTTGTTTTTTTTTTAAACACCAGGGTTTTAATCTTTTACATAAATCAGAACAGTGTGACAAGCCTTGTGTCAGATTTATTCTCAAAACCTTGTTTGTTTGTTTTTTCCCCCTGGTTGTAATTTGACACTGGGCTTATTTTCATGAAAACGTCATGATCATTTCCGGATCACCTTCCATTTATCAAAGATAAATCAGCAACACGTCGTTTGAAGGATGTGGTCTTTATTGGATGACAGTGATGTAAAATAACTTCACTTCCTTTGATTCTGCTGCACTGTTAGAAAAATGAGCTTTAAGTGAAACTAAGACCTGGAAACAGTCAGGGTGCTCAGAGAGAACTAATCTACATCTTTAGAGCGTTTGGTGGGAACTTCATGGTCTCACAGCTTCAATCAGACCATCAGGTGAGTAATTAGAAACATGGAACAACAGCTGACTCCTTCCTGGTGTAAACAGCTTCATGAGACGTCTTTAACTTTAATTTACCATCCTCATCACGGAGCTCCATGTCAGTGAACTTTCACCTTCTCTCCAACACGCTCACACATTAAAGGATGGAAGCTTCTCCACCGTTAACACACATGTAGGAACATCAAAACCAGAATGAGTACATGTGTTAAAGGACACACACAGGCTTCTTCTCCTGACGCCTCAGAGTCTGCAGGGTGTCTCAGGAGTCTCCTCAGGGTGTCGCAGTAAAATCTGTCCCCCTTCCTCTTGGGTGAATCAGTTCCTCCTCTGTTGGCGTTCAAGTCCTCAGAGTTGTTTTTGGTATGAACAAGTAAATCCAGAATGAAGGTGTGTTGGGGTTTAGTGGAGACTGAGAAGAAAAGTGCTTCAGAGTTTGTCTCTGAAGTTGTCGCTGAGGAAAATGATGTTATCTAACGAAGACAGAAAGACAGGCAGGAAATGAATCACCTGAACTCGTGTCTTTTTGAGTAATGAGGTGTGTGTGTGTGTGTGTGTGTTTTCTGACCTGCGATGATGGTGGTGGCCTGTCGTCTCACTTGGTTCTTGTCCACGTACTCCCCATAGTCCAACTTACCTTCCACTAAAATCCTGGACCTGAAACAGTGAGAGTCAGGATCAGTCACATGACTCTCTGTACGTTTGTGCAGAATATATAAATAATAAAATAAAAATACAGAGAGGAGATGAAGGCACAGAGTTCATTAAAGGTGTTGGAGGTCGTACCCTTTCTTGACGTATTGGTACGCCACGTCTCTCAAACCGGGCTTAAACACGGACACACGATGCCACGTCGTCTTCTGGCTGATGTCACCTAAAACCAAAACACACAAAAACAGAAATCAGCTGTTTTTATATCACATCATAAACAACATTACTGTTAAAGCTTTCTTTGAAAGGAAAAGAGAAGAAATGCTGGTTTAACGAGTTCAGGACTGGCTCGTTTTAAAACACGGCGTTAAATGAGGATGATGAACGATGTGTTTGTGTTGTATGAAGGCTTCAGGGACACACGCAGCATCACTGAGTCTGCAGCTCTAAATCACCGTCACATGTTTTGTTGAGCGGTTTTAACCTTTAGATCAAACAGCAATAATCCATCCTGTGCTCAGAGGCCGCGGTGCAACACTGACCTCTAGTGGCAGAAGATAACAACCGCCGGCCACTGAGTTCTGTCAGACTCCTCACCTGTCGGGTTTGCCTCTCCGTCTCCAGAGCGCCACATCTCGTTGGTCGCTAAAGAGAAGATGGTGACGGGGTTTCGGCCTTCCACTTGTCTCATCACAGGGTCCTGACCCACTCGGCCTAACAGCTGGACTTTGTTTATCGCTGGAATGAGACACAGATATCCTCAGCGTTAGATCAGTGTGATCTGTTATTCCTCCTCTGACTGTTTTACATCCTCAAAGTTTCCTCACATCTCTCCAGGATGAGGCTGGGGTCTGTGCTGCTGTATCTCAGCACCTGTCTGAAGACCTGTGAGGGGGGAGATCAAATCATTCCTCTGGGACAATGCAGACATGGGGCACATCTTTCTGCACAAACTTCAACGTTTTTATCCCCCTGGTCTTACACACATGGTTCAGAGTGAACCGCTTCAGTCTCACCTGTGCTGAGGCTCTTCTGAACATTTTCACAGCTCTGCACAGATGGCTCTGAGAGAAACGACGGGCTGCAGCTGAGAGAGGTTTACAAACGAACCTGGAGACAAAAACAGAAATATAAATACGTGTAAAGGTTTGACTTTTCTTTTAACCTTTGGGATGCTGACCAAGTCACACTTCCAGAATTACAAAATTCTGCCAGAATTCTGGAAGGATGACTCTGAAGTCAAGATTCTGGAATTCTGACCGTCAAAGTTCTAGAAAGCTGACAATGAGAGTAGAAATTTTAAATTTCTAACTGTCAGAATTCTGGAACACTCGCCTTGAAATCAAAATTCCAAAATCAAAAATTTCTTCTGTCAGAGTTCTAGAGCCCTGATCCTGAGGTCAAAATTCTGGACTTCAGACGTTGAAGCAAAAAAATCTGGAATTCACTCTGAGGTCAACATTCCAGAAAAGTTCCAACTGTCAGAATCCAGAAACGCTGACCCCTGTTAAAGGTTAAATTCTAGAATTCTAGTGATGATAATTCTGAAACTGTGTTCCTAAAGTTTAAATTCAGGTCTCAAACTGCCGTAATTCTGGAAACTTGATGATGAAGTTCAGAATGAAATTAGGGCCTTCAAATTAAAACGTTAGAATTCAAACAGTCATCATACTGGAACGGTTTTCCTTAAGTCATAACTCAGGAACACCGACGATGAAGTCAAAACACTAGAATCCTGTCAGAATTCCCAAACTTTGACCCTGATGTGAAAATTCTAGAATCCTGACACTAAGGTCAGAATTCAGGAACTCCGATCGGATCTTTTTTTCCCCTTTTTTACTGACTCCTTAAAACAAAACAGAGTCAAAATCCTCTTCTGTACTTTTAAGTATAAATTGAAGTAATGTGTGGAGTACATCTGATATTACAAAAACATTGAAAATAGTTAAATTTCGTTAAAAACATGACTTTCTTCGACGCATTCTTACTGAAAACTGATATTTAAACCTTAAATATCTAAGAGGAGCATTGGTGCTTCAGACAGTCACTAAGTTTCTCTACTCATATTGGTAGAAACCTCCAAAGCTTCATGAAGCTTTAACACCAACAGCTACCCTGTAGCACATTCAGAGTCAGGTTTGTGAAGTTTAATTTAACCATTAAAATAATTAATATCGGTTTTTAACGCTCAGTTAAACCTTCAGTTTAGTATTTCTGTTCCTTTGACATTCATTGAAAGCTTCTGTAAATCTCTACGTTGTGTTACAGAAGCTCCTGGTCTCTCCCGCCATCAGATGTTCACGTGAGCTCAATCTTTCTGAGTGACGTCTGTCGATCAGTTTTTAATGTACAGATTTCTGCTGCTCAAATAACTGGAGAGCAGAGGTATGTCTGCTTCAAACGATGTCAGAATATTTAATAAAAGAGCGAAGAAACAGATTGAAATAAACTCACCTGGCGAAAGAGAGACTTCGGATAACCTCACGCTGTTTCCGGTACGTCTCCAATACATGTCCGACAGCCTACCGAACAACGTTTACGTTCCGCCTACAAAAACGAGTCAAACTGAACGTTTTACTTTCATACGCTCTGAAATAAGCTACAATTAATCTATTTCACTACTTTATAACCTCACTAACTCGTTTAGAGTCTTGTTTGCTGACGCTTCCTGCGGTGTTTTCTTTTTTCAACTTTATTTTTAAACGACTTTAAGTTTTATCTCTTCACATTTCTACCTAGATTTAAGCTTCAGGATGATAAAATTAAACTCTAATTTTATCAAACCTTTCAACAAAGAGAAAAGTGAGTTCAAGCTAAATTCTGTAGGAAAAACTATCATGTTAAATCATAAAATAAGACAGGAATGTTATGAAATAATTACTTTTTATGCTCCGAAACAAAAAAACAAACAAACTGGGTTTCGGTAGAAATTTTTTAATTTGTAAGAAAAGTTCATCTTGGTCCACATAAAGAAGTCTGAAGCAAACAAACCACAAACTGTCAGGAGGAGGTCTGAAAGTGTGCAGGTGCAGGAACTCATGTAGAACGTGGTGAACATAAAGTGCTTTAGCATAAACATGTTTCTGTGCCGCTCTGCATCCTGAGGTTAGTGTGGTCTCGAGGTTTGAAGGCACGAGGTCTTATAAAAGCTCATAACAGGTTGTTTTTGTCTCTTTCTTTAATAGACAAACGGGAACGTAACTCTTAACGACAGCTTCACGTCGTGTCTCAATCCCTCTTCCTGACGACCTCGTCCTCTCCTGACGCCAGCTTCCTGTACAGCTGCAGCAGCTCATCTGGTCGCGGCGCCTTAGACTCCGGCGTGCATGGTATATCAAAGTCAGATGATACCTGAGACGCTGAGAGCTCCGCTGGCTCTGATTGGTCATTCACGTCCTCCTGAGACACGCCTCTTTCGGTCGTGGAGTCTCCCTGCTCTGGATGGAGGATCAGAGTGTCGGGTAAACTCGGGTCCTGGTTCTGGGAGGAGTGATTGGACAGAGAGGCCGACAGAGTCAGGCTGAAGTTTTCGTCCATGTTTGGAGTCTCCTCTTCTTCGCTGAACAGCTCAGGGGTTTGTGAGCCCGTCATCCTGGAAGGGGCGGGGCTTGGGAGGGAGCAGCAGGACTGTAATTGGCTGTTGAGGCTGCTCTGGCTGTCAGGCAGCGGCTCATTGGTGAAGAAATCTTCCCATTTGGGCGGAGCCGTTGATGTCTGCACCTCCTCCACTCCCCCGCTCTCCTCCGTCAGTATCAGCACATCCTCCTCCATCTGATCCTCATCGTCTTCCTCTTCATCGTTGGACTCAGTGCAGTCCACGTAGTTGCCCGAAACAGGCTGTGAGACAGTTAGAGGTGATGACTCCTCCATGGACACAGGGGGCGCTGTTTTCTGAGGACTCTGAGCTTTCACTGCGATTAATAAAACAAAAAGAAAGTTTAAGATCTCACAAAAAAAAAAAACACCTGAAGAAGAGACGGAACGTTAAAAAAGAGTCTGCACCTTTCTGAATGTCCTGCTCCAGCGACATCTTCTTCCTCACTGGTGCGAGGTCGAGGCCGTCGAATAGCTCGTCTTCGCTGTCAGAGTCTGAACGGAGATGAAAACACTGTTAACGCAAATCAGACGGATTTGGAAAGCCGATGTTTTTCTGTTTTTGGTGGATAGAGGAGGAAACGAGGACAAGAGAGCTGGATCTGAATCTAAATGGGACGCAGATTTCCTGCTGAAGTCTTTTCGAGCCTTTTATGGAAGGCTGAGGAAGCAGGAGAGGAAACAGATGATTTTAACTTCTTCTCCAAACTGATTCCAAAGAACCGTAACAAACCAGCTGCTGAGCTAACCTTCTTTAAAGAAGCGCCGCCGCTGAATGCTGAAACAGGTGCGTGGTTTGTCTCACCGTATGTAGGCCGCTGCGCCATGCTGCGTTTGAGGACTCCTAAAGGTTTGTACACGGGTGTTTGATCCGTTTGGTTTCTGCACATCAGCTTCAATCTGTTCGGACACAAAGACGCCTTAAATTTCACGTTTAAGTGTAAAATTCAGATTAAAGCTCAACTAAAATCAAAAGAAGGAAAACTTTGACTCACATCTGTGTGACCTCAGTCAGCGTCCGACCCACAGGGATCACACTGGGGTGAATGTTCACAGGTTTGAGGTAGGAGAGGAAATCTTTGAGCTGAATAATCAGAGAAACATCATCAGCATCTGTGATTTTATATCATTCAAACGTGTCTGAATTATTCTGATGAATAATTAAAGCACCTCCGAGTAGGACGAGTGGAAACTGAAGCAGGCTCTGAAGGAACTCGATCCAGTCCTGGAAAAACAGCACGAGTCACATTCAGCTCTCAGATCCAAACTTCACTTTTAATCAGTCATTCGTCTCATTATGATTCTCAGTGAAGCCGTTCTTACTTTATAACGACGTTCGTTTTCCTCATTCTCTCCCCGAACCACATGGTGGACGGTTTGATGCTGATGATGCGGAGAGGAGTCCCGTCAGGGGCTGTGCAGCCACACGGCAGTCTGTTCCCCTGGAAAAACTCCTCGTCCTACACACACACGTGAAGAAAAAGAGAGGACACAAGAGTCCAAAGACATGAAGCAGAAGCATCAAACGGAGCCTACATCATCACGTGATGACATCATGGAAGAACAAGGACCTTCGGGTGTCGGCAGGCGTGGATCTGCGTCCTGCGGTCGGTCGTCACGTAGCTCAGGATCTCCGGCATTTTCTTAAACATCGCCAAACTCCTGACATGAATCTGAAAACAGAACATAACTCTAATTCAGGTAGTGTATTAGAGTTACCTGTGTGTGTGCATGTGTGTGTGTGTGTGTGTTACCTGTGTGTTGAACTCCTCTCCCAGGTTGGTGAACAGGTATTCGTATCCATACGCAGCCTTACAGTTGAGCCAAACGACGTGATACGGACTCTGAGTGATCCAGTTTCCAACCAGCTCTGAGATACCGCTCAAACACACCTCCTGCACGCGCACACACACACACACACACACACACACACACACACACACAGGTCAAATTAATAATCAATAAGCAGATCAGGAATCAAAAATCAAAGATTTTTCTTAAGAAAAACAAAAAAATTCTCAGATATTTGGTGTTGTTTCAAACAAAGTCTCATTAATAATCTCCGTTTTCTGCTCCAATTTGTTTCCACTCCACTTGTACATCAAATGTTTTTATATTTACAGAGATTTTCTGTACATTTTTTTTTTTTTTAAATTAGGTTTTACCACTTCAAAGACCAATAAAAATCTGTTTCTGAAAGTAGTTACTCGTTTCCGTCCATGAAGCGTACCCGAGTAGGGATTTGGTAGAACCTTGGGTCGTAGAAAGTGGAGTCCAGATAAATACTCTGAATGTCCTTCACTCTGTTTGTAAAATATATAAAAAACAGCATTAGAAATATCACTTTGTTTTGAAAGAAACAAACAAAAAATAATCTTGATTTTTCTTCAACAAGAATGAAAAAAGCACATCTGACGGAGAAGAAACGGAATAAGAAAGGTCTGTGGGACCGACCTGCTGCCCGAGTGTAGATGCTCCATCCTGCAGACGTCTCCAGCAGCTAACCTGAAGTCTCCCGTGTATAAAACGTTTCCCTGAGAACCCTCGAACAGGAACCTTTAGAGACAGGTAACTCACATTAATCACATTCTTAATTTTTCAGCATCATTTCATCGACTGCATCGTCTCTGTTTGTCATATTCTGTTGTCATTTAGAGTCCAAAAACGGGTCATACTGACATGACAGAGCCGGGGCAGTGACCTGCAGGGAGCAATGTGACCACGATGTCTTCTTTCTGTAATAACAAACATCAGACCAAAAGAAACCAACTGCAAATTTGAATCATTGTGATACTGATGTGCTGAATACAGTTTCAAATGTCCAGTTTTGTTTGTGTACCTCTCCAGATGTCTCATCAACCAGAGAGATCTGAGTCGGGCTCTCGAGCTCCAAGGGAACCTAAAATTTAAAGCAAGCAAAATGTAAAAAAATATATATACGTAAAGAGAGATGTTACATGCGGAAAGAAATTTTGTTTACAATAATTTCTTTGAGTGAGTCTTGCTTTCTTAGGCATGGGGTTCCTCAGGGGTCTGTCCCGGGTCCACTGTTATTTTCACAATACCTTGTATCACCAGGTCAGATTTTGCACCCTTCTGGGATTGATTTTCACTGCTATGCTGATGACTTTCAGTCATATGTCAGTTATTGCATGATCAGACTTGTCAGGCTGCTGTTAGAGGCTAGTCGTCATCAAACTTCCTGCTTCTGATCTCAGATATGACAGGAATGATCTATTCTAGATGCCTGTATATCATTGATTACTTTAATGCAAGTCTCTCCAGCATACTTACAATGTATTCCTCCCAAAAGGCATACTTGTGATTGCTCAGCAGGAGTTCTTTGGTCACAAATGAGCAGTACAGCCTGACTGTGCGACTGGAACCAGAGAGAAGACAGGTTTAAGTCGTTGTTTCAAATCATTAGTGTTTATTACTTCATGCCTGTAAGTGTACAGAAGAAATGATGCTAGAAGATAGAGTATAATATTATAGTATTCAAACAGTCTTTTGTTCCATATTTATTCTACGGACGACACATTTCCCAAATTTCAAACTCAAGACTCAAAATGTCCTCACCTGAACTGTAGTTTCCTCCTCAGTATTGGTCCTTTAAGTCCTTTCATGTGATCTGTTAAAGGCCAAGATGTTAGAAAAGGTAGAGCACATTTCTCTGTTTCAACACAGCTTTTAACTATTTACTGAAAATACCCATTTAAGACAGTCCTGACTCACCTTTGTGACAGTGGGAGAGGAAATATGCCCGGGCATGTAGGTTCTCTCGGTCGAACCGGTCCAGAGAGATCGTGGGATATTCCTTCATTCGACCAGCAAATGAACTCATCTTTAGCTTTATCTTTTTTTACTGTAGATATTCAACACATGTTCAGAGCCTTCAGCATCGAAGACAGAGTATATTTTGATCACATCTCTAGCATCTGTTCGTCCCGCCCACCAGTTTCAGTTGCTCTTCTTCTTTGGTGCCTCCTGAACGCTCTACGGCTAATACTGCCACCTAGTGTCACAAGAAAGTCATTATATTCTTTTTTAAAAAAGTATATACGATACAAATGCGACTATTTGCGAAGTCTATAAAACACATATGAATCTATACATTTTATTTTCTTCGAATTTGAAGCGATAACATCAAGTTATAAGCTGTAACGGTCCGGCGGTGTGTAACTAAAGCCCGCCTTGTGCTTTGGCGCCATCTTCTGTAAACATTTGAGTCCACCAAAACAGAAGAAGAAGAAAGTTAAAGGCTGTGAGGAATTTGTCAGTGCAATTGAAGTAGTCTCACTTATATATATTTGCCAGTTCGTAATCTAATATTGAAATGAGAGCCTGAAAATAAAAAGAATAAAATGGCGCCTCTCTGTATCCATGGATGACCCAACCGTCCAGTTTAATCTTCCAAAGTAAAGCAGGAGTACCTTAAGTTTGCTTTTAGCAGGCCTGTTTAAATAAATTGGTTGCACTGATTATCATTAAAAAACGAGAAGGCAATAAGAGGACCGTATTAATATTCTTCTTTTGAACGTATCAGTCTTTAAGCAGAAACACATCAGCTTTGATGGAGAAGAAGAAGACAAAGATGGTCCCTCTGTTCAATGAGAATTAATAGCTGTTGGAATGGGGTTTGTTTTTTGTGGGGGCATGATTAACTTTTTTTGTTATCAAGAAAAAGACAGGATTGTTAAAGCTTTTTTTTCTGTATGATTAAAATGCTCTGATTTCAAGCTGCCTGCTATAGTGACATGAAAAATACATAAAGGAAACTCTTGCTGTAAATTTTGGCATCTTATTCTCCAAAATACAAGTCTTGAGCCTGAATAACTGAACTAATTTTAATGTCAAAGATGTAAAAGATTCAGAAGTTCTTCACTTTGAATTCCGCAACACCAATAACTGAAGTTACTTTACTACTACAGGCTTAAAGAGGCTGATCTCCACGCTCATTCATTTAAACGTGCATGACCTTCAGTTAACAATGTGACTGAAGTGTTTTCTGCTGGGATTATTCACTCGGTCCGTCACACTCTGCTCATGTGATGGTAACATGAGGGGTGAGATTACATACACACCACACTGCCTCTCTCAGATCTCAATTTTTTTTTTTTTTTTACTCCAGATCAAGATCACATTACTTGATTTAGCTGCTGTAAATGAGAAATTTATGCTTCATTAACTTTTAATTATCAAAGAAGAGGATCTAAGTGGTGCAGAGAGGATACTATGAGCTGATGTGACTGCATCCTGCTGCTCTACAGACAGACCTGGGATGCCGAGGCAGGTAAGTCACAAAAGGAAAAAACCCTCAACTAATGATCTTTATTAAAAAAATATAACTACTAATTCTCCAGTCAAATGATATGTGAAAAAAACTGAGAGTAAGTCTTTCTAAAGAGGTTTCCCGTTGTGCTGTCTGAATGAGGCTTGTATGGAAGACATTTTCAGCCACACTTATGAAGAGAGACCCTTGGCCTTTATAGTAATAATGATAAAAATTCCAAATTTTAATATGTGTTAATGAGATAAAAACACATTAATGACAAGGCAGAAAAAGTCGAAATTATTAGAACGTTAGTCACGATTTTGGGATGTAAATTCAAAATTATGAACTAAAAAAGTCATGATTATGGGGAAAAATGTCAAATTCTGAGATGTAAAGTTAAAACTATGAAACAAAGATTCAAAATCCCAATAAAGTATTCTTAGATATTAAATAAAAAGTTAAAATTACATGATACTGTTTTTTTTAAAATAAAAATTACAAGATAAGATACCATAAATGAAATAAAAAATTAAAAGTGTAGCAGTTAGACATAATTTTAAAAAAAGTGGAAATTATGACATATGAGTCATAAGAATGAGTTTTTGTGTGCAGTTACTGTATAGCTAATGTTATAACCACTAGATGGCATTCCCAAAATGAATTTTGCCTAGTCTTCTTAAAAATATACATTTATTTTATGCCCAAGTGTCAACTTGATATCTCAAAGTTTTGAATTTTTATTTCATAATTATTATTCATTTTATAATTTTAACTTTTCCCCCTCATTGTTATGATCTAGCATCTAATAATTTCCAGTTTGTCATTTTTTTTTATTTAATATCTTATTAGGACCAATCATCTCCTGATTTTGACTCTTTAGAATGAACATTATGACTCTAAGTTCCATTCTTTTCCCACTAACCTTATTTTCTAATTTTTTTTTGGCAGTAATGGGCTTCCATACCTTTGTTTAGCCCTCTGTTTATCGGTGAACCTGCTCCTAAAGCTGTGACGCAGTCGGCCCAACACAAAGTAACCTCCCCTTTAACAGCCTGAACTGAGTCTACGGGGCCCGTCCCCTTTAAGTGATAGTCGACCCTCTGCTCGGTCTCTCTGAAGTTCTGGTTCCAGAGGGGACAACACGGAGGCTGTAAGGCAAGTGTCTGACTGCACACGGACGGATTGGGATGCTTAAAACATATCGATACCCGTTTAAGAAGTAGGTCTCTGAACGTTTTGATTCCTGTTCAGGAGCTGTTTGTATGGTTAGCTTAGCTTCATTAGCAACCTGCTTTACAGTTGGCCTTGTATCGGATAAATCTCAGGTTAGCTCTCAGAACTAACACGTATCATCTTTATCGTCAGTTTAAAGTCAGTTAACGGTATCCAGGGGGACATATATGATGTTTTTGAGCATATTGTCCACTTTACTGTAACATATGGTCGATTGGTTATCGTCTAGCCTCTGGCAGTAACTGGAATAACGGCTAACGAGCTGTTTGGTTAAAGTTAAAGGTGTTTACTCAGCTAATGTGAGCCAGGTGAGCTTTAAAGAAACCACGTGAAGGAATCTGTAAAGTTCTCCTGTTTTCATAGAAACTGTCAGCTGTCACAGAGGGCTTCATTCAGTCCTGTTGACAGTCAGGTGAAGCTGCTGGTGTTAGAGATAAGAGATACTTAAATACTCATGACAACAGATCACAACACAAGTTAGAAATAATAACAATAATAATAATAATAAAACTATGATAAGACGCTGACACATTATCTGTTAGTGAAATAATAAATACAAACACTTTTTTTTCCCATAAACACACAAATCTGATTTTGTTATTACAGGAAAGATTATAGAAACAAAGTCCTGATCCAAAACCACAACACTGAGGCTTCTCATGTGTGGCTGAGATTATTCTACAGAGGCTGGAGTCTCTTAAAAAACATAGTTTCAAACACGTTTAATCATGTTTTTAATGTGTGAACTGCAATTAATTAAAAAAAACAAAAAAACATGATTTAGCTTCTGTTGGAGAAACACCTCCGGCTTTGCAGATGCAGAGAGGCTGGAGTCACTTTAAACCATAATTACAAATAAATTTAATCTCTTTTTTTCTACTTTTGGAAATCCAAGAAAAGGGCAATTTCACTGTTTTTTCTGCCTTTGTGGACTGGAAACCTGTGGGGACTAGTTTAAAGTAGTACTAGATCATCTTTTGGAGACTGCAGACTTAAAACACACTTTATGTCGTATTCATTCAGAGTGAACATATTTTTATTTTGTTTAAGAAGCCCAAATTTCTCCACTTTTCTCGCTCTTAACTCAGAGCCTTTCTCTTGTATCTTGAGTCGTGTCTTTAACACATCAGGTTAAAGGGTTTGGATCATATTTCCATAAAGAAACAGCAGGATATCATTAAGTAGATTACTCCAGGGTTAAATGAAGATGCAGAGACGTCCCTGCTCGGTGTGAACGGGGTGACACAGACGTGAAGCGGAGGAAGATATTTTTCCTCTCCGCTCCGTTAAGTCGTGGGGTCTGTTATTTTTTAAGTAGCCTACTGAATCACAAGGCTGGGTAGGAATGAGCTTTAGGCCAGTTTTATGCCGCTCTATAATGAAGCTCTTGTTTTCCGCTCTGTGTGTGTTTCTGCTGAGAAAGCTGAGGCTGTTATTTCCCTTCCTGCCGCCTTCTAACCCAGAAAGGAAGCAGCAACCTTTTCATCAGCTGAAAATCCCTGTTTGACCTTAAAGACGGGGCGTGAAGCTGATGTTGTAAGAGTACTTTAACCTTTCTGGAGGTGTTGTTATTGCTATTGTGTCACAGCTCTGCCGCTGCAGTCCTAATCCTTTCTGAAAGAATCAGATTAAGTGATTTTGTCGTTTCTGATACGCTGAAATTTGCGTCGAACTTGCAAATGTGTCGGCTTGTAACATCAAACGCAGCCTGAACTCTCCCCTGATTTCTCTGTTCTGGGCTCTCTGTGGTCTGCTTGAGTCGTTTCAGGGATCTCAGGCTCTGCTGAGCTGATCTGAAAATTCTCCGGGGAATTTGAGGAATATCAGGGTTTCCAAAAATACAAAGCGGGGTGTGTTTCACAGCCTGTTTTTACACGTTTATTGCAGCAGATCAAAGCTTTCTCTCGAGCGTTGGGACACTTCAGCTGTTTGCTTCAGGTCTTAGTTAAAATGAATGAACACGTGTGTTGGTTGATGTGTGTTTTTGTCCTGGATTTTGACTGCAAGGCCGCACAGAATCGTGACCATCCTGAGTCGAGGTTTAAAGCAGCATGAAAGAGTTTTAAAAGGTGCTTCACAGTGACCGTACTTTTGCATTTCTTCACTTTTTTTGTAAAAAAGACTCAACATGACACCAGAATGAGTCGGTTGAGTTTTCTTTTGAACACAGAGGGAGATGTTTTCATCTCATCAAGGAATCAAAACTGAACTGGTAAGAAGAAGAAGAAGGTCAAAGTTCACTCTGGTTCATTCTCAGCTGGTTTTGAGCATGTGGTGCGATGGTTACATAATCTGGATTAGGACAGTAATAACAGTGTCCTGAGGTTTTCATACTTCTTGGCAGAATGAGTCAGGATATTTGACCCCCTCTGGTTTTAAACCTCTGACTTTCCCTCCGTCTCCTCCCTCTCTCCTCTTTTATTCCCCACAAGATTCAAGAATCATTCATCACAAGCTCCCAAAGGCGGGTCTGATGTTGTTGTTTCTGTCCTCGAGCCTCCACAAAGAACAAAAATGGAGCACAGAGTTTGTTGATATGTGCTGAGAAACAGAACTTTTAGTTTTAACTGTAGTTTATTTTTATCCTTTGTAGGTGTGAAAACCTCAGGCTGAAGTGATTTCACATTGTTGTGTCAGGATGAAGTCAGATTCAGCTCAGCTTCCTCTTTTCTGCAGCTCTGATCGCTATCATCATCATCGCTGCCTCGCTTTAAAGGGTAGAACTGGCACTGAGGTCGTTACCACACCTGAGGAAACAGGAAGTGAAGCTGCAGAGCGCTCAGGATACATCTGATGTGTTTTATATTAAGGGGGAAGCCACAGCCAGGAAACGTGAAACAAGTTCTGCTCCAAACAAAACAAAACAAAACAACGGCCTGGTTTCTCAAACGGAACAAAGTAACAGCTCAGAGCTGCTCAGGTGTGTCTTTAAATGTCTTCCCTGTTGTTTCTCCTCTTCCAGGTAAACTAACAAACCCAGCAGGCCCCCGCAGACTCTGCTCCCATCATGCCTCTCTCACTCTGTTGACCCCGAAGCTTCCTCACACCAGAGGCAGCTGGAGGCTAGCCAGCCAGCTAGCCAGCTAGCATGCAGCAGTTGCCTGGTGTTTCAAGGAGGCGGCGCTGCTGAGAGGTGAGAGGAGCTGGAAGTGTCGCTGCCGAGTCCACCATGGATGACTTCACCACCCGGACGTACGGCACCAGCGGCCTGGACAACAGACCTCTGTTCGGGGAGACCTCGGCACGGGTAGGAGCCTGAGAGAAGTGATCCTCATGTGCTCTTTCAGTCAGGGTGAACAATATGAGGGCGTCTTAAAGAGAGGGTATGTGACTTTTAGTTAGTCTTAATCAGGGCCCAACTGATAGGGATGTTTGGAGGCTGATTCCAATATTTGTCAGAGAAATAACCGATTAATCAGCTGATTCATTTTAAAAATATATGATGAATAAAACAACTCCTTTTACGGTGCTTTAATGCTGACAAAAACAAAGATGTGAATTACAGGCAGAACATTTTACTGTTTAATGAAACTCTGTCCTTTAGTATTTTAACAATTTTACAACTTTTTGATTTTGATTATTTTAAAAAAAGGGCTTTAATCAATAACCAGCCTATTAAATCAGCTGGCTGATGTATCGATTGGGCCCTGGTCTTAACACGGTCCTCCTGGTGCCTTCATATCAGAGTAACATGAGTCACAGCTCATCAAACATCTCTGTTTTCTTCTCCCTGGTGTTTTGAAAACCCTTCTTCAGCCTCCGTTTGAAACACTTCAATTTAGCTGCTGTCTCTTTAAGTAAAAAACCCCTTCATTCTGATTGGCCAGCCTACTGGGGGCCTGCTAGAGGTGGAGCTATAGGCAGATCTTGGTGTTTGAGGCCCCTCCAATGTGTCATAAAGCAGTTCATCATGCATGCATGAAGCATGTCATCGTTTCAGCAAGTCTCGTGAAGATCTCGTGAGGATCTCGTGAAGATCTCGTGAAGATCTCGTGAAGCTCTCGTGATGATCTCGTGCTATCTTTAGAACGGAGCGTTTGAGCGTTTTACAGAGAGAGAAATTCGATAAATTCAGCGTAACTTTGGAAACTTTTACTGTTACTTCTGAAAATATGTCGTTTTAAGTAATCAGATATTTTTTGTCCTCTGTTCCAGGATCGAATCATCAACCTGGCCGTGGGGGGATTCACATCCTTGGTTGTTTTAGTGAGTACAAACACACGACACACACACGACAAACACACGACACACTGTTTGTAAAGGATGATGAAGATTAAACAGGAGGTGATGAAGTGGAATGGAGTTTCAGCCAATCAGGATCAAGTATTTAACTCAGCTGATACACAGTGACTAATAAAAGTGAAGCATGTCGTCCTTTCTTTCAGGGTTTAACCCTTTAAAGAGTAAAACTCCAACCGTTGGAGTTCAATAGTTCCAGGATGAGTCCGAGGACAGAATCTCTTTGATGATGCAGCTGTGTGAGGCGTTCAAAGCCTCCACTCAAAGTGTTTCTGCTATTAGAATAAAAGAGATTGCTCCTTTGAAATCTCTAATGATCATAACCGACGTGACGTTCGGCCTCAGGAGCGATTAAAACTCTCACATGCAGATATTTCACGTCTCGTTTTAGCGCAGAGCGTCGCAGGACGCTCGCTTTAACGGTCAGGCCATCAAAGTAACTCGTTTATCACCACAGATCATGAATTAGTTCAGATCTTTAACGTGTTGGAAGTCACGTTGCTGCTCCGTGTTGGATCCAGACTCCAGAGAGGACGGCAGTTTGAACGATGACTCATTCATCTCTT
Source organism: Labroides dimidiatus (assembly GCA_030710495.1). NCBI lineage: Eukaryota > Metazoa > Chordata > Actinopteri > Labriformes > Labridae > Labroides > Labroides dimidiatus. The sequence goes on along the minus strand of CM061162.1, from coordinate 1,284,445 downwards.
CTTCTTTCTACTTCTGCAAACTCAAAGTTTTTTCTAAACTCGTCTTTTTTCCTGTTTCCTGAACAACGTTCAACCTTTTTAAAACGTCTCAAAGAACATCTTTAAGTGTGAGTTTAAGTCTGAAGTCTCTCTCTCTCTCTCTCTCTCTCTCTCTCGTGTGTGTCCTGCTCTCTCTTCAGGTGACTGTTATCAGCTCCATTGTTTTCCCCTCGTTGCCTCCTCGACCGCTCAATGTCTTCTTCGCCATCTGCATCCTGTTAGCCTGCGGATCCACTTTAGTGCTGGTAAAACATCTTTTTTTTTTTTAAACTTCAGTCTTTTTATGTTTTTCCAGACAGGAGGAGACTTTACACTGAATGTAACTCAAACAGACGGAGAAGTCGCGCTGATAGAAACAACATTTAATCCTTCAGTGTCTTTAAAAAACAGATTTTCAAACTTCTTCGTGTTTATGTGTTGTAGAAAATCCAAAATCTGTCTGCAAACTCATCAAGCACCGCACAAGACTTACTGAAACGATGAGTGACACATTGGAGGCGTGGGCCTCAAACACTGAGGTCTGCCCATAGCTCTCGTGTTGGACTTAAAATCATCATGTTTTTTTTTTTTGCACGTTTCCTTTTATAACTTTGTTTTTTGGGGAAAAAGTCATTCTGATCTTTTTATTACTTTTTGGTTTGAGGTTTTTATGATCGCTGATTTTGCATTTTTGTATTTTGGGTGCCGGAGGAGAAATCTGCAGACAGTTCTTTCATCTTTTTTACTCTTCAGACTCTGAAATGTTGAAGTGATCTCAGCACAAACAGTAAAATAAATACGAAGCGTCTTTGTTGTTTAAAACTCTTTGAATGTTAACTCTTCCGTCTCGCTCTCGCTCAGATCTTCTGGTATCGGCAGGGCGACCTGGAGCCTAAGTTCAGGAACCTGATCTACTTCATGCTGGCGTCCATCGTGCTGCTGTGTCTATGTGCCAACCTCTACTTCCACGACATCAAGTAAAGACGGGACCGAGGAGGAGGAGGAGGAGGAGGAGGAGGAAGAAGGGAAGACATGGCCTTGACAGACAGACTCACACGTGGGAGGACGGCGTGGAGGGACGTGCGGTCCGAGAGCGAAGGAAACTCATCACACGATCACGTGACGGAGCGAACTGTCCGAGCTGTTAGCGGTCTCAGCGGAGACGTCAGAGCGGTCTCAGAGACTCTCTGCTGAGGATGAACTCTTTAACGAAGCAGGTGTGTTTACAAGCACTTAAATATTCACAGTCATATCCTCGTCACAGAAACAAGCACCGACACGGAAAACAATGAAACCGCTCTGCTGCAGTTAAAGGAAAAATCCGCCCTTTTATCAGCGCGACTTCAAGCTGTTTAAGAATCACTGCCAGGAAACAGGGGCCATGTTGTTTGCTTTTTTAATGTCATAAAAAAAAACCTCCGTCACGCCAAAAAGAATCCATCAAAGTTTGTATTTTTTCAGGACCAAAAATGTTTCAATCATTCCTCCAAAGTCAGACGAGAGAATGTGCGAACGGTGCGTTCAGGGTTGGAAAACTTCACAGGAAATAAGCCACACAAACGCACCAAACGAGCCTGTTTGCACGTTTCACTCATGTTTACATTTTTTTTTCTTTCAGTATCTTTACATCCGTCAGTCTCCACCTCCGCCCGTCGTACAAAAGTGAAGCCAAAACACAGACGTTGATATCTTGAGTGTGATTAACATTTAACCATAACGACAGAAAACATTTTCAGAAACATGAATTTGACTTAAACGTTTGACTCATGTCCCGTCTGCTCACACGGAGGAGGCGGGGCTTAAGACTGATACTGGAGACGGTCAGTAGGAGGAGCTTTAAACCTTCTGGTTTCAAACCAGGAAGTAAAACACTGGAGTTTGGCGCCACCTGGTGTTTACGTCTCTAAATTAGAAGTAAACGGACGAGGTTGATAAATTCTGACTCATGATGAAATATTTTATTTTTGTTTACAACCTAAACAGAAGAAAAATCAAAGAGTTTTACTTTAAACGGGTTTGTCTGATATTTGCACTCAGAGTGGAGCTCCGTGTTCATGAATCATATCATTTTCTGACGTGTTGAGTCGACACAGACGTCCTGAATGCATCATCTTCATCATCATCATCTTCATCATCGTCATCACGCTCAGTGTTTGTGTAAAGCTGGGAAAAGGTGCTACTTTCTTTCAGATGTAAACTCTGGGACCACTAACGCGCTCTTATTCCTCAAACTGACACTTTTTATATTCCTAAAAACACTTTTCTGATCTCAAACTGAACGTTTGAGTTCCGACAAACACCGAGGAGCTCGTGGGCGGATTTTTCCTTTCACCAGAGAGCAGATAATGAGCACAGCGTCACTCTGAGGGTCGGCGTCTGAACCCTCCTTCCCGTCAGGACTGTAGACCGTAGCACAAGCTAGCTAACACAGCATTTAACACAGCAGCAATAGCACGGCAGCCTCGGAGCTCTGTGGAGAGAAAATATGCAACAGTTCCTCTTTTCTTTGCTCCGTTTTTCTGCTCTCTCTCCGCTCGTCTGGTTTTCAGGGCTGGAATTAATGAAGTTCCCAAAACCGAGTCTCACTAAGAGGATTTTTTTAATAGAAACTCAGAGACTGACTGCCAATTCTTTCACTGTGTAAGCCATACACACACACACACACTCACTGACACACACCCAGAATGAACGGACTCACGTGGCTTCACACTGCAGCTTCACAGCAGATCTTTGCGTCTCTTTATCTTTAACAGCCGCTTCAGTTTGCACTAAAATAATCCTCCTGTTTCTGAATCTGTAGCTCAGAGTGTCGCTCGTCTGTTTTTATATCAACAATAAGAACAATAATCAGAGAAAACCTTCAAAGCTGGACGAGTCTGGTCTCTGTAACCGATCCTAAAGAGTGAGGAAACATCCACATTTCTGCTGAAGACGACCAAGAAAAGCTGCAGGTGTTCATTCAGAGAGCTCGGCTCAACAGTTCTATGGCACCCTGACCAAAGAGGCAGCAAATCACCTTTCACTGTTCATCAGCCATCAAATACTCTGTGGTGAAAAGGATTTTGATTGGACGAATAAATAAATAAATAAATCCTCAGTTTTAAGGTGAAGAATGTAAAACAGATTTGGCTCCTTGATGGTTGGTTCAGTCACAATTTGACGGATATTTAAGCTAACAGTCGAATCGATAAGGATACCATTAGCAATAGATACAGATACCAATATCATCTGTATATTTAGATAGATACTGGTACCAATACCATAAAAATACTGATACCAACACAGATACTGGTTCCAGTGACGTTATGGATACCAATATATCTGATATAAATAACGATGGTACCAAAACCATAACAGATACTGATATCGATACTGATACAAATTATTAGTACAACCCAAACCCGATACTTGGAGCTGATGTGTATCTGAATTATTAACGACAAACTTTCCGCCAAAATTTAGAGCTTTGAATATTAAAAACTCCCAACACACAAGACCTTAGTTTGAACAACTTTAGCATAAGTTTAAACCAAACTGAAACTTTCAACGTCATAAAACGGTGAAAAGGTTCCAGCACGTTTAGGTCAAAGTTGTGACATCCGGCCAATCAGATCGTGTCGTAGGTGAGACAGTCGGGACCGGAAACGAATCACGGGTGGATTATCAGCGTTCCAACGACTGCTGAAAAAACTAACCGCAGATATCAACAAAGCGCTGATGAGCCATCGGCCCGGTGAAAGACGGTGAAGCTGGAGCTGAGCTTAAAGTCTGTAAACATTATCTTTAAATATGGGTTTGTGATTAATAAGGACAAAGAGCATAATGATCACTCACTTCAATTCACGTCTCTTTGCTTCGCGTCAGAAAGTCGTCCAGTAAATCAAACTCAGCCGCTGAAGACTTTAAAGGTTGAGATCTTCTCGTCAGAAAAAAAGTTAATCAGGTGAGAAGGAGAGTGATTTTCAAAGACTTCTCGAGGGTCAGACTGTTTGCGACTCACGCCGCCGCCCCCTGCTGGCCACGACAGAGAACGCAGGCCGAATGCAGGTCTGACTCCTCGTCAGACTTCGAGGCGTTGTCGCTTGTTTTTCCCCGTCACAGTCAGCTGATGTGATTTCTGAGAAGCTGAAGTCGCCTCCTGTTTGTTCGTGTGCAGCGTTTCTGTCTTTGTTTTCTTTTTGCAGCAGCAGCAGCAGCTTTGTTTACAGTCAGACTTTGAGTAAACTCACAGTTTACCCGACAACAAGCAGCGACAGAGAGACTGAGGGGGAACAGGCCCCGCCCTCCACCAGAGGAATCAAACCTCACCACGACTTTAGGATTGTCAAAGCCATGAGTTTGTTTTATTTATTTCATCTGTTTCATGGAATAAATAACTGTATATCCTGACTCCGCCTCCTCGTTCTCTGTTCGTGTTAAATCAAAACTCCTTCATCATTTTCTCTTCAGCGTTTAGACCAGTGATGAGGATGTAAAGTCTAAACGAACAGATCTTAATAAAGGGTTAACATTAACACAAAATATGTTTCTCATTAGTTCATTTATTCAGCGTAAAGATACATTTGAACTGCTCTCATCAAAATATTTGCATAAAACCAGACAGTTCAGCTTTTATAAAACCAAAGCTTCTTAATGTGCAACATCAGAAACGAGCAAATTAAAAATCAAAACGATTCATGAGATAAAAATCCAGTTAGCTTCCAAAATAAAGCGTTAGAGTACAGAGCAGAGAAACTGAACACACTCAGTCTGAAGTAAAGAGCAGTGACCTGCAGTGACCTGCGGAGGCCTCCAGAGGCCTGCAGAGGGCGGCAGAGTCACAGGCGTCTCTTCCTCCTGCAGCCTGATCTCTGATGTGATGAAGACGAGGCTGTGAAGTCGAGACGCTCTAAAGACTCTTTGTTCTGTCTGCAGAGAGAAACTGAAAAAGGCTCCGTACCCTCACAGGTCGCTGCTTCCTCCTGCACGGATCAAACTAACAGATTACTGAACAGATGAACTCTAAAGCTGAGGTTAGGAACGAGGGACACATAAGTTAAAGACGGAGGAGGAGGAGGAGGAGGAGGAGGAGGAGGCTCAGACGTAGTCTCTGGACCTCTTGATGGCACAGCAGAGCATCATGCTGAAGATCATCCCGAAGATCTGTGGACGAGACCAGAGGAGAAGAGACGAGAGGATTAAAACAAAGTAACAGCTCGATGATCGAGATCAGTTTGACCGTCAAAAGAAAAGAAAGAAGGAAAAAAGGGAGAGAGAGATAATTAAGATGACAGAAAGATGTCCAAAAATAGAAGAAAAGTTAGAGACAGAAAAGAATAAGAAAGACTGAGGACAGAAAAAGAAATGAAGAAAAGGAAAAAAGGGACAAAATGACGGAAAGAAAGACAAGAAAATCAAAGACAAGAAAGACGGGAAGAAGGAAAAACAAAAAAAGTGTAAAAGGACAGAAGACGAAAGAAAGAAAAGACCAAAAAAAAAAAAGACAAAATAAGACGGGAAGAAGAGAAAAGAGGACAAAGGAAATTCGGGAGCAATGACAAAGAACTTAGGCAAAAAAAAAAAAAAAGAGGGAGATAACTGGGTAAAAGAGGAGAAAAAGGTAGAAGGCAAAGTGAAAAGGATGAAAAATGAGAAATATGACAGAAAAAAAACAAAACAAAGGAGAAAAAAAGATGAAGAAAGGAAGAAGGAAGAAAGAGAGACAATAACTTCAAAAAAGTAACGGAGGAGAGGGAGACGGAGGGAGGACTGAGGAAACATCCTGAGGCCGCTTTGAAAACAAATATTTACTTCGACCACAGTTTGTTAACAACGACTCCAAGAGTTCAACTTCAAAACAAACACAAAGGGTTAAAAAGAAACGAGGACGGAGGACAAACAGCAGAGAGGAGCTGAAAACACAGTTCAATGTGAGCTTTGTTTCACTTTCATACGGGGAAAAAAAGGGTTAAAGCGTCCGACTGCTCTCACCATGATGACGCCGATCCCGATGCCGACCCCGCCGATGATGTGCAGCTTCTGGTTGAACATCTCGTCGATGGCAGTCGGACAACTCTGAAACAGAAACCCACGTTAACTGAACCGCTCTCGAGACGAGGCATCAGCCCCCTGTGTAAGAGGGTCAGAAACCCCGTCTGGATGCGGTTACCTTGGTGATGAGGACCTCCAGCCCCTCCTTCTTGGGGCAGATGTCTTTGGCGGCGTCAATCACCGTCCCCGTCGGGCCGCAGCAGTCCAGCTGAGAAGAGGAGGAGGAGGAGGAGGAGGAGGAGGAGGAGGAGGAGGAGGAGGAGAGGTTCAGGGTCAGAAATCTGAATGTGGTGAAGGTGAGGGAGACAAACGGGTGAGGAGGTGTTCTTACGCCAAAGTGGACGAGCCGCAGAGTCTCCTTCAGCGCCTCCTGTCGGGTCTCTTTGTAGTTGGTGTACGTCTGCTTGTAGAACTCTGTGACGTCCTCCACCACCTGAAGACACCGAGGACAGACACACGTCACACACCCACTCTGCTATAAGGAAACAAACACCTGTGTGTGTGTGTGTGTGTGTGTGTGTGTTAGTTACTCTGTCTTTGTTGGACAGTCCCCAGATCCCAGCAGCCACCTCCACGGCGAAGATGAGGAGCAGGAAGAAGAAGAACTGAACACAAGGATAAGACGGTCACTTAAAAACGAAGCGCTGAGGTTTGGTCTGTCGTGTTTGGTGATAAAAGCTGAAGAATCCCTCACCAATCCCAGCATGCATGGCGACTCTTTGATGGCACCGCAGCATCCGAGGAAGCCGACGACCATCATCAGCGCCCCCGCGGCGATCAGGATGTAAACTCCTGCAGGATGAAGGCAGCGAGTCTTTATGGTGTTTTTAATTTGTGCTCAGACAAAAATCTCATCAAGACGTCATAAATCAGAGAAACAGCAGAGATTCCAGACCACTTCAGACCACATCAGACCACTTCAGACCACGTCAGACCACTTCAGACCACATCAGACCACTTCAGACCGCCAGATTACAGATGGGACAACAAAGATTTCCGTCGTCTGAAGTGGTTTTAAAACAATGACTCTGAAATCTTCCTCCTGCTGTCATTAACATGTTTGTCATTTCCAAACACCCCCCCCCCTCTCTCTCTCTCTCAGTTTGATGGAAGAGAGACTCGGGGGGGGGGGGGGGGGGGGGGATGCTGAGTGAGAGACAAAGGCGTCCCTGTGAGGGGGGAAGAATGAGCGCTGTGTGTGGACGATCTGCCGGGGCCGAGGAGCCGCCTCGCTGTGGACCGGCTGGCCTCAGCTGCCCTCTGAAGACTCTGAAGACCCTCTTTAGACCAGGTTCAGGTTCAGGTTCGATGACCCTGATGATAAAACCTCCTCAGAGCCGTCACAGCGTCTGACCTGCAGGTGGCGCTCTGATTAGTTTCACTCCCGTCACGGCGTTTGAAGTCACGTGTGCGTGTGCTCACCGTGTTGGTCTGAAAACACATCCTGTGCTGCCACACGCCAACAGACCGAAGGCGTGTGTTCATCTCCTGTTAATCCTACAACAATAAAAGCTTCTTCCTTTAGAACTACCTGCTGTGCGCAACGCTAGACTTCTTTTCAAAATAAAAGCCAGATCTGCCCTTTTTACACACCGTGCTTTTATTTTGAAAAATAACTCAGCACCTCTTTTAAAAGAGGGAGAGAGGAAAAAAGATCCTAATAAAAGTCGACCCTCATGTTTAGGCATCAAATGTCAGATCTCCAGAGAGACGTTTCGCTCACTTCCTGTTCAGCCGTTGTACCAAACATCTAGAAAATACAAGCTCTGCCTTTTTCCTGCTTGCTGGGCCTGATTCTGGAATGCCTTTCAAAGTAAAAGCCCGACCGGTTTCACCTGTTTTTGGAGGCAGACGATCCTCGTTTCCACACAGTCATTGTTCCTCACTCACCTGCACCGCAGGGCTGTCGTCATAAATATTAAAGCTACTAGAATTTTCTGTCTGTTTGTAATAAACTGTTTTTTAAATGTTTTTCTGACCCTGAATCCGTCTCAAAACCACGACCGTGAACCCAGACTGTACCCTAAAGACCTGAGTGGTGCGTAAAGTCCTCACCTGTGAAGAAGACCGTGGGCGACTCTTCTCCTTCGAACAGGCCGGCTGTCCTGGAGTCGAAACGCAGCCACAGACCGATCGCCAACACTGCAGTACCTGCAAGCTGAAGGAGAGGAAACCAGCGTGATGTCAGAGTCCAGGGACAGAAACTGGAGATGACACAAACCTGGAGGATACCAACAGAGAGCTCTGCTGAAGGTCAAACATCAGTTTGTGTTCCAGAACCAAAAGGTTCTCGTGTTGAGTGAAGGTGTCACACAAAGCGGTGGATTCTCAGCATCAGATCATCAGGACGTCATGGTTCATGGTTGAAGTGCTCTGAAGCCAAACATGCTGCAGTCTCTCGCTGAACACCCCACCCTCCCAGAAAATCCTGACCAACAACCCGCTCTTCAAGTTCCAACAGAGGAAACCAGCTCTGAAGGACTCCATCACTGACTCACATCCTCAGAGCGAGCGCAGACAAGCGCGTCGTCACGCGTTCCAGAGTTAACCGCAGTAACAACATCTCCACGGCAACCACTAAACACACCTCTCTGATCCTCAGCGTAACTCTGACGTCTGTTGTTGTGCTCGGAGAAAACGCCGGCACACAAAGCTTTACGCCCCGACATGTCCTCACGAGCGTGACTCAGGGAACACGGCTACACCTCAGCATGGAGGGAAAACGTGACGGAGCCACGCCTGGATCATCGCCGGGGATCTCCTGCTGTCTGTAACACCAGTCTGAATCAGATATGAAGGTTAAACTGCATCAGAGAGGGAGTTATTTTAGAGAGGGAGTTATTTTAAAGAGGGAGTTATTTTAAAGAGGGGGTTATTTTAAAGAGGGGGTTATTTTAAAGAGGGGGTTATTTTAAAGAGGGGGTATTGTGCTTTTTTCTTATATCTAAATTCTGTCCTTCCGGTGACCCCGTAGTTTCTTTAAATGATTTATAACCCTTATTTCAGTATTTGTCTGAAACGCTTCATTTTTAGACCTGTTGTAACATTTAGGTGTTTATACCTTTAAGACCAGAGACAGCGTGTGGTTTGCTAAATTACACGTGGAAGGAGTGGAAAGTTTGTGTTACTTTTTTTTTGTTTTTCTTTTTTTTTTTTTACACCCGGCAAAGTTAAATGGGTTAAGAACTATGGGCAGACCTTGGTGTTTGAGGCCCACACCTCAGATCCTTATGTTATTTTGGCAGGTCTCATGAAGATCTCGTGCTGTATTTGATCAGTTTACAGATTCAGAGATTTCTGCAATGTATGAATATTCTGCACATGCTCAGTCCGAACATCCATGTTTACAACATTGGAAAGCAGAATACCCCCTCTTTAAGTTTTAGGTATTTCCACCCCGTTTTAAACTGAGGAGACTCCAAAGAAACATCCACCAATAACTCTTTAGTTTGGTTACATGAGAAACAAAAAGTGAGAACACGACTGAAAAAGTGTTTCTGAGACAAACGATCCAACAAGCGTTTGGCGGAAGGATCTGGAAACATCTGTAATCCCAACAGGACGCCTGATTTTAAACACTTGTGGTCATAACAATGCAAAACAAACTCTCTGATAATGAAGACGAGTCATGGGATTGATGAGTCAGACTGAGGATGTCCTATGGAAATGTTTCCAAACCCCCAGAGACGAACTCTGACCCGTCTTCCAGGAACAGGAGGAGAGTTGAGACATCAGGAGTTAGGATCCACCGCGCCTACACGTCTACACGTGGTCATCAAACCCTGACTAAACCCCGCCCTGATTGTTCAGAGGAGTCAGGATTACAGGGACACACCTCGTCCTCCAACATCAGCTCCACATGTAGCCTGGAGCTCAAACTGAGTCTGATCCACATCCGTCAGTTTGACTGACTTTGATTTTAATGGAGTGCGTTATTTATCCGCTAACAGCTTTTTGTTTTTACAGTCGTCTTTAAAGACTTTCCCGCTGAAGCCGACACTTAACGTTTCCAGTCTTCTAATTAGCCAGGAGAATCAGGGCTCTCTGGAGCTTCAGGAGCCTGATGCTCTGATTGATTTGAGGAATAAAAACAGTGAGAAGCTCAAAGCGTCCTGAATGATTCATGCCTCTTCGTGTTAATGTACAGTTATCGCTCTGTGGAGAGTTTGTGGTGTTTGTGAAGCAGCATCCTGGAAGAAAACCCCCTCCACCCCCCCTCCACCCCCCCTCCCTGGAGGTTCCCATCAGCTCTCATTAACCACAGAAAGCTCTCTGCAGGAGCAGCAGCCACAACCAACCCAACCGATCATCGCTGAGAGGCTTCCAGAGGCAGAAACGCCGTTTTCACACAGCGGCTCAGATTACCCAGCAGCTCCGTTTATCTAATCTGGTGTTTATGTTGAAGGAGGCGGAGCTTCCCTCTGATGTTTACACCGCTGTCATCCTGTTTGTCCACATAGAGCCCGTCTGTGGCTTCATCTCACTCTGAATCTGCACTCAAACAGGGAAAACAGTCATTAACCCCGAGCTGAACGCCGCTGAGTGTGTAATCTGATAATCACAGTAATATCTCAGCAGGCTGTGGAAACATGGAGGACGACTCTCCCTGAAAAGTGTCACACTAACCTCATGTGATCATTCCTGGAGTGGTTTCCATCCCAGATCTTCATCTTTGAGTTTAAACTTTGACTCAAGAGAAGAACGTTTGAAAATGTCAGTAAACAAAGGGATGAAAACACACCTGACTGGCTCCAGTTACGCTTGTGTGTGTTTTAAAATTTAGACCACGAAAGTTTGTCCTCAGAAACATGCCTGAAGCAGCGCCGACCTCTTTGATAAATAAAACGGACGGCGCTTGTTTGAAGGGCTTCAGGGCCTTTTTCTGTTATTCACAAAGCTTTCAGCCCCTCCTGAACACACACACACACACACACACACACCACAAAGTGAGATTATTACAAGATTTAAGGTTTTGACTATAACTACGCCCTCATGGCAAAGACCCAACGTCGCTCACAGCCGCAGCACCAACAGGGATCAATGACGGAGAGACAGAACAGGTCCAGATGGTCCAGAACAAAGAGTTCAAGATAATGGAGATCAGTTCAACAGAGAAACCAAACAAATGTCCTCCAGTGAAGAAATGCAGAGTCACAGATTGAGATACTCAAAGAGGACAAACCCAAAAGACTTCATCACCCAAGTCTCACACAGTCCACCTGAACGGTTTTTGATTTCTGGCCTTTAAAGAGTCTGATCACGCTGAGAGCTCATTTTCTCTTCGAATTTTTTCTCTTGCCCAAATAGTTGAAGCATTACGGTAATGAGAACAGTGTGCATCAATGGCTGCCTGTGATTGGAGCATTGTTGCAGGGATAATCTTATATTAGCATTAGCATTTGGAGAGCATTAACAAAGCCAGAAACCAGCATGGCCACAAACGGCTCAGCTGTATTTAAATTTGATTGGATCACACTGGTCATCACCAGCTGACGGCCAAACAGTCGATGAATGAGTCAGTGATGATGAATCATCAATAAGGCAAGTGGTGTCAACAAGCTAACGCTAGCTCGGATGAACTCATGTAACCTTTTAGGTTAAAGCTGGCTCCAACACTGATATGATAACTGAGTGGGTAAGGAGTGTTTAAAATGCTTATCAGCAAGAAGATTACTCTTCAATAATATCAAAGATTAAAGCTCCTGTGAGAATTTTTAAACAGGTTATGAAAGAGCCTGAAATCAGAAGCAGTGACTTTTATCAAGAGTATTAGCACATCACAAAAAACTTCTGTAGCCATTTTAAATGTGTGAAATCAGTGGCAGGGGGTAGGTGTCAGACAAAGTCACTGACTTTAAATGCTGCATCTGAGGGGTTAAATAAAGCATGTTGAGATGTTTTCATCATACTTGTACATAATTAAAAGTATCATTTTGTCCTCAGGGGGCACCAAAAATCAACAAATATAAAGTTACTTACAGGAGCTTTAATTTACCAATGAATATAAATGTTTTTGACACTAGTAGCGCATAAAATCATTTAAATCAGGACCTACTTGGTGTGTAACATGATATATTTGATACAACTTTAAAGTTTCCTGTTTCAGGAACATCATTTCACCGTTTCATGACACAGCAGGTTAAAGTTGCTGCTTTAAATTCACTTCAAAATGTTATTTATCAACTAGCAAGGATATTTTTTTGCAACTTAAGTTGATTAAAATCTCTCAGAGCTTGAAGTTTGTTCGACTAACAGACCCTCAATGAAAGATAGTGATTGTGCCACATTGTCTGAGCTGAGAAGTTGAAACCAGAGGGCGTGTGGTGTCGCCGCTCAGCAGATCATGTGACTTTATCTTGAATTATTTTGGCCAAAACAGCGAACAGATTTGATCAGTTTTAACAAACAGCACAAAGAGAAGTCCAGTTAATATGAATCTGCTGGGAAATATTTCACAACGCTTCCAAAGAGCGTCACATGTGCTTTAAAGCCGAGCCAGGGATTGTTGTGTCGGATCAGGAGCCAACTCCTCCAGAAGACACCGAGAGGCGGCACACACCCAGGTGGATTCAATGACCTAATTCTCTGAGTTTCAGACGGAGATTCACTTTCAGACTTCTTTCATTCATCCATTCATCTGACTGTCTTTGAATGAACACACTGAAACCTCAGACTTCACCACAAAAAAAGATAATTATCAAACAATCTCAGGCTTCTTTCAGACTGATTCTGGCAGCGCTTCTCTTCTCAAACACTAAACCTGTTCAAACCTGATAAAAAGCAGCCACAGCCCCCCAAACACAGCAACCGGTGTCGAGTATCAGCCACAGAAAACACTCAGAGTGACTCTACATACCCAGAAGAGAAAGTTGAAAATAAACATCAAGTATTTGATGCACTGCAGTCCCCCCATGGCTTCAGATTCAGTCGCTCCTCAAGAAGAAAAAGTCCAAACACAGAGCTCCCTGCTCGACACGGTGTCCTGAAGCCGCGGGAAGACGAGTGAAAAGAAGACGAGTGAAAAGAAGAGGAGTGGAAAGAAGAGGAGTGCAGCTGCGGGGTTTTTAGAGAGCCACACCCTGAGCTCTGCTCACCTGGGTGTACTTAGAGAGAGAGAGGGGGAGGGCTGAGCGGGAAGGAGGGGCGGGAGTCTCTGCTCCAGAGCAGAGAAATCAGAGGTGTGAATCAGAGCAGGTGGAGGCTATTAACAGGCAGGTGTTTCGGTAAAGAGCTGATTCAGATCAACAGAGAGAGAAAAACTCAGGTTCAAAACAAAGAAGGTTTAAGAAACTCATCTGAAGGAGTCAGGATGGTTTCATTCTGTCATTACATGTAAAACATTAACTTTCAGCATCATAAACTGGAGTTAACGGTTAACATCTAGCAGCGAATCCCGCCCCACAGTCATGTGACATAGAGCCAATCAGGAAGCATCATGGGCGGGGCATACGGTGTGATTGACAGCTGAGTCAGGAAGAGACATGCAGTGGAGCCAAAGTGTTGCGCTTTTTAGTTCATTTTACCGACTTTCTGTGAATTAAAACACAAATAACAGAACTGAGCAAGTTCAGGAGACATCTGAGAGAAAATTACCTGAAGTCACAAGATTTTACCCACTGATTTAACCCAGTTTTTAACATGTACCCTCTTTGTTTTTATTGTTTATTGTTTTCATTTATAATTTTTATCATTCTAAAATAAAAATAAAAACAGAAGTTAAAGTTTCAGGCAAATTAATCTGAAAAAGACTATTTCAGGTCTGTTTTTTTTTTTTTTTTTTTTTTTTTTTTTTTTTTTTTATAGTTTTTTTTAGTTTTTTTAGGACATCAGAAGTTTCCTCTTCCTCCAAATCACACGAAGTCTGTTTGCTTCGGTGATATTTTTTTAAATCGATGTCCAGAGGAAGATCTGAACCTTGCAGCGTAGGATCTACGACATGTGATGTATGATTCAAGCATGAAACTCTGATCAATCCATGCATATTTCCTTAGTTTTGATCTGTAAAGAAATGTTTGCTGGACCATTTTTTCTTCACATTCAACATGAGCTTGTCTTTCAAAAAATAAACATGACAGTTCAGATTATTCCAGTGAAGATCCACCTCCTCAAAACCCAAGTAAAGCCTGTTTCCTTCCTCATGTGTCCTCCATCTTTGATTTCTGTTGAACTGACCCTGAAATCAAACCCACGTCTCACTAAATTGCAGAAATTCAGGCAAATCTACGAACCCCTAAACGCACCACACAGCTTTAAATGTGTAAGAAATGCAAATACAAGTGTAGGAGGGGATTATTTTTGAGTGTAGGCACAGATTATTTGTCCTTAAACAGCACAAAAATCAACCTTTATAAGCACGCAGCATCTTAACGTCAACACTGAAGCTTTGTTTGGACATCTTTACATGATGGACTGACGTGGAGTTCTACAAGTTGGATACTTTTGGAGTCCAAGACAAAGAATCTTTGGAATCCATCCTGATAAATAAGATTAACAGTAACTGGATTATCTGAAGTGATGATTCATTTCTGGGAAGCGTGTGTGAAAAACCATGTGACCCCGACGCCCTGACAGAAACAGCCACACGCAGGAGTCAACAAAACAAGATACAGAGCGCCCGGCGAATTAAAAACAACAAAGCAGCTCTGTGTGGATTATTAAAGGTGTGAGGAAGCAACGAATGAGAGCTTCACATGTGTGTTCATACACACACACACACACACACACACACACACACACACACACACACACACACACCGAATGGGAGTGAGCTGTGGTGTTGTTTGTGGAGGTTAATGGAGCTGCTCTCTGCTCCCAGTAGACCCAGTGAAACCAACAACACCAGCTTTGTTTGTAAGCCGCCCCTCTCTCTCTCTCTCTCTCTCTCTCTCTCTCTCTCTCTCTCTCTCTCTGTCTCTCCCTCAGTCTTCTCTCGCTCTCAAGTCACAAATATTCAGTTTGATGAATCACAACAACAAGTGTAAGAAATCCTGAAGAGAGGAAATAAAGAGATTGTTCAGGGAGAGTCACTGCACATCCTGCCTTTAATCTCAGACTGGTCTCTCTTACGCCCCCTGCTGGAGTTAATCAGCTGACCCATAACAGATCTCACAGACAGGAGTCTGCAGCTTTGCATCTGCAGTAACATTTAAAACAATGAGGCAGAGCAAGCATTAATTTTCATGCAGCTTAAAGCTCCTACAGGGAACTTTTTGTTTGTGCTGATTTTGGCGCCCCCTGTGGACAAACTTTTATCAGTGCAGATCTCGTCATTTAAATGAGTGAAATGTTTTCTGACATTTTTTCTCTTACTTTGCTTTCACAGGTCAGTTAGAGCTTAAATTTTTCTTATTTCTGAAGATATTTCCAACATTTTTTATTGAGGGAATGGGTTCACCAAAGCAGGGCAGGTAATACGTCCAAGAAGGTGCATTTTAAAGCCATTTTGTTGTCAAAATAATACTGACTTTGCACCTTTTTGGTGAATAATGTAATACGTTTTAAATTCACATTTGATAAATGTGTCAAAAAGTTGCACATTAATTCTTCAGACAGATTTTCGAGGAGATTAATTTGACTCTAAGTGAAGGATATGTGCCTAAATCCAAATTTAAAACTAAAACTACGTTTTCCACCAGAACATCTTACTGCGCATGTGCAGTGATAACGGTTTATCACTTCAAATAGATGCATTGATGTCGAATACTTATCATTATCAGGCTTTGAGGTTACGTTTTGAAATAACAGGGACGCACTTAAAAGGAGAAGTCATAACAGTCAGCGCGCGAAAAGAAAAGTAGGAAAAAAACAATGATTTTTTTCGTCAAATATTTCAAATTTACTCACCCAAAAGACGAAATTGAAGATGAAGAGGGCGTACTTGACGCAAAGTTCCGTGCTGCTGAGAGCCGTCATGCCTGCTGTGTTACTTCACGGTGTTATCTCCTGATTTAACCGTCCAATATCTGCTTTTCTCCGGCAGTTTCTCCGTTATTAGCTGTCCTGTCGGCTCGCTTCGGGTCCCTTCGACAAGTTCCGTCAGAGCTCGGCTGGGCAGGGACTGCTGTGCCTGATGTGATGGGAGGAAACAGAGATGATCAAGTGCTGAACACCCACAGGAGGGACGAACAGAGGGATTTCTGTCTCTTTTCTTCATCTTCACTTCGTTTTTTTTTTCAACCTCACGGTTCAGACGGTTTCATTCAACCACCAAAAAAGGTCAAATTTATGAAAAAAAAAGTTAGAAACTATGAATTAAATGGTAGAATAAGTTGTTTGGCATTGGCAGAAGAGATTTGACACGGTAACCTAACCCTAACCCATTTCTATTTTCTTTTTTATTGTTATTTTTATTTTGTAAAGCACTCTCTAACCCTGTTTTCAGTTAAGTTAATTATTGTCATTATTAGCATCCTTAGCTCTGCTGTTTATGCTACAAATGCATGCTCCTAACACATGTAGCTCCGTTTAAAAGGGAAAAAACTGTACATCAAAACACCCAAAAATGCACAGTAAATTTATTTTTCTTGATTAAAAAATATAGTTGCTGGTAAGTTGGATTTTGCAGAAAGAGTCGCACACATGGAGCTATTTCTGAGGCTCACAAAAACACACAGATTTACAGAGTGTGATCTTCAAACCTCATTTCCATCCTTCAAAATGCCACAAAGGTCAACACCAAACATAACCACACCAGTTTGTGTGTGCAGGACTATTTTCTCCCTCTCCCTCTCTCTGGTAGAAATGTGACCATTTGTTTCTTCTTCTGCAGAACAAAGACGGCAGTGTGACCGGTCAACCCACCACTTTTTGTTTGCAGCTGCCCACGGACACACTGTGATGATGATGAAGATGATGATGATGATGATGATGATGAAGGAGTACAGTGCGATCCAGCTGACCAGCACCACCACCACAGGAGTGATATAACTGTAAACACTGTCAGAGTTAAAGGGTCTGTGATGAGCGTTAAGATCCAGATCATGTTCAGTGATTGGTTCCATGAGCAGCATGTGACTGTTAACGTGTGTAAGATGAAGTTTAGGATTTAATGACTTAAAATAAGTTCATATAATAACAGCAGCTTCTTCTCCAAAAATTAACCCAAGATTAACACCTTGATAATGTGTCTATAGTGGCCAAGTGTTTCCACTGAGTCTGATAAAAGACTGAGTGTGCTGATCAAGACAGCACTGCCTTCATCTCCCTCATGGTGTGTGTGTGTGTGCGTGTGTGTGTGTGTGTGTGTGTGTTTTGGTCTCCAAAACAATTTGGCATTCATCCCCTCACTCTTTCACAAAGCTCTCCTTCAAAGCTGCAGCCACCACCTCCGAGTTTGTGTGCGCCAGAGAGGGTGACTGTGAGAGACATGAGGAGGAGAGAGAGGATGGAGTCACATTTTTAACATTTCATGGTCATAATCAACCAAAGATCAATGATCAGTACAAAAAAACTTTTGTTTAATAAATTCACTGCTAAAAGAAGAGATTTATTTTTATAACTGACGTTCATAAAGAAGTAAGTTGCTTAAAAAAAATGTATCCTTTTTAGTAATCTGGAGACTGTCGCCCCCTGGTGGTGAATATCAGAAACTGCAACAACACAGCTTAGACCATTTATACTTGATTCAAAGGCAAAACCACCTTTAAAATGTATTGTGCTGTCAAATTTAGACTCCCCCTCACAAGACAAACATAAAATATATAAAATTAAATTAAAATAATCATCTTAACAGAAACATCATGTAAACAAGCTCAACCCAAATAGTTTAACATTACTTCTGAAAAAATATTTATTCAGCCGTTATTTTTTTTCATGATTGTTTTTTAAAACTAATAAAGATGAACACTGCTGTTTCATAAGATATTTTCTTATTAAATGTGAAGATTTATATAGCAATAAAGGTAAATAAAGACTTAAAGAAAAAGGATCCGAAGATCAGCTATTTATATACTTGTCCAGAATAACAGGAACAAAATTAAAATTGGGGGAAATATTGAATGTAGAAATTATTTATTAACAGTATTTAATTTATCTCAAAAAAATAACGATACCCTGGTATATTAGCAACATTAAATCTAAGATATTTGCTTGCGTTGGTCTTTCCGGTGTATTGAAATAATGTACATAAGACTAACAGAAGTTATACATTTATGCTTAAAATATTTAATTAATGTGAACTTAAGAGTTGCTTTAAAAAAAATAAAAAGCAAACTGCAAGTTTTTCCAAAAATATACTCCAGCAAAAGAAAAAAACAGTATGGGGGTTTCTTTTAATGTCGTCATATCATATATGTGATTAAAAAAAATCTTAAAAGTTATTATTAAAAATAAATAATCTTTTATCAGAAAAGAGAGTTGAATAAAAGGGTAATGACCTAATGAAACTGATCTAGAAGTTGTATAAATGGTTTATCTTCCGGCCAATCAGCAGCGTTCGCTCCCCTGTGCGGACCAATCAGAGAGCTCCGTGCGGAGATGGACTCAGACAGCAGTGTTTCACCTGCTCAGTGATCAGAGTGAGGATCAGAGGAGCATCACCTGCTCTGGAGTTTATAACTTAGTCTGAAACAAAGTTTACAAATGGACAGGTACAGCGGATCACCTGCCTCACCCCAAGGTGGAGGATAACACCCCAAACTTCCTCCCCTCTCCTCGCCCGGTCCCGTCATGGCTCGGACCGGCTCCGGTTCGCTCCTCCACCGACGGAACGTGAAGCTGGACCACTTCTTGAAGATGAACACGGAGCGGACGGTGTACGAGCGGATTCGAGCCTACGAGCCGTGCGTGGTCGTTTCAAAGACCATCAACAAAGTGTACATGCACGTGGTGCTGAGCGACGAGTGCGTGTACCTGACAGAGTACCCACCGCGCACGCTCACTACAGTCTTCAGCTTCAGGCGCGTGCGCGACATCGAACTGGTGAGTGAAGTTAACGGTCGTGAATCGACCCTCAGTGACTGAATATCACACTGAACAATGACAAAAAAAAATCTTGGACAGCTGCCAATCAAATCCGTCCATTGACGAAATGTTGAATATTTAGTGACATGTTTTAACAAAAACAATTCAGCAGTTAATTTTTTTTGTATGGAAGCCCTAAGCAGTAATGATCTGATGCATTTTTTTCAGTTTTGGTTGGTCTCTAAAGATCTCGACTTATTTTTCTCAAGAAACAAATTTTGTTTTTATCAAGATTACAGGGTAGATCCTCTTTTTTTTCTATCCTGAGATAATTTTCTGGCTATTTAATATCAGCTATCAAATGATTTGATTTTTTTGGATAGCCAGAAAATTATACTGTTAGCTTGGGAAAAAGAAAAAAAAACTATTTATTTTCAGAAAGCAGAACAAGTAAAGGGTTTAATTTTGACCTCTTAAGGCTCCCGTATTGAATTATTCCAATCATTACCTGAATTGTTTTGTTGTTAAAGGTAGTTTTGGATATTAAAAAAGCAAATTGAATGAAAAATAGAAACATAAATGTCTCTTATATGTCTGTGACTCAAATGGTGACTGTTAACTGAACTGCGAGAAGCTTCCAGTTTGGAAACTGGCAACCAGTTTCAAGCCTTTGTGGCATCTATATGAGAGAACATGGGGAAACAACCGTGCGCAGGGGTGAGGACCTGCTTACTGCTGGTGGCTTTAATAGTATAATTAAAAAAAAAAAAAAAAAAAAACACTTTTAAACTCAGTCAAAGTAATTTTTGACACACCCAACTCAGGCTCTTTTCATAATCAGTTATGCTACACCTGGAACTACACATTTATAAAAGTTTCCACCAGGAACCTGTCACGTATGTAAGCAGCTGGAAACATAAAGGGAGAACCCAGACGCAGAATCCAAACAAAAGATTTATTCAACGAAACTCCAAAGTCACAAAAATCTCTGAGGGCAACTGAAAACAAGAAGCACTGAACTCAAAATGAGGGAACCAACTGAGCAGCTACACACAGAACAGACAACAGGAGGGACACACAATGAACTGAAACACAAAATGAACTGACAAGGACCTCAGGAAGCACAGAGACTAAATAGACGAGGAACCAATCAGACACAGGTGAAGCACATGAGGGGCAGTCACAAAAGAGGGAAACTGAGGCAGAACTTAACACATGAAAAGACAGAACTCAAGAATCCAACAAACACCAGGAAAAACCAAACAAAACCAACCACCAAAAAACCACACAAAGAAACAAGAGGAACAAAAACAAGGGAAACACAAGAAACCCAAGAAAACCAAACCATCACAGAACCTTTAAGGAAGTGACGAAACATGACATAATAATGTGTGTTAACTTAATAAAAATGATCCTTTCAGTTTAATACTCCCTTTATTTATGTTTGATGGCAGTACGTGACCACCGTACCTCTATGTGAAGTCATATCTTCATGTTTTAGACGCCTGATGTAACATATAACCTAAATATCTCACAGCCTGTTCAGGTTAGAAGACTTTAAACCTCTATAAATATGTTAAATGTAGAATTACATCATTGACCAACACGGACGCTGTTATCCTCAGATTACAGATTAAACGTTATAAACTGAATGTTCCAGTTCAGGAAGTTAAATAAGCTCCAAACTGGACATATTGAATCAACCCTCCATCATGTTGTGTGTCTGTGAGAGGAGCGCTGAGTCGCTGCAGCCTGTAAATACCAGTTATCTCCTTATGTCATGTGGGTGAGAGGTTAAAGGTTTAACTTCTTCCACACTGACTTAATCCTGTTTACATTAAACTGTCAGATTACTGCTGATGCTGCCTGCGCCGCGCTGCCCTCGGCGTGGCCTCTGCGGGTGTTAAGTTTTTATATTAAGACGAGGAGTTCGAGTTTCCTCCTGATGTTTCCTCGCCTGGCTGGAAAGGCTCCACGGAGAAGAATTGGAATAATCTGGAATTAAAACACTTTGGTGCTTCCCTCTGGGTTAAAGCTCCTCTGGCAGGAACTTTCTTAGTTAACTGCTTTTAATGATTTGATTTACTGCAGGACAGCTTTACTTAAAGTGAGAGTTAAAATGATAATAATACACAAACACAAACAGAATAAAGGACAAAAAGGTAAAATTATTTATTGAAATCAAACGCTTCCTCCTCCACAGATCAACGACCTCCCGGATTTCCTCAGCGGGAAGGACAGAGAGCTCTGTCAGCACATCTGTATCACCTACCTCACCGAGAAGCCCGCTGCGAAGAGCCGTGATTGGCTGAGGACAGACAAGAAGGAGGGACTTCCTCCTGCAGCTCCGCCGTATCGCAGAAGCAGCCACTGCCCGACAGAAAGGCACACCTCAGACGGTGAGGACGAGTGTTGGGACGTGAATCTAAAGAAGTTTAGATTTTACTGGAAGTTATAAAAAATGATGCATCAGATCACCTGATTTTATACCTGCAGCTGTAACTTTAACCGTCCCATGTCTTTGGTTTCCTCCCTGCAGAGTTTCCTGCACACAGGTGAGCATCTCTCTAACACCTGCACACACACACACACACACACACACACACACACACACACACACACAGGTGTGTGGTTTGTTAGGTGATCTCTCTCTGGAAGCTGAGACGGGCTGTGCTGGCTCTCACTTTCTAACCATCAGAGATGAATACTTTAACACACAAACCTCCAGCAGCCTCGTTCCTTATTCACTTTCATTATTTCTCCATTTGAAGCAGCTGCTTCCTGTTAACACTGAAACTCAGACCTTGAATCAAGGCAAATAAAAAAAATCATTATTATTGATTCATTTATCCCTGAAGGAATTCAGTTATCACAGCTTCCAGCCACAGGTGTAACCCGATCAACAGCAGATGTTGGAAAATGATCCCACAGAGGTTCTTCGTAGAGTCACATAGAGAAGAAGCAAAGTGAGCGAGCACAGGTCTGGAATGTTCTGATGCAGCCTCGTCTCTGACTCCGTCTAAGCTCGTCCTGTTAGCTCCTCCGTCTTGTAGATCTCACAGCTTATCCACCTTTTTCCTGACTACCCATAATTCATAGCAGTTGCCAATTTTTGCTTTTACGTCGCCATGGAGACCACAAAGCTGATGATGTTAGCCTAGCTGTCATACTCGCTCGGAAGTGACAAAATGAACAGAAATCGGTGGAGGAGGAGTCACAGTGCGGATGTTTTAAAGAGTTTACGCTGCGCCCTGTCCAGCAGTCATGATTCTACAGGAGATTTTTTGAGCTAGCTTGCCGCCGGCGGCAACCTGAAGTCAGTTTTTGCCTCCTATTCATCCTCCGTGCATCTTAAATATTCAGAGCAGCGTTGCCAGACGTGCGATAATTATCGTATTTGTACGAAAATTTAGCCCTCTGTACGATGTACGATCAATAATTCCAAAAAAGGCTAAATGTACGATAATTTGATAATTTCCTGTGGTTGTTACAGATTTACCCCAGTCTGACGGATTTATCTGTAAACCCTAAATGCATCTTATATCATGTGACGTTTCCAGCCAATCATAGTTTAAGTGTCGTTCGTCTCAGAACGATTGACAGCCAATCACGGTCGTAGGAGCTCCGTCAGGAGGAAGTCAGTCAGTTGAGAGAAAAATGAGCACCGGAGCCTCGAGCTGCTGATCAAACGCTGCTGATGTGGGGCAGGACGATGAATGATCACAAAAGTGCCTGTAGGACACTAAACAGAGGGATCAGTTGGGATTTTCACACAACAATAAGACAGTTGTTTTGATCATTGTCGGGTGTACGATAATTTCCCCCAAAATACGATCATTTTATATTTCCCATCTGGCAACGCTGATTCAAACAACAAAAACAAGGCCAAGATAAAGTCTGTGATAAAGTCCCACAGCTTCTAAACATCCAAAAAAAAAACCCAGAGAAAAATCTGACATTCTTCATTAAATCAGATGAAAATAACCTGAAGAAGAAAGAATGAAGAGGAGCAGCAGTCACAGGCTGCAGGCAGGAACACATTGTTAAGAAAAGCTTCTCTTTTTGGGTTCAAGTTTTATCTTCTCTGTTTTTAAGAGAAGTTTCGTCCACACAGCGTCTGCATGAAGGTGCTGTTAGAGCTCACCGTACAGAGCGTGAATCGTGGTGCCTGCACAGAACATTTAAACCATGATCGTCCTGAGCGATGAGGAGCAGACGGTGAGAAATCACTGAGAAGACAAACAGAACACTTCTCAGGACTCTCCTCTTCAGGACGGGTTTTTGAAAACATGGTGACGTTAAAGATGTCGTTGAGTTTAACCTTCCTGTTCATGTTGGGTCTGTTTTTTTTTTTAAACCTCAGTGACAAACGCTGCTGCACAGATTCTGTCTGGAGTCCTGGAGACAGACAAACTCTCTGAGCTATAAAAGCTTTAACAGCTCCGTCCGTCTGCCTGTCTGTCTGTCTGTCTGTCTGTCTGTCTGTCTGGATGCAGCACAGCGGGGGTTAAACTCATAAGCTTTCAAATTAGAGCAGAAAAACATCTAAATAATGCGACAGGTGAAAGCAGCGGCGCTGTGAGCGGATCGTCTGCTGCAGCTCAGGTAGCTCATGATTTATTCACGCTGCAGAGGAACACACGGCCTCACCTGCTCGTCTTCATGCATATTTATTTAAAGATATGGATTCAAAGTGTCAGTTCAACATCTCTCAGTCTGTAAAGACTTTAAAACCTGGGCTGCAGCTCCAGGCTGTGACTGAACACCGTGAAGTTTCCTGAAGGATTCTCTGTTCCCTGTTTTTGAGTTCTTCACGTCTGGAGGGAGCGTTGGTCTTCCTCTGACTCCTCTGTGTTCTTTAAAAAGCTCCCCCTGCGTCAGTCAGGAAGCCTGAACAGATTCTCTGTCACTGACTCTGGTGAAGTGTGTGTGTGTGTGTGTGTGTGTGATGTAAACACCGCCTCGTGCTCCAGGGAGGTCATTAAAACGTTCACTCACACACTTTAACGCCTCAGCTCTGAGGACATGAGGAAGCAGACATTAAAATGAGCGACCGGCTCGTCTCTCACCGTCTGTGTGTTTCAGGACTCAAAGTGAAAAGGAGACGCAGGACGTCCCGTTGTTACCGCCCACACGCTCCGCCTCCTGGCCAAACCAGGAGTCTCTGGGCCTCCTGAAGGTCCCCCGTCCTCCCACTCATCCTCACTGCCGCTCCAGCTCCTCATCTCCATCGCCCTCGGATCAAAGACTGAACATCAGTGAGAGCGGACAGGTACAGACGGACGGACGGACGGATGGAGGGATGAATGGATGAGAGGCTGTTTGTTGTTTACTGTGATTTAAATTAACGACACATCAGACACAAAACGCCTTCAAACGAAGCGCCGACCAGCATCAAAACAACTTTTTATTTACACGATACGCCGGAAAAGAAATCTGTCACCTCCTCACTTTACATCCTGCAAAACATTATCTTCAACAAAGAAACAGGAAGTGTTTTAATAAAGATCTGCTCTCCAAATCTCACATGTTTGAAACTGATGCTACACATGGTGTGTTTAGAGTTACATAGAGAAACAGCAGAGAGAGCGAGCGCCGCAGATGACAACAAACGGTGAAACAGCAGACTTCCCTGTCTGACTTCTCAGGTGTTCCAGGTGCAGAGGAGGCTCGGGTCCATCATGTCGCGCCTGCTGAGGAGAGACGACGTGAACAACAGAGAGGAGAAAGAAGCTGAGCTTCACTTTTACGCGGTGTCGCAGACGTCCAGACTTTACCTGCACCTCCGGAGCTCCTGGAACAGCTTCATCATTGTGAGTCAGCATCGATTCACACATCACTGGACTTAACTCAGGATGTGTTGGGACTATTTTTAGCAGAGGATTAATCCACATTTGGTGACCGAGTGAAATGTGTGTGTGTGTGTGTGTGTTTTCAGAGATCCACTCTGTTGTTAGACCCCCTCCACAGGAGGAGGTGCAGTATTTCATCTGACTCCCCTCCTGAGAAGAGGCCTCCTTCCATCAGGTAACAGGAACAGAGCACAGCTCAGGAAGCTCTCAGAGGTTTCTACACATGTTGACCTGCTGTCTGTGTGTGTGTGTGTGTGTGTGTGTGTGTGTGTGTGTGTGCAGCTTGGAGCGCACAGCTCACCTGTTCGGTCAGCTGAGTGCCGAGCTCCTGCAGAAGGAGCTCAGCGTGGAGAGTCTGTACCTGCTGCTGCAGGAGCTGAGGACGGCTGCGCATCGTAACGTCGCTCTGCGCAGACTCTTCTGGAGGGTGAGACCATGAGTCAGGTAGAAGCAGGGAAATGCAAAGATTTGCAGGCGTCAAAGGCAAACGTTTCCCGTTAAAGTGTCAGAAATCTGTTTTATCTTCTGTAGGTCGAATAAAGTCATGTGAAGGTGTCCTCTGTTCTGTGTTTCAGTCCTCTGAGGTGTGTGCCTTCCTGGTTCAGACTCTGGAGGATTCCCTCCACGGCTGTCAGAGCCTCACGGCAGATCAGCTCCTGTAAGCTCCTGACTGTGTGTGTGTGTGTGTGTGTGAGAGAGAATAAACTGTGTTAGATCTTACACCTTAATACTTTCATGAGGGAAGTCACCGTGAGAGTCCGTAAGCTGCTTTGATTTCCCACAGGATGGATTTATGTGTGTGTGAACGTGTTAATCTGGTGGATTAAACGACGTCTACACTTCCTGCAGAATAAATGTGCAGAAACATCATAAATCACATCATTAAAGGTGCAGTTTGCAATACCTAAAACTGGTAGCGTCCACCTTTTTGAATTTAGCAAACAGACTTATGATGCATCACAGGAACTTTTTGTCCTCAAAGGCCACCGTACCTTCACAGACAGGAGGGGTGAGCAAGGGAGCGTTCTGATCTACAGTCTGACTTCCTGTGTGTGTGTGTGTGTGGTCTTGTTCAGGTTGAGCACTCTGATCGTCCAGACTCTCGCCGTCATGTTCAGAGAGACGGAGGTCGAACCGGCCCGACACTTCCTTCTGTCTGCCAAGAAGTAAACCTCCATGTTTCCGTCCTCTGACCATAACAGGTTCATCTTGTTGCTGCTGTTACGTTAAGTTTTCTCCTTCCTCCAGAGGTGCCCTGGCCTCCAGGATGCTCCTTGCCTTGTTATGTGATCCAGAGCTCAGATCAGAGAACCAGCGATCTCTGGCTGTCTGTGAGGTCAGCTGCTCTCTTCACACGTTCACATTTACTCCTTTTACTTCATTTAATGTGTATAACAGTCGTCCGTCTCTGTCAGCTTCAGGCCTTACTCGCTGATTATCTGGATGCTGCCTGCTCTCTGCTCTTTGAAATGCTGCTTTTGGGCCAAGAGGTGAGAAAAGTCATGAAATCACGACACGTTTCATTTCCCTTGGCACCCCCCCCCCCTCACGATTTCACTCTTCTCTCTATTAAAGGCGAGCAGATGTTGCCCTTTTGACAACTTCCTGTCTGTTGGTTGGATCCTCCGAGTCATGCAGCCTCATCCTCACTTGGTAAACTTCCTCACCTTCATTCTGCTCCGTGCATCATCAGTGCGAGCTCGCATCAAATGTGCTGAACTCCTGAATTTTCCTCCCCCTGCAGCTGGCCTTCATCAGCTACCAGGCTCAGCATGTGGTCCTGGTTCTGTCAGACCTGCAGGAGCCCTTCCTGAGTCCTGTTCAGTCTGTTCTGCTGTTCCAGCGCTGTCGCCTCCTGCTGGCGTGCCTGCAGTACAACAGCCAGCTGGCTCAGCATCTTCGATCACATTTCAGGGAGGAGTTCAGGTTTGAGCTGCTCTCTCGGATGAAATTATAAACCACATTTTTGAAGAAGTCAGAAATTTAACTGTTGTTTTACCTCCAGGTACTCTGTGAAGCTGTCGTACGCTCAGGAGAAGCTTCCACCTCACTACCCCATCAGCCAACCGACTGTACGCCTGATCCAGCAGATCCTGACTTTGCACAAACGGCCGCTCTCAAACACACGTGCACTTATGTTTGAAAAAGGACCGTGACTGTGGAGGCCTTTACTGGAATGACTGATAGATACTCTGCTCTTAGTTCTGTGTTCTTAAGTTTTACCAAACTGTCCCAGCAGAAACAGTAGCACTACTTTATTTTGAATGAAAATGTTTGTACTGAAAATGTACCTTACAGCACAGGGACAATAAATGGATGCACAAAGACACCAAAGCACAATCCGTCTTTAGATTTCAAGTGTCTGCCTCCCCCGTTGTGCTCTTACCTGACCCATAAACACAGGAGGGAACTCTTCATGTATATAAAATGTATTTTCATGTCTGTATGAACATTTCTCCTGTGCCCTGTTTTTTTTTTTAAGCTGAAAAAGAAAGTACATATTGATGCTGTTTTCACATATCTGGTCTGAAGTTTTTTGCATTTTTGGATAGGGTCAGACTGGATATATGGGAAGCAGAAAGCAGGATAAAGGTTGTGAGCTCCAGATTTCCTGATTTTTTTCCTCTGCTCTGTATGTTGTCCTGTGTAGTGCTTAGAAAATGTCATGTAAATGTGCCTGACGTAATGTTTCAAAATAAAGTATTAGGTTAGCTATGCAAGACTATTTTTGAATTTTTATGTTCCTAAAAAAAAAGCAGGAAGAGCTGCATTTAAGGTTTGTTTTAGAAAAAAACAACAACATAGCTTAGCCACACGGCTACATCTGAGCATTTGAACATACAGTGTGAGAAAAATGACGTTTTTGTTCAGCTCCATGTGTTAAATCACACGAAAAATGACTTTCTTTGCTGGTCTTGCTAAAACGTTAGCTCGCTAATAAGCGACTAGCATGCTAATCGCGATTAGCGAGCTAGCATGCTAATCGCGATTAGCGCGTTAGCATCACAACTTTTACAAACAACATCAAATTTATGAAACGAAATTAACTCATACATTTAACACTCTATTTCTGGCTAAATACAACTGCAAACAAAGCTGTAAGCGTTCCACTAACTGTATTTTAGTACATCAGTTTAATGCAAATTTTAGCTGTATTCATTCATTAGCTAGCTACATTAAAAGTTGCTAGCTTAGTGCTTCTACTCTTTCTCTATATTCAAAACAATTAAAGGAAATTTGAAGCTGTGTAATTGGAGAATGTACATAAAAATAACCAAACATACTTCTGTAACTCACATAAATTTAGCTTGAAAATAGGTAAACATTCCAGTTTCACAGAAATTATTTTATTTGTCCCAAAATCAATTGAATACAGATAAAAACAGTTAAAATGCCCCAGATCCATTCACAACATCCATGATTATAATACTGCACACAGAACTGCAATATTTGGTTCATAAATCACAAAACATGTTAACAATCAGCACATAAAGGCCCAGTTAAAACGTGTTGGAGTGATATTCAATAAATTCACAACATAAGTTTTTAAGAGTCAATATTAGCCATAAATAGCTACGAGCATTTCTTAAATTAAACCAAAAAGAGGAACAAATAAAAGCTGTGATATTTCTTACCTGTGTGTCCTAAGTAAATTTAATTAAAGGCTTTTCTGCTAATATTATTTTTAAAAGGTTGAGCTCCTCATGTCTTTTTGAGAATTAGTGGTCTTTTGTAGCCTTCGTTGTCTTGCTAATACTTGTTGGCTAGTTGTGTTAGCTTAGAAAGTTAAGCTTTCATAAAGAGGAATCCATGTTTTTTTTTAATGGTAAATTGTTGAATTAATAAAAGAAAGCGAGTGATGTTTTTGTTTGCTAAAGATACCTTAGTCGTAAGGTAGCTGTTAGCATTAATGGTGAGTTTTGAAACAGAACTTAAAAACTGAAAGCAATCTTGAAACACTCTTCCACTTCATCAAAGATTTTTAATTTCTAAATTCAGCCAACCTATTGTACAAGAAATTGGCAAAAATATACACGTATTTATTTATTTAACTATTAAAATATCTAACAAAAGAATATGGGAATAAAGACAATTAAATCAAAAGCATAAAAACATTGTTGGAAATATTAAACGTTATCCTTAGATGCATGATTACTTTTGGACCCTCAACACTGCTTTAATACCATCTCCTGTTTCTTTGGCATCTGAACATGTTTGAAAGTGTTTAAAAAAATAAACTCACTGCCTCGCCCGTTATTTCATTGTAACAGGACACTTTGACTTTAGTTTGTATATAAGCATATTAGCAGGAATTGCTAACTAGCTTAGTATAAATGAACTTCCTGAAACTAAAAGCTGTTTTTTTAAATGGAGGTAGTTACGTTTTTAACTCAAAGCAGCTCTGTTTGTCCAGTCGTTTCAGTGTGCGCCCCATGTACAGAGGTGGGTTGGGCTAAAATGCTAATGCCATAAAGATGTACTAAAACAATCTGCTGGCTATCTTTGTGCGTATACCCTCGTATGTTTAGCAAGTGAAGGTTCTACCAGTCGATACTGGAGTAAAATGTGCAGTTTCTCCTCTGAATTGTTGGTGGAACAGAAGTTAATTGGCACAAGAAGACAGCACCCACTTAATGTACCTCATCTGAATAATTAAAGGCAAATATTGATCAGTTACATTCAATAGAGTAATAACAGCATGTGATATTCTTTCCTACAGAATTCAGCTTGATGGTGTTGAACATGTCAGCTCTGCCTCCTTCTGTCTGTTCTCATCACAACCTGGCTTTAGGAGTCGAGCTGGAGTACAGGTGATGCTGTAGAAAACCTAAGATCTTCCTCCAGGAGTCTTCCTGAGCGTCTGAGTGCGGTTTGGTTTTTCCTCCCCAGAGAACTACCACTGAAACACACACAGACGGATGTTTCAGAGATGGTTCTTATTCACACAGTTTGTCTGTTGGTCATTATGTTGCGTCAAAGCATCGAGTAAACTGACAGCAGAGGATTTCTGACAGAACAGATCAAAGTTAACTCACCTTTCTCTTTGTCGAAAGGTTTTATGAAGTTAGTCGCTCTAAAGTGAGGTGAGAACGGTGGTTCGATCAGGTGTCCGGTGTCGGGGTACGTCAGTGTGGACAGCAGGTGCAGGTTCCCTCTGGAGCGCATCATCTCAGTGATCTGAGGGTCAGAGGTCAGGTACAGGAAAGGTGAAACTTTTCAATCCTTAATCATTTTCTTTGACTTCAAAAATGGTGAGAAAATATCCTGAAGGGAAAACAAGTGTAAGAGTGTGTGCTCACATCTTCAGCAGACTCCACTGCAGGTGTGTTCTGATCATCGTCACCGCAAACCAACAGCGTGGGACATTTAATGTTCCTCACCTGACAGAGAACGACAGCAGTGAGAGCTTCAGTTTGTGATCGGCTGTTAAAGTGGTTTATAGCCTTGAAAGCAACTGTTGCTCATAACTGAAAAAAGGTTTGTTGTTGTTTGTGATTGGTTTGTTAGGTACTCACGTCTATTTTTTCGGAGGGGTCGCTGGGAACCGGTAAACGTGCGTCTCTCCATATGCAGTAGTTGTTCTCATCAAAACGCTCCTTTGACTCCCTGTCAGCACAAAACATGTTTCAAACCATTCAAACATTTTCTTCAATAATTGATGCTGCTAACAGGTCAGAACTCTTACAGCGTGCGGTCTTTCTGGACTCCACCGATGGTTGATCCAATTGGAAATAAGTGATGGCCGCTGATGCAAATGATGCAGCGAGGCTATAACAAGAAAAAAAAAAACATCCTCAGACTCAGTGAATAAAGATCGTAACTTAAACATATTCAACATTCGTAACTTGCCTCAACTTTTTTGCTCTCAGCCGCCAAATGAAGAGCCAAGATGGCACCGAGGGAAAGACCGATGATCCCCACTCTGTCTGGGATCACCTGAGGATGCTCCTTTACGATATTAAACGCTGTCTGTGCAGAAGACGACAGAAAGGTTAGAAAAACAACCTGAGGCACAAATATATTAGCACGTGCAGGAAGCAGACTGTTTGTAAGAGTCACACAAAGAGTGACACAAACCTCAAAGTAGTTTATCTGTAGATCGGCCGTCCGAAGTTCACCAGGAGAGAAATACTCCAAAGCCAGAGATACGAAACCATGGGACGCTAATAAAGCTGAGCGATACTCCAACAGCCCTCCTCCACCTCCCCACATGTCCAACAAACCAGGGTAGGGTCCAGGACCTGAGGGATGGAGAAACTGGTTATTAATGTAGGTTTTAAAAATACCTTTTTGAGGCTGTGAGGAGGTTTACCTGGAGGTATGAAGAGTGTCCCTCTGACTCCTCTCTCGTTGACTTCGATCCTCTGGACCCCTGGAGCCATGTACCACCTCTCTGTGAGCACAGAGGCCAGAGGAGTCTGCTTCCTGAAGCCCTCAGTAACATGTCCGCTGTACACTGAGATGTGGACCAGCATGGGGCTGGTGACGATCCTCTTTCTCAACCTGCAGGTTGGTGAAAGAAAGTTGTTTTGTCCTCAGGTAATAATCCACAGCTTGATTCTGCAGCTTCACAAAGACTCATCATATCACCTGAGGCCTGTGCGGCTGCCCGGCTCAGGACGCATACTCCACAACAGCCCCATGGGTTCATTTCCTGTGTACGAGCCTCCAAGACTCACATCGTCTGCAACTACAGCAGGAATCAAATATCAGCACGAAGAAACAAAACAACCTGTACACGTCCTCTCTGCACAGATTGAAGGCACCACATCTACCTGACACCGTCCCTCTGTGGTCACTGGTGTAGTGTCCAAAGGCCTCCCAGTAGTCCGTGTCCTCAGAGTAGTGCAGAGAGTGAAGGGTTACTGGAGATGCTGGAGGCAGATTCTCCACCAACACCTTGAACGGCTCGTCGACCAGAGCCCGGGTGGGGTGAACAGAGACAACCGGAGGAACCGTCTGGGACATGGTTACTTTTAGAGACTGTAAAAAAATGGAAACACAAAAACAGATGTTCCACTTTGTGGTCATATTGTTTGCATGAACTATGAACTCTGCATATGACACGTTTCTGACTCCTCAAGGTGTCTTCTTTGTTTACTTGAAGAAGCTGATTATGTTTTATTAGTTTTTAAAGGTGCGGTTTAGCCTTTTGACACAAAATTATTATTTTATGAAGTGTTTGGTAATTCTCTGTACTCATCAGTGGATCCTTTTATTTTTTCTGAACTCACTTTGTTTTAAGTTTTATTCCCGACAGTGTTCCCTTGATTTGCACTGGTTCCAACATTCAGTTATTAATTTTAAATAACTTAACAATATGTACTTTAAAGTAGTTTTTTCTGTTTGTGTGGATCTGTGCTGATATAGATATCAAGTTACTCTGATTTAAGGCTATTTAAATAAACACTAGTGTTAAAGCTCATTGTTTTAGCATGTAAATAATACTTTCAGTGTATTATAAAATGAAAATGTATTAAATTAAAATCAAGACAAAGCACGTGTTACTTCTCTTACCTCGTATTTTCGGGATCAACTTCCAGTGTTTTCACTTCCTTCCAAAGCAAACTCTCTACATTAACTGCTGGACTGTTCTCTTAAGACGTCCCAATTTACCTGAATTGTTGTACCTGTTTGTTATTAACCATTTGTACCTGGGACCTCCCTGCAGAGTTATTCTCACAGTTCTTGTCTAACCGGTTAAACTTCACTGGACTTTATCTCAAAATACAGTGATTTAAAAGGTGACATTGTTGCTGAAACTACGGAAACTGATGGTAAATACTCTCATGACGTTAAGTTGCTGCTACATTAAAGTTTTCTGTCGCGGTTCAGAAACTATTAAAGGAATATAAAAGTCGGTACCAAGTGCAGAATCACCCTAAACTTGTCGGGAAACGTACTTCCGGTTAGGTATTTACCCTCGAGGAAGAAATATCAGTTGTTAGCCTTTGTTAGTTTAGCTTAAATTTGCACAACACGGATTTGACAGCTCGGTATTTATCCGGACGAGTAAACAAGAAGGTTAGAGTCACACATGTCTTGGTATTTCACGCACATGAGCTGCAAAAATCCTAAAACCAAGACGTGGATGTGATGACGTAAGTCTTCCGATGACGACGCGTTGCGTTCAGGTGCAGCGTGTAAACATGAATATCCCAACATTTCGATCAATGTTTGGAAAAAAACCCACACTCCTCTTTGTGTGAAATGCTCCAAACTCAAAGCAAATCACGGACAGGTTGATTCTGAGAAGTTTAATGAAACTTTCGCTTTTTAAAATCACACATTAAGTTCCGTTTAAGTCTCAGAGAATACGCCAAATCAATGTGAATGTAGGGTTAACGCACTTAGAGCGCTCATGAGACGTTTCATAAAATTTCATCTTGTTGTCGTGTATTTTTTAATCTACTGTGTTAAAAATGTCCCTCTTTTTTTCCTCGTCAACACAAAAGTTTCGTCAAGTGAGCAGAATGTAAACCAGCAGAGTTACACATCAATAACCCAAATATTCACGCACTTTAATACGGTTCATGAACTCGTCCATAAACATGAATTAACATTTATAACAGAGGACTCACGGAGGCTGGCGCACGTTCCTGTGGATTTCACAACGGCTTCGGGAATGTTCGGTGCACGTGAGCTCTCTCATGGACTTCACTCGGCACGGTCTCAGGTGGGCTCAGGTAATATTTGACAGAGGCTTATATATTTTCAACTTTAGGCCTATACATTGCTCAAGTTAGTGACATGCAGCATGTTAGATAAACGTATGTTATGTAACATTAAGTGCAGTCTGTGTGGTATTATCTGATTCAAAGAAACAGAGAAAAATTTAAAAAATAATAATAATAAAAAAACCTTGATTTATGCATGAAATTATGTTGTTTCGATAAATTAAAAAATAAGGGTTGGTACTGAACCAAATAAAGTTTTTTTGTTTGTGGAGCAGTCTTTTACCAGTATCTTTTGTGCTCACTTTTTTGTCTACTTTTTTATTTTTATTTATTTTTTTAAAGTAAGGTTTAAAGTTTGTCCTTTTTTGTTAGGCATTTTGAATTTGTGTGATTAGATAAACTGCAAGATGAGTTTTGTTGTTGGTCTTTGGGAACCGGAGAAGATAATTAATTTCCTTTATGTTAAACTGCTCCCCCAAATATAAAAATTCTATTTACACAATAAAAAAAGTCTGGTGAAATGATGACCAAAGAAAATTTATGTTATAACCATATATTGTATTGTTATATAATATATCATACAGAAAAAAATGAACGGCGTTACTATTAAATTTTATTTTATAGTTATGGTTAGTTTAATGTGCAGATTAGGCTCACTTATGTGAGAAAACGGACTAATTGTACATTTAAGTATCGAATAAACAACTTTTTTAAATTTTCAAAGTAGTGTATTTTTGAAAATGTTGAATAAATTATACATATATAAAAAATTAAATAAAATGTAACCTTATAGAAGTTATGTGTTGCCGTGTTTATGTTCCGGAATCGTTCCGGTCTCTTGGCGGTCCGTCCTCATAATTGTTCCGTCTAAAGATGGCGGAGTATATGAACATCGTCCGAAGGGCTTTGGGACAGTTAGGAGGTCATGGAGGAGTCAAAGGCTTTCTGGTTCAGCTTTTCAGGTCAGTAAAATAACCTGTTTGTGTTTTATTCCATGAACTGTGTGTCTCTGAGTGATTTAAAGAGTTTGAGGTCAAATCTGTGACGGTTCTTGTTATTCAGAGCGGAGTGAGCTAACAGCTAACAGAGCCTGGAAATGTTAGTGAACCTTTAGAGATAATAAAGCTGTTTAAATACGAGTTAGGGCCGTATAAGTTTCTGTTTTTGATACGTTTATTGCACAGGAATTATTTAAAAATATCAGAATCAACAGTGGCGGACTCAGAGCTTTAAGGGTGAGATAAATAAACTGGGCAAACCCCAGACTCATACAGCTTGGGGTTAAATTAAACATATTAAGGCGGAGTTAACAAAAAGCAGCATCTAACTCGTTATTCCTGAATCATGTCTACTTTTTTGTGACTATATGAGATGAAAATGATCAAAAACAAAATATAACTTCCTCGTATTTAAGATTTAATCTTTTTTATGAGTTTATAAGTTCGTCTTAGTTATAGTGGAACCAAAGAGGGCAGCTCAGCAGGGTTAAATCACTTCTATAGCTCAAAGCTAGCAGGTAAAGGGCAGCAAGGACTGTTGATTCATGATACATGGAATCAGAGGCAGCCTTTGGATGCTGTGCTCGATGGCAGAACATTCTGCATGAAGTGTAGGAGAAACAAACGCATGGATGATTATTTCTAAGTCATTAGGAGAAAAAAAGCTAAACAGGATTCAGTCTTTAACAGCGTAACTGCTGGTAGAGACTGATCTCTTCAGAAAAGGAACATCCTACATGAGCTGCTGTGGCTGATTGGTGAATCAATAATCCTTTTGGAAGTTGACCTGACTTTAATTTTTCTTTGGCAGGGCGAATGACGTAAAGACAGGAGCCCTGATCGGTGTGGATAAATATGGGAACAAATACTATGAGGACAGCAAGCACTATTTTTTTGGTAAGAGAAACCAGTTCTACCTTTAGTTATTTCTTTAATGTAATAAATCAGTGGCTGACAGATTGTTGATGTCTGCTTGTCTAAATAAACTCTTGTCTGTGATTAGGGCGTCACCGTTGGGTGATCTACACCACAGAGATGAACGGAAAGAACACCATGTGGGAGGTGGACGGCAGCATGGTTCCAGCTGAATGGTACAGCTGAAGATGTTTCTTTAGATATACTGTTATTCCTTAATTCACCTTAAAGCGATATCACTTTTATATTAATCCAAACCAAACTAAGCCGGCTTCCTTCTCCATCTTTGCTCTCAGGCATCGCTGGCTGCACTGTATGACAGATGACCCCCCAACCACACACCCACCTGAGCCCAAGAAGTTCCTGGCTGATGTCCACCAGATCAACGTGAGCGGCAGCTCCCAGCAGTACGTGCCGTACCCCACCACCCGCAAGAAGATCCACGAGTGGGTCCCACCCAAAGCTGGAGCTCCGTGAACTCTGACCTCGCGTTTGTAAATTATGTAAACCTGCCAATGCCCCAACATGTCCTCAATAAAATCTCTATATAGACATTCATTACAGGAGTGTGTGTGTGTCATCATTTCATTTTAACCACTCAGTACTGATTTGAAGGCCTCTGTTTCCAAAGATGAGAAGAGTTAATCAGGATTGTATTTCGGGAAAAAGATGCAAAAGGTTCGAAATATTTTATTTGATCTGTAAGGTGAAGGTCGGACTACAAAAAGCAGCACCTTCAGTTTGTTTTGTCCACAGCTCTGGGTTATTTATCA
Organism: Labroides dimidiatus; assembly: GCA_030710495.1. NCBI lineage: Eukaryota > Metazoa > Chordata > Actinopteri > Labriformes > Labridae > Labroides > Labroides dimidiatus. The sequence continues at coordinate 1,248,281 of CM061162.1, read as the reverse complement.
TACTGGAGAATAAGATAAAGAAGAAAATCCTCTTACATCACGAGCTGAAATCAGTCTGACCTCTGTTTGGGCGTTAGCTGGTGAAGCTCACTTTGCTTGGAACAGTTTCTGTTTCCTGAATGATTTTCTACACAAAACTGAAATTTGCCTCTTCTATCTATAAAGTCATTCATGGACTGGCTCCACCATATATTGAGCTAAAGCAGAGATAGAATCACACCCCAGAGGAGGCTGTGTTGAACCTTACAGACGTGCTACATTTAGTCAGTCTGTTGTCTGTTCAGGGTGGTGACACCTGGAACAACACACTGGTTGCATTTACATGGCTGTATCTTTAATATGCGCTGTCCCTTTAAATAAGTAAATAAATGAATAACTGGTGTGAGGATGAGGAGCTTCCACTGCTGCCGTGTCTCTGCTGTCACTGTGGGATTATTCTGAGTATTTCACACTGAGCTGTGGAAAGATCCTCCACAGCTGCCTGCACAGAGTGTAACAGAGTCTGAACATCATCAGGGGAGGAGGTTAGTGTTTCTGCTTTAACTTCAACTGTTTTTTTTAAGTAAGTAAGAAATAAACTGAGTGTTATTCACCAGTCCTTCCATTAATGCAGGTTGTTATGTGTTATGTGTTATTTTTGTGTTATAACTGTTTAGTGGTCCCAGTCTTCTGATTTGTAGCTCAGTACTTCTTAAAGAATCCATATTTTGTCTTCGGAGTTGTCAAATAATATCGTACAGCTAGCTAACTGAACTTGCACTGTAGCTAATAACTCGCTTTCTAACTTTATCTTCTTGTTTTAAAGCTCATTTCAAATCAGGTACATTGAAAAATATCCAAAAAAACACCTGTAGAAATGAACATGTTCCTATATAAATGCTATTATATATATATATATATATATATATATACTCTACTACGACTACTTTAGCGGACTTTATTCTAGCTTACATATGCAGCTCGTTGGCCGTTACCATGACGACTCTGCGATATGACCATCTTTGTTTTACGCTTTCTCGTCATTATTCAGGAAATTTTTACTGACCATTTTAAATGTAAGTTTTTGTATGTGTTAGAATATTAATTGGTTAATTAATTGATTATTGATTTTTATTTTATTTTTATTTTTTCTTAGTAATTTTAAACAATTTTACAAAGTATGTACGACGAAAATATAAAATCCCAACGACAGGAAAAGAGAACCCAGGAAGACAAAAACATCAAAAAATAAGAAAGTATATCAACATAAATAAATAAATAAATAAATAAATAAATGTAAGGTATTTCATGACTCTTGAAAGGGAAATGAGAATTTAAGATTTCTCTGTGAAAGTGTCATCCGGTGACTTTTATTTTGAAGGAACAACACGAGGGTAGATGGGGTTTTAGGTTTTCGGAAGGACTTGAGCTGGACCGTCTTGTTGAAGCCATCCGCTTGTTTCTATTTTACCTAATACATATCGTTAAGGCATCTTTAATAACCTTCGGTTTATATAAATAAATTAAAGAAGTTCAAAGTTACGCAATAACAATAAACTAAAAAAAATAATTATGATAAAGATACGAAAATAATATAAAATAGTCATAAAAGGTAAAAGACAAAAAAAGACGGGTAAATAAAACAGTTTAAATAATATAAATGATCATTAAATTTATTCCATAATGTAGATATTTGCAGAATTACAGTAGCAAAATGACAATAAGAACATAAAAAAATATAAATAAAAAGTTGAATAATTATAAATAGAAATATGGTAAAAAAAAATAAAAAAAAAGACAAAGTTGGTAAGAATATGACCTAAAACCCTGGATTTAGGTGAATTTTTAACGCCTCGATGGTTGATGGAATGATCGTCTTGTTTCAGGGGTCTGGACCTCTTAAATGTGGAGATTCACTCTTTCTCCACCTTTTTTTCGAGGGACAGGACGAATGGATGAGGAGAGGGAAAGTCTGCTAAATGTAAGTCATCAAGCTCTCTGTGTAGGAACATGTGATGACCAGCAGGTGGCGTCATCCCTCATCTTTTTATGTTTGTGTGAGTCAGCTGTTTTAGTGCAGGATCAGTGAAAGAATGAAAAGGGGCTTCAGGTCTCATCTTGAGTCATTGTTTAGACAGAAATGAAGTGTGATTTCATCCCAAACTCTCAAATTAATTAAGCATAATGAGCTGGAAGAGCTTTGAGGGGTCTCAAAAAGCCCTCCAGAGTTTGGTTCACTGCATTTATATGCAGAGAACAGTTTTCTGCTCTTTGCTTTTGTCTGTTTCTCAGATTAGCTGAGAGGTATCCTCTGATTCATCCTCTGCAAAATGGAGCAGATAATGTGTCTCAGACTTCAGCTGCTGATGCAGATGCAGCAGTATGATAGAGTGGCAGCTGCTTGTGATGCCAGCTGGGCACCAGAAAGAGGCTAAAGAGGGTCGTTCTCATGTCCAACAACACGCCACGTCTGGCCAATCGGTCCTTTTCCATCTTCTCTCCTGCCAACTGTCATCTCCCCTAAATATATCCATCATCCTCTGCTCCTCCTCCTCCTCCTCCTCCTCTACTTAACATCACTGTCTCTGGCTTCTTTTCCTCTCTCCCTCTTTTGCATCTTTCATGCTTGAATTCCTTCCTGCATGGCTCTTAAGACCCTTAATGAGGATTTCCAGGCCTCCCGTTTTCACTCTAATTCTCTAAATGTTTTGGGGCAGAGTTGGTGCTTCAGGGTCTTTTTTAATTTTAAGGTCTCTTCCGAGTGTTATGCAGAGAAAATACTGAAATTAAACCACTTCTGCCCACTGTTCGTGTGTGTTTCTGCAGAAGGAGAAACTCAGAGCCACATGTTAAATGTTTGTGAGCTTCTGTGTAAATGTCACATTTTATCATCACTTTGAGAGTATCTCGGTTATATTTAAAGTGTTTTTGGATAGAAAAAGGTAGTTTTAATTTCGTAACTATTGTCTGAAACTTTGATTTTACCTTTGAAACGTACTGACACATTTGATATTAATTAATATTAAATGTTTCAGTAAGTTTTAAAGAGTCTTTTGAGTGTTTTTGTTACATTTTAAACAGAATCAGGCTAATGTCTGTGTTATCTTCTGTCTCTATTCAAGCTAATCCTTTTAATGGTGTAGCTATCTATTTAGCATGCCGAGTCATTTTGTTAACCAGTCAAATGTTCAATTGCACTGAGGCTAGTTGAAGAGATCAGTTTAATTTTCATTTTTTTAAATTAAATTACAATATAAATTTCTGACTAATTACTTAGTCAGAAGATGGTTGGGAAAACACTTAGAAAATGGTTAAATTGTGTTTAAAAAAAAACAAAACAAAACAAAACAACCAAAAACCCATACTCAGTAGAGCTAAACACTGAATTTGCAGTGATTGACTGAGTGTGGCTAACATTAGCAGAGCTAGCCCCAACAGCCTTCAGTCCTTGCAGGTTAACGTCTGCATTAGAATTTTGAATCTATTCTTTTTCCAATTTATGCAGCTCTATGCTAAAGCTAAGCTAATCTACAGCTAGCTTTAGCTTTACAGAGTGCTGAAATGTTTGATATTAATAAAAATCTAATGTTTTTGTCATTTTTAAAGAGTATTTTAGGTGTTTTTGTGACAAAGCAGAATCAAGCTAACTGTCTGCATTATGTTGTCATTTTCGTTGAAGCTAATCCCCTTATTTGTGTAGCTATCTATTTATCATTTACAAGATCTCTATTAGTAAAATTTATCTTTCAGAAAAAAAAGTGAATATGTTAGATACTCACAAATTTATACATTTTACATAAAAGCTTGTTGATTCATTGATGAGTCCACAGAATGTTGAATAAGAGCCGTTTTGGTTGTTAGCACAAAAACTGCTGAGTCATTCAGTCAGCTAGCCAAACATTCAGTTAGACTTAAAGCAGCTTATTTCAAGTTTAAGGTGAGAAAAAAAGGAAAAAGTTAACTTAACACGGCTGAACGCTAAGTGTGGTCAACGTTAGCAGAGCTAGCCCCTCCTGAGCTGGTTCCCTGTGATTTTGGTGGAGTGGTTATGTTATTATAGACACAGACACAGCCTACATATAACCTCATCTACATTTATTAGATCAACATACTGAGAAACCAGGACACACTACCTCATGATATCTGTGACTGTTTACATCCTGGTAGTAGAGCTTCAGAGCCTGTAATCTGCACCAAGAACTGCTGCGCTGCTGAAAATCATCAGTGTTTGAGATCAGAGGATGAGGTCCAAGACGGTTCAGAATTTAAGGGCTTATTTTCATTCCTCTGCAGCTTTTTTATCAGCTGAATGACATCTAACAACACCGAACCTGCTCCCACTCCCACTCTTTAGGAATGCCTCTGAGACACACACACACACACACACACACACACACACTCACGGAGGCTGTTATCTGGCTCTGCAGATTAGACGTCCTGTCAGAGTCATCCTGCGGTGTGTGTCCTCCCCTCGGGGAGCGCGTCTGGCTGGAGATTCCTGCACTAACTCAACATTCCCACACTCCATCTCCCCCTTCCTCTCCCCGTCTTTGCTCATCCCTCCGTCCTCTCCCCGCTCCTTCCTGATTGGCAGCAGAGTGTGCCCGTGCAGATAAGGATCACAGAATTTCCGACTCATGCCTTTTAAGGTGGTGTTTCCCGGCGGGGGAGAAGTGTGTGAGGACAGGGGAGCTTGGGAACGCACCTCAGGACGAGGCAGGTTGGGATTACAGCTGAAACAGGCAGCAGAGTGTTTCTGTTATAAGAGGAGGACATTTACACACACACACACACACACACTTGCTTCCCACTTCAAAGAAGGAGACAGATCTCTCTGATGTGAAGGTTCCTGCTCTTTGACCTCAGGCTGTGAGGAAGAGGAGGCATGAGGAAGAACTACAGCGCCACACCGCTCATCTATGTGACCGAGGTTAGCATTTCCATTCCTTCCTGCTCTGAAACAGACTCTTGTTTTGTTGTTTTGGTGCCGTTTGTGTCAGACGCTGGAGAGGAGAGCTGTGGAAGGTCAGAGGGAGTCACATGGATTCAGCGAGGCTCTGCTGCACTTTTGAACTTGACATTTTACGGGGTCACATGTGCAGCTCTGGGTGTAAAAGTTGTCCCGTGATATCTTTGCTTTTTCAGGAAACTTGTGCTTGGCTCAGCGCTGCAAAGGTCTCTTTTAAAGCGGTTTATTGCAGATAAATGAGTCCTGCTGTGTTTTTACAACCAGACACTTAAAGGGAAGTTGTGGAGCAGTAACAGGCTGAGGCGGACAAGTTTCACCACGTCTCTTTCTGTGGTTGTGTTTGAAGCATGTGATTGGCCTTTTTCCTGCTGATGTAACTTCCAAAGAATGTGTAAAGTGAGCCATAGATTATTAACATGTTTTTAAAACTCTCTCAGTCGGACCTGCTGAAAGAGCAGCATCCCTGCACCACGCTAACGAGACGTTATGTAACCCCTCCACTTTAACAGCGTCCACAAACAAGGAAGCAGCAGGATGATGCTTTTTCATGGCTCTGCAGGTTGTTTACTCTCAGGGTCTCTCAAACTTTCTGTCTGCAGAGCTTCAGAAGTGCAGACGCCCCCCCTGCTGCTCAGCGGGTGCATCCATCAGTCTGTCCATGCCTCTCCTCTCCCATGGTAACCATCTGAGTGTCTCAGACACACAGCATCCAGGGCCTCAGCTCTCTTTTTATTCCCTCCCCTGGTCTCGCTCATTAAGCCGCGTGTGTTGATGTCAAAACAGAGGAAATATCTCCCAGGACATCATCATCATCATCATCATCATCATCATCATCATCATCATGGTGTCATGTGTCAACAGCTCTGTCCTCTAACTCGGCTCATTTAGTTTGTTCTGTTGACCCGATGTGCCCTCAGGAAGATTTGATTGAAGTGATTCAGAGCCTGGATTACTCTGTAAACAAACTGTTTTAGTGCAGATTAGATTAAGATTAGAGCTCTAAGTTTACAGAGTTAAGACAGTCAGTTTCCTTTTTGGCCTAAACAAAAATAAAAATGAGTAAATGTCTTAAAACTGTTAAAGTTGTCTCTTCATGTCCTCTTGGAGGACAACACTACGTGCTTGAGTGCCCTGTTAATAGCCAAAACGTGCTAAAATGCTCTCTTTGTGGTCATATCACACGCTAAAGTTCTCTCTTGGCAGCCAAACACGCTCTTAGAGGCCCAAAACACCCATGGAGAGCTAAAGTGTCCTCATGTTTGAAGGGAAACACTTCAAACAAGGTTAAATATCGAACATGACTAAAGTCTGGAACAGAAATCTTTTTTTTTAAATATTTTTTATTGAACTTTCAAACAAGAGTAAAGGCAAAAGCACACAAAGATTAAAGCGCACAAATAAAAACAGGTAATAAGTAATAAGGTGTCGAAGACCCAAGAAGAAAGGACAAAACTAAGGGACGAAAGGAAAAAACGAAAGGGAAACAAAAAGACAAACAAACAAACAAAGGAGGAAAAAAAAAAACAGAGGCATCAGAGAATTACAGAGTAACTTGATCACATTTCCGTGAGCATAAATGTAATCATAAAGAGAAGTTGTAGAAGGTTTAAGCGCGGTCTGAGGGGATTTAAGAGAAGGATTGGTCGGAAGCCATATTCTTCTGAAAGCATGTTCTCTGTTAGCCCGTCTGTGTCCTAATCTTTCCAAATTTAAAATGTTTCCAAGTTCTTGAAGTCATCGTTGAAATGAAAGAGTCGCTTCAGACTTCCATGTCTGTAAGATGAGGCGTTTAGCCAGCAGTGAACAAAAGGAGATCAACGCATGAGTCTGTGTTTACAGAACCAAAGAGAGCAAGAAGCCGGTCTGGGGTCATAACAAGACCAGAGCTGATGGGTCAGTGTTCCTGTTTGTTGTTTACATTTATCGCATCGTGGAGATGTATTAGGATAAAGAGCATGAACTCTAGCTTTGGAGTAGTGGAGTCTGTGTTCCACTTTGAATTGTATCAAGGTGTGTCTGGTGTTAATAGAGCTGTGATGTGTGTTAAAAAGAGTTTTCTCCCAATGTGCTTTCTGTTTACTGGACAGCGTCACATGTGAGAACATAAATCTTTGATAATAAATCAAAATATTTGAATATCCAGCCAGAGTTTGAGACTTTTATCATCATCTGTCTGAAACAGCTGGAGGTGAATCTGAACTTTACGGCCTTCATAAAGACGTCTGAATAACAGCAAGAAACCAAATATAGAGAAAGTGGAGTGAAGTATGAAGTCATGAAAGTGTGAAATGAAAAACAGAGGGAGAGAGGAACCGTCCTGCCGAGTCTGTGATTTAACAGACGACCGTACGGAGGAATAAAAACCACGCAGCGTGACCTCTGCAGAGGTTAACCAGAGGCGACGACTGACCCAGACAGGGTTGTGTTAAAGGCACAGAACACACACACACACACACACACAAACAGAAACACACTTACACACACAGCTGTGTTTAACTTTGATTCAAGCAGACAGGTTAATTATGAACACGTCCTGTGGAACCTGCTGCAGCATTACTCATACCAACAGGACCAAAGCATGCTAATTATGTTCTCTGCCGCCCTCTCAGACTCTGATTAAAAACACACACACACTACAGCCGGCGCTAATCACTGTTCAGCCCTGTTCTGACATCATTAACAGGAGCACAATGCTGAGGACAGAGTGTTATAACATTTCTTCTTCTTTAACCTGGAGGATAAACATTAAATTCTAGATCTTGAAGAAGTTAAAGAAGAAGAAAATCAGGGTGTGTTTAGACGTCTTTGAATCTCAGATGGATTTTCTGGGGTGATTTCTTTTCACTTTAACAGCTGAAATTGTTGTTCAGGCGCGACATAAAATATCAGAAGAGAGATGCGACATCTGTTCAGCAACGCTGTTTGTTAAAGACTCCATCAGGACGCGTCTTTGGAGGACGTTTCCTCGTCTCCAACGCGTGAACGGGAGCGCTTTGTTGTCGTGCTCCAGCTGCAGCCAAATGACCATCAGTGTGAAGTGAGAGCAAGTGGCTTCATGCATCATCCTCTGTCCCCATGGAGACAAATTGCTTCATACATCCATAACGTACATGAGGGGAAACAGAGAGTGACTGCAGGATGAGTACAGGTGTGTGTGTGCGTGAGGTAGAATGGCGTAGCTTGAACAAATCCACTTAGTCATTGTTGGTTATTATCAGGGAAGTTAAAGGCACTAACACACACACACACACACACACACACACACACACACGGTCTAATGTGTGTGACGGGCTCAGGGAGGTTAATGAAGCTTTACAACAGATCAAGACGTGGTTTTAAAAAACATCTTCTAGCCTGAAAGCTCAGACTAGTACCACCTTTTGCTAGCACTTTGTTAGCTTAGCATAGCATGAAAACTTAATACACGCAACATAACTTAGCTTCACAGCTCCGGTTCCCTCATCCTTACAAAAAAAGGTGGAGTGAAAAAGCTGAGCTAGCTGTTTCCAGTCATTATGCTAAGCTAAGCTAACGGCTGATGAATCTAGAGCTTCATAGGTCTCTAACTGTTGACGGGTTTGGCTGTGTGAGCGCTGGAGTTGGATTCTGTGACAGATATAAGGGTCGTGATCATGTGACAGGTCATCGACCCGCCATCTTTCATCCCCTTCTTCTTCTACTCATGTCAGCCAAACAATAATCTCGGTGCACTCGGAGGAAGACAAAGAGGCTGAAATGTCAGAGGCTGGTGGGCTGAGGCGTGGGCGCGTGTGGCGGGATGGTACATGAAAGCGCACGCTTTGAAGGTGTGACCCCTCAGATATGTGTTTCAAACGGCTCCTGCTGCCGGCGTCCACACAAAGAGGCCGCACCGCTCTTTACGGATGCATTCACATTCTGATGCTCGCTGTTTACCATCCGCACGGCCTTTTTCCTGCTTTTACTTTTTAATTCAATGCACAAATTAAAAAGCGCTCCCTCTTTACTCTTACTGAATTGCTTTAGTTGCATTTATAAACAGTCGATCGTGCTTAAACTACAGAAGTATACGATCGGTGGAGAGACGACAGACTCGAGGGCGCCTGCAGGATTTTTTAAAGCAACCACAGGAGGACTGAGCTGAAACACTGAGCTCACAGGATCAACAGCCCCTGCTTCAGGAGCCACGAGTCAAAAGAGTCGATTATTCACATCCAACATGTTAAGCTCCCTGTCCTTCCACGTGCCTATGTAGAATGCCAAAACCAAGGCAGGGAGAGCAGCAGCAAAGACGACTCACGTGAGAATGATAAAATCAGACAGGTTCCTTGTCAGAGTTGTTTTTTAGAGAACAGGGAATAAAACCTGGCTCCTCCCACCTTTGGGCCACTAAAACCCGCCCAGCTCACCATCTGCTCCTCGTACACTTAAAGAACTGTAAAAAGCATCGGCCTGTGAAGTTCTGACCATGTTATCATCCCTGACAGCCCTGCATCTCTCCGCCTCAGAGCTTCAACTCTGCTCAGATTAAATTCACCCCCAGAGGGCCTTAAAAACAGCCAGCCCCGTGTTTTTATCCCCCGCCTGTCCATTCAAGTGCCCCATTGATTTAGTTCCCCTGCTTGGCTCGGACAAAAGATAGCTCTGGAGAGCGAGGAACCTTAAACTCCCTGAAGAGATTTCATTATACAGGCTGAAAAGAGCCAAGGAGCATGAGGGGGAGGAGGGGAGGAGGGGAGGAGGAGGGGAGGAGCTCTTTTATTTATGCGTCTAAAATGAAGCGATGCTTTGAGGGGGAGGCAGCAAAGAGAGCACAGAGAGCAGCAACCGAGAGGTTAAAACAGCTCTGGAGCCTGATGCTACTCAGTCCATTCAAACTTTAAACACTAAGTCTCAAACCTGAAGTAACCTGGGTGGAACTTTGAGTACTCGAAACCTACTCTTCAAGGTTCCTGTGACCCTTAAAGGTTATGCTCCGAAAGAGACAAAGAGGACTCAGAACACCTGAAATACTCGACTCAAAACAAGATGTTAAATTCCCTGACTGAGATCGATCGGTTCGACCAGCGACGGCTTCGTCTCATGCTCATCTCACACAGATCAATTTGCAGTGAAATAAGCACCATCAAAACCAGCACAGGCTGAATATCCTCCATGCTAACAGGCTAACTGTAGCGCTACACAGTTTGTCTGTCTCCTTTAATGGTTCTTTTTATGCTGAAAGGCCTTCGATGTTGCCGTACTGCCCTCTGCTGGTCCGGTGCTGTTTTGCATAATCTACCCGGGTCTCCTGCCCTGGCGTTAGACAAACAACAGGCCACAGGAACTGTTGAGTTCTGGGGAATGTTTTAGCAGGAACTAAATGTTCTTGGACCCTCTGGTTAAAAAGCAGCTAGTAGCTCCTTCTTAGTGCCCTCTTCTGGTCCGATGATGAGGTGCAATTGCTTTTATTCTTTCTCCATACGTCACCGGACTGATTTTGCATAACCTCGCCGTGTCCTAAGATGTTGACGACAACCTAGACAAACAATGGGCCAAACAGTTTGTTTGTTTGTTTTTGTGTGTGTTTTGTTTTGTTTTAACCAGGAACTAAAAGTTACTTGACCCTGTAGCCAAAAAGCACCTTAAACCTAAAACCTGCTTCTCAAGGTTCCTGGCGCCTGTTAAGATAAACAGCCCAGTAACATGGAGGGAGACCTACAAGAAGCTGCACTTCACCTCCAGACCAGTAGAGGACAGTAAAAAAGAGACACAAAGATGACTCCATGTGATGCTACAGTTAGCCTGTTAGCATGGAGTAAATGTAGAGATTATCTCAGAAAGTTCCTGCTTCCTAAGGGAAACTTCTTGCAGTGGAAAAGCACCTTTTTCCTAACAAGTTATCCACCCTGCAGCTTTTAATGGAGGTAACTTTACAGCAGGTTTTGAGCAGTTTTTAAGTCTTAAATATTAAATTGAAATAAATCAACCCCGTCCTGACGCCGTCCTGCAGCGTGTTTAACAAAAGCCTGTCAGACTCTGTCCGCTGTGCTCACTGTTCGTCTCTGGGGATGTATGTGCTCGCTCAGCCTGATCAGTCACTGTCTTCACTGCCAAACAGCCGCTGCCTCCCTCCTGCCCTTCTACCCTCTGTGTTACTGCACGTTTGTCCACAAGCAAGCATCATTACTCGTCCACACAGGAGCTAATGGAGCTTATCAGCATCCCTCGCAAAAAAGAGGGGAAAACGTCTCTGGAGTTCCTGCTCCCCTCGATGGGAAATACATCTTTTATTTTTGGCAGCACGCTCCAGAGGGATTAGGTTTTGTGTTTTTTAAGATTGTGAGCGACAGATCAGGAGCTTTGTGTGACTGAAAGGAGCCTGCAGTGTTCAGTGAAATCTTTAACGGTGAAGCGTTTCTGCAGAAAGAGAAGCAACGAGGTGAAGGAGAGAGAGAAGGAGCAGAGACGGGGACACATCGTAGAGAAAATGTAATTGCTGGCACTGAAGCTGTGACATAATAAAAAAAAAAAAGGGTGACAGTTTTAATAAAGGAGTGTTGCAGCATCCAGCACGCAGTGAGAGGAGGGGCTTACCTCGTCCGTGGGGTTTCTGTCCAGATTATGTAATCAAAGCATAAAAACATAACTTCACTGCTCCAGTTACAGAGCCACCGTGTCCCCGTCTGATTGAGTCTCACCGAGCTGACGCCGATCCTGTCGTCACCCTGCACGGCTCTGAGGATGACGGATGACTTCATACCCAGCAGATGCCCACAGCAGTGGGTCACAGATCTTTTAGGCCTCTGCGCTCGTCTGATGCAGGCTCAACATTTTCCTGACTGGATGCAAAATCTGTGAGGAAGTGATTTCATAAAGCATTTCATGGGAGTCATAACTGTGAAATATTACAGGTTCAAATCTAATTCTACCCCCATAACGTCCGTTTTCTCCTGATGTTTCATGACGTTTAATAACCATAGCATTTCCATTTCCATCCACTGTGGGTGCAGTGAATAAAACGAATGTGGCATTGATTACACACGACCCCCTCCGGGCTGCAGCTCCGTGTGCTTTCAGCTGCTTTGACAGTCTTTATTAAACAGAGTGTGTCTGAGCAGGAGTGTTATCGTACAAGAATGAGGAAGAGAAGCGTCTTCCCACAGAGACACGTCTGAGTTTCCCTTCCTGTCTGACTCCTGTCAGTTAGCGCTCGGTTTCTGCAGAGGGGACCTCAAATAAAGATTCAGTTTTATTGGTATGGAAGTAACGCAGGATACTCCTGAAGGTGGAACTTGATTTTGATTGGTTGAAACGTCATAATGTCCAACAACATCTTGTCCTGCAATCCAGACACAGACAGCAGAACATCTCTGAATCCCAACAGAACGCTTTGACCCTGTGACCTTCCTGAAACATCAGATACCCCACATTTTAGAGTCCCAGTGAGAGATTCCAACCCGAGTAACTTAAACACTCTAGAATCCCAGCGGGGTTTGAACCAGCCTGAACACCTACAGAATGTTCCAACTTCCCTCCTAAACATCTGAAAACCTCAGAGGACTTTCTGGTTCCTTTAGCCTAACGTTACTTATGTTAGAACAATCCAACATGAGTAAACTTGGCGTTCTAGAATCCAACAAGAGCACTGAAAAACAACCCTAACAAAAACATCCCAGAGCCCCAACGGAATGTTCCAATTTCCCCTCCTTCTGAAGTCACTGTATATTCACCCTACAGACTCCCAATGGAACATTCCAACACAGCTAACGTAAACATTCTACAATGTTTCGAGAGCATCTGGAACCACCCCGAACAAAAACATTCTGGAGCCCCAGAAGAGTGTTCCAATTCCCCCTCAACATTCTGAACCTTTTGGAATCTATGAAATCAGAACATTCCAGCACAAGTAAACTAAACATTCTGGAATCTGATTCCTCGAACTTAAATCAATTCCAGAATCACTTCAAAATTATACGATGCTTTAAACACATTAAAGAGTCCCCATGGAACTTTCTGGAATGCCATGAAAGCATCAGGAACCACCCCTAATCAAAATGTTCCGGAACATCTACAGAATGTTTCTAATTCTGTAGATGTTCCAGAACCAGCAGGAACATTCAGAGTCCTTAAACCGAAAAATTCCAGAATCACTTCAGAGAAATCTGACACCCTTCACAAGCTGTGGGATCAGAACTACACATTGTAGAATCCCACAAGAGCACCTGGAACCACCTGCATCAGCATTCCAAAACCCAGTGGGAACCTTCTGGTTCCTTTATTCTAAATATTCCAGAATCCCTTTGTAGAGATTTGATCCTCTTTCACACATTTCAGGATCAAAGTGGATGATTCCAGCCATAGAAGCCGATCATTGTTGGATGCTGTACATGAAATGTTGACCCAGAATAACTTTGATGGATCTATCAGGATGTAAAGAGGTGGACTTTTGAGACAGGCCTTACCGATAAATATTCCAGAACCCGAACAGAACATTCCAGGATTCCTCTGTGATGTTCCGGAATGTGTCTCAAACAGTCTGACCAGGACGTTCTGATCCTGAATAGCTCCACCCTGAAATCCTCACCCAGACCTGTATCAGTGTCCTCGAGGTCTCCCGTGTGAGGGGGGGGTCAGGCTGATGGAGACAGGAAGTGGTGCAGGAAGCCCATAAAGAACACAAACAATGCTGGAACGGAAAGGGAACAAAAGCATCTCTTGATTAACAGACTGAATTTTATGCATGCACGCAAATTTCTCAATCCTTGACGCACACATGGTTTTTATGTCCTTTGATAACAATGAGTTTTGACATTCATCCTCTTCAGATCAGGATCATTTTCTCCTCCTCTCATCCCACAGAGCTCTGAACTCTGCTGCAGTTATTAAAAGTCAAATGTGGTGACATTTAGATGAAAAACTGCAGCGTGAGGCATGTTGCAGAGAGTGTGTGCTCGTGTCTGGTGGATTTTTATTTTATTATTTTGCTCTGAAAATCTAAACCAGTTATCTCCTCTCGCTCTGACGGCCTCACACACGTCATGCAGAGCTGCAGAACCCATTAGGCAACAGCTCGTAATGGCATTTACATAAGGCTAAAGTTGTTTCCAGAAAGCCGACAGCCGTTGCCCTCTCTGCACAAAAATCAATGCTAACGTAGAAAGCGAGCACCAATCTGAACCTAATTAAATGTCACATTTAACTCCACGCCTGCTCTCTCTCTTTCACACATGCAATCATGGATATCATAAATCAATACTCCGGGGAAATGGACTGGAAGTTTATCAGGTTATTTGGATTGATCCAAGCGGAATGATTCGTTGTGGGTCCATCCCAGAGCACACACACGCTCATGGAGGATGATACGATGGAATCAGTGGGGATCAGATTCAGATTTTAATACCAGGGCTTGTGCCCTGCAGGTCCCCCGCCCTGGAGGCTGAATCACAAGGCCGCATAGTGTCCCAGCTGTCTGCGTGCACACTTATCACAATGATTAACAGGTGGATGACTCACTACTGTCCCCATAAAGTGGCCTTCAGGTCGATGTGTTCAGCAGCTAAGAGAGGACTGACAGGAGAGCAGGGTGGAGATAAAACCTGCGTCGGTCTCTGAGTGTTCGGTTGAGGCGGTGGGTGGAAAAGCGGTCGTTTATTGTGAGGATGAATACTTGATGCAGCTCAGACAATAAACTGCTGGATCACTTTACAGGGCCACTAACCACACTAATTGCTTTCTTTTGCAGCGTACGGTCAGAGGAGACCTGCTGCTCCTTTAAATCATTTATGACTCATTCCCTCAGACCTTTGTGGGTAAATCACCCAGCATTTCATTTGAGTTATAGCCAGTGTCACATCAGTCTGTGTCAGATATCTAATTATCAGAGCTACTGTAAATACAGGCTTATCAAAGAAATATGCATGAGAATAATAAAGATAATCACCTAAAGCATGTTTCATCTTATAATTTAAAGTACTGAAATTCACTGAAACACATTTAAAATTCGTCACTTTAAAATATCTTTTAAGTTTACCCTTCTGTGATTCACGGGTACGGACAGCTGAACAGAAATCACATATGACATGTCAATAAAATATCATGCATTTTCTGCAATTTTAAAGCTCCTGTGAGGAAATTTTAGCTGGTCATCAAAGACACTGAAACTAATATTAAAGCTTTGTTGCTGTTAATGAAACGCTCGGAAATTAGTATTAAAGCTCCTATGAGGAGTTTGTAGCCAGTCATGTAACACACTGAAATTAATATTAAAGCTCCAGTGAGATTTTAGCTGGTCATTAAGCACACTGAAATTTATATCAGTATCTCTTTGTAACTTAACAAGCAGTCATAGGTTCTTTTTACTAAAGAAAACTACTTTTTTCTTTTTTTGTTATGTTTGAGGTCTTAAACCTCTGGTTGTGGGTAGGTGTCATCCTTTATCACACCCTTTTATTCTAATCAGCAAAGACTTCTAGCAGGATCCTTTAAATATTTATCTTAGAGTTTCACGACAAGCTTAAAAATATCCTCACAGGAGCTTTAATATTAATTTTAGTGTGTTTCATGACAGGAGCTTTAATATACTTTTAGTTTGTTTCATGAACTTCTAAATCTCCTCACAGGAGCTTTAATATACTTTTAGTTTGTTTCATGAACTTCTAAATCTCCTCACAGGAGCTTTAATATTAATTTCTGTGTGCTTCATGACAGGAACTTTAATATACTTTAAGTTTGTTTCATGAACTTCTAAATCTCCTCACAGGAGCTTTAATATTAATTTTAGTGTGTTTCATGACAGGAGCTTTAATATATTTTAAGTTTGTTTCATGAACTTCCAAATCTCCTCACAGGAGCTTTAATATTAATTTTAGTGTGTTTCATGACAGGAGCTTTAATATACTTTTAGTTTGTTTCATGAACTTCTAAATCTCCTCACGGGAGCTTTAATATTAATTTCAGTGTGTTTCATGACAGGAGCTTTAATAAACTTTTAGTTTGTTTCATGAACTTCTAAATCTTACAGGAGCTTTAATATTTACTGTAGTGTGTTTAATGACCAGCTAAAAACTCCTGACTGGAGCTTTAAACAGTAAACTAATTTTGTATAAGTTGTTTTTTTCTTCTCTACTGCCTGCTTATGAATTAATTCATGTGGGTGAATTCGATATCCCACGCAGCCCCTCCCTCTGTGTAACATGGTGGGCGGGGCGTAATCACACACTGTGCTTGCCTGGCTCGCGGGGTTTGGAAGGATTACCGCGGCGGGCCGGCTGGAGGAACGAGTCTCACCGTCTTCGGTTTCCAGCAGCGGTGTGCGGCAGCGGGAGAGGGGAGCCGTGATGGCGTGTGCCGCTCCGGCGTTGTTAATACTCAACTTTCCGCGGGGGGACGACGGAACGGGGGATCCAGTTTGAGTCCAGAGATTATGTCCGGAGCTTGTTTTGCTGCTGAGGAGAAAAGTTTAACCGAAGCAGGGTTACACCAGCGGGAGCACTAACATGGTAATTATACCTTAAATTTACTGAAAACAAGTCCAATGTACGTTTACTGATAGTTTGCGCGATATGTTAACGTCTTGCCACGTCGATTAATGACATAATAGTCATTAAATGAGGAAAATAAGTCGCTTTAATTCACTTAAATTACGCTACTGTGGAGACTCTGTCATTAGAAATACATATAAGTCAATACAAATCCTCCTTTTGTTAAACAACCGCTCTTTGAACCAGTCAAGACATGTTTCATTCGCGCCTCTGAATGCACCAAACCTAATTTAAAAACCTGTTATTTCTCATCTGTAGTCTGACAGTATGATAACCGGTCTCAGTATCACATATTTTTACACTCCTCCTGAATATTTTGGATCCTCTCCACGTTTCGGCACAGGTTATATCCTCCACTTTGTACAGTTTCTCTTCCCTCGAACGCCTTTTTATCACGTTGAGCGACTGTACATGGAGTCTTTGCTGGCAGTAAAGTGGCATATTCTGTAATGGAGTTTGGTGAAGATGAATTGAGCGGTC
Organism: Labroides dimidiatus; assembly: GCA_030710495.1. Lineage (NCBI taxonomy): Eukaryota > Metazoa > Chordata > Actinopteri > Labriformes > Labridae > Labroides > Labroides dimidiatus. The sequence goes on along the minus strand of CM061162.1, from coordinate 1,231,352 downwards.
ACTGAACTTGTCCTGATGTTTTATTCATTCACACTGTGCTCAGGAGACTCTTCTGTCATCCAGACGTTTTTTTTTTTTATCCATGCATCATGTTTGCTAAGCAGTATGTGCACCCGCAGGTGGAAGGACAGGTTCATCCTGTGCCTGCTTTCACATTCAGCCATATGACTTGGTTTGGATATGAGGACAGGCTCAGCAGGGGGTAGATGTTCCCACAAGTTGTGTCCAAGTACCAGAGCTGCCTCTTGGAAAAGGGTAAACGGACATACAATATGTGCTTTCCCGGTTGAATAACATGCCGTGTTATGACAGAAAAACAGATTCTTCCCTGACCCAGTTACAGCGGGGCTCTCACACTGAGAGCTGCTCATGTGTACAGGACGTACTCCTCATCTCAGAGTTATTTCAGCACCACAGAATGAGGGGATGCACTGGATTTTGTGTTTCCTTGCAATTTCCTTGACTGCAACCAATTTCAAAAGGTAAACTGCTCTCAGATTGCAGTCTTCTCCATCAGTCTGAATGAAGTCGACTCCAGATGTCAAATCACTGCCACAGTTCTCCAGAGATATGTGAGGATCCGTGTTTTTGACCCCTAAATACACATCTCTGTGTTGCATCGGGCATTTTTCATCTCTCCACACTGTTATGAGGCGTTCAGGGACCTCAGGCTGGCCACTCGTCCTCACTCCTTAAAGCTTTATTTGACAACACTCAGGGATACTTATGGGAGAGTGGACTGAGCGTCGTTGCAAACACACCTGAGAGAGAGAGAGAGAGGGCTGCTGGGTGCAAACAGATAGTTTGGTGCAGCGGGGAGAGCCGGGCCTGAGGGCTCCTCAGCAGCAGTTGTTGTGGAAGGATGCAGTGTTAGTCATTTTCCTCCAGCGTGTTTTCCAGACAGTGACAGTGAGGCTTTATTTGCTGAAGTCGGAGATAAAATATTAAAGCACACGGCTAGATCAAACTCTCTGTTTCTCTCACCTGGCTCAGGGAGGTGGACGACTGTGCATGTCGCCCCCCACTTCCTGTGTCTCTGTGGCCGTCCAATCAAATGAAAAAGCCTTTAAGGGGGATGAAAGGAGAACTTGTTATGTAATGTCATGTAACAGCATGAAATGTGACATTTTGTTACATTAATGTACATAGTTACATTACAACACAATACATTGTTTTCATTATGTTTCATGATGCAACATTTGGTGTTGCAACATTTGGTGATGCTGTATTTCATGACGTTATGCTACGTTTCGTGACGCTACGTTTCGTGACGCTACGTTTCGTGACGCTACGTTTCGTGACGCTACGTTTCGTGACGCTACGTCCCGTGACGCTACGTCCCGTGACGCTACGTCCCGTGACGCTACGTCCCTTGACGCTACGTCCCCTGACGCCACGTCCCGTCACGCTACGTCCGTGACGCTACGTCCGTGACGCTACGTCCCGTGACGCTACGTCTCGTTTACGTTTCGTTACGCTACGTTTCGTGACGCTATGTTTCGTGACGCTACGTTTCGTGACATTTCATTACAACATGATGTGCGATGTAGGTTATGTTTTGTGATGTTAGCCTTTGTTATGTTGTTACCTTTCATGAAGTTACGTTTTGTGATATTCAGTTACAATGCAATATGAGACGTTCTTTATCATGCTACGTTACTTTTTATCAAGTTTCAAAAGGATACATTATGTTTCATGACATTAGTTGTGGTTAAGATCAGGTTACGATACGATACCGCACGGTGGATTCCATCAATATTATGACAGGAAATGGAATGATGTGAAAGAATGTTGTACACTAGTTTTCTTTAAGATATGATCAGATAGGATGGAATAGGATTGAAGGATTAGATATGATACGATTATATTTAATACAATTACATATGAGCAGTATATCACTTAAAATGAGAAAAGCTTTTGGATTTAAATTCTTTTAATTTGATTCAAGCCAACTACTCCAGATAAGTTTCAGGATAAGATCGTCTTACGCTGAAGCCGGCACAGTGAGTTCGCCGGATGCAAATGTTCTCCCTTACGTTCCTGATAACAGGAATTTTTTTCTGGTGGTTTGTGGCCAAAATAAAAAAACAGAACAGAAGAAAAATGATTCATGGATGATGCGTTCTTTAGCATTTGAGCTGCGTTTCTCTCCAGGTGACAGGTCTGTCGTCTCCTGAGGCACACAGGTGCAGAAACAGCCGAGGCAGTGAGCTCGGCTCATCTGAAGGGGAAGAGGTGAGAAAATTGATTCGTTCAGGCAAATGTTGGACCCAGTTTAGTGGAATATCTCTGTGGATGGCTCTCAAAGGTCAGTCAGCTCTGGAGTGTGTTTACATTAAGCTGAAGAGAGTGAGCTGGTTGTATAATTAATGCAGCGAGGAGTCCGTCCTCTTATCATTCGATCACTTTCAAAGCTGTGTGTGTGTGCCTGTGTGTGTGTGTGTGTGTGTTTGATGTGGAGGAAGCCTGTGTTTCCTGCTCTGAGATCCTGACAGTCTCCCCTCGGGGCAGCAGAGCCGCAGAATCTCAGATTGTTTCTTCTTCAGATCTGAATAAAAGGAGAGTTTGGTCTCATTCTGCCGTCTTGGCAGGGTGAATTGTTTTCACTGGAATGTGACACGTCTGCCGTCAGTGGTTCGGGTTTGTTTTGGCTGAGGAATTCTTGATGCACAGAACACATTCATCAGCAGGCTTTGGATCCTTGTTTCCAGCCTATAAATGGAGTCATGGCTGCTTTTTGTAGCTAAGTGTGTGAAATAACCAACTTACTGCAGTGGATGGTTTTCTTCATTGTTTGCTCTCTTTGTTTTCATTTAAATCGTTTTATTGAGTTGTTTGGTAGCTTCACTTCCTTTTTATCTGAGTATTTTTAAAGCACCATAGTCCTGTTTCTGGTAATCTAAGAGAAACCACATACAGGTAAAAACTGTTGGTCCATGTTTTGAAATGTTTTGTTGGAAAGCAGAGAGAGAGAGAGACGTACAGAGGTCATCTTCAGCTCCAGGAAACTACGATCATCTTAAGAACAGAGAATAATCAAGGAATCCGTCAGCGCTGAAAACAAAGTCAGCTCCAGCTTTCAGCCTCACGCAACAAAACAAAGACAGGAACAGGATCCACTCGGCACTTTTATATTTAGTCTCCTGAATCCCTGCAGGAGCAGAAGTCTTTGTCCTTGTATCTGAACAGCATCCTTTCTTTTTTTGTTCAATCAGTGACAGAGACGGTCTCTGTGAGGAGGCTGCAGCAATTTAATCATGTGAAGACGTAACGAAGTGCCTACTTATCCAGGTTTCTATCTGTGCTCATTCTGGTCTCTGTGTTTGGGGTTTATTGGATCCTCTGCTGAAGTGATGAGCTGAAGCACATGATGAGGATTCCACTGGGCTCCAATGATCGTCTCTATAAAATCAATTTGTAGTTTAGCTTTGCAAAATGAGATTAGTTAATTGACAGACTTCGATCACCCACAATCCTTTCTGCTCGAGCTGATCCTGCTTTTAGAGAGGAAGTGTTCTGCTTTTTGTTTTTTAGTCTGTCTTTCTGGTGCCCGCATGGTGTCTTCACATGATTTAGAAAAAATAGTTTCGTACTTTTTAAGTTTCTTGAAAAGGAACAAAATGTTACGCTACATTTGTTGACGCTCGTTTGTTGACGCTACGTTTGTTGACGCTCGTTTGTTGACGCTCGTTTGTTGACGCTCGTTTGTTGACGCTCGTTTGTTGACGCTACGTTTGTTGACGCTACGTTTGTTGACGCTACGTTTGTTGACGCTACGTTTGTTGACACTCGTTTGTTGACGCTCGTTTGTTGACGCTACGTTTGTTGACGCTACGTTTGTTGACGCTTCGTGTGTTGACGCTAAATTTGGTGATGCTACATTTGGTGACGCTACATTTGTTGACGCTTCGTTTGTTGACGCTATGTTTGTTGACGCTACATTTGGTGACGCTACGTTTGTTGACGCTACATTTGGTGATGCTACATTTGGTGATGCTACATTTGGTGACGCTACATTTGGTGACGCTACATTTGTTGACGCTTCGTTTGTTGACGCTACGTTTGTTGACGCTACGTTTGTTGACGCTACGTTTGTTGACGCTACATTTGGTGATGCTACGTTTGTTGACGTTACGTTTGTTGATGCTACCATTCAAGACGCTAAGTTTTGTGGCGCTACGTTTCATGAGGCTAGGTTTGGTGACTCTACCATCCATGACTCTGGTTTCATCATAGGATGTGATTTGTTTTTGATATGATGCCACAACATACAGTAAATATAAATATAATCTGGTGCCGCTGTTCTATCTTTTTATGATTTGAAAAAAATTGCTTTATGTAAAATTATAAAGTTTTCAGCCTCTGTCTGAAGCTCTATCTTTAAGGCTCCCTGCTCCACAAACCCCCTTCTCTCTGATTGGCCAGCTCTTCGGAGGCCTGGCAGGTGGACTCTGGGAACTATGGGTAGACCTTAGTGAAGATCTTGTGCTTTTTTATAGAACAGACTGTTTTGATCAGTTTACCCGATGGAGTAATCAAATAGAGCACGTAAGTAACAATCGATTACTCGTTACTGGTTTAATTAACACCTCGTATCAAACATCTCACAGATCTTTGAGCGCATTTTCTTCAAACAGCTCCTTTCCTGCTTTTACCAGTGGATCCATTCTTCAAACTGCACGGAGCAGGTGCAGGGAACCAGATTCTCCAAACTGAGTAGAATATCTCCATCACTGATGTTTTTAGAGAGCCAGAAGTCCTTTTCTTTCTGCACCGAGCGATGAGGAACATTTGGTTCTGCAGGTTCACAGAGCTGGTTGTTGTTGTTGTTGTTGTTGTTGTTGTTGTTGTTGTTGTTGTTGTTGTTGTGCTCCTCTTCTCCTGGGTACAGGACAGCAGTTTTAGTAGAGGCATAGTTTATGACCAACACACACACACACACACACACACACACACACACACACATCAGCACCACAAATCTAAGTGATGAGCTAAGCCGTGCCCTTTGTTCGGCCACTGAGAGAGCGAGCAGAATGGGAGCAGTGAATGTGGTTGAATGGGAGCTGATTGATGGTTTTCACTCTCGCCTCGCCTCGCTGGCTGTTACTGCGAGGTGCAAGCCGTTGTCCACTCAATCCCATCAGTTGTCCGGGCAACTGGTGGAATCTGTGTCGTCTCCTGAAATACGCGGCGCTGAAACTCATGAAGACGAGAGGAGGGTGTGAAAAGACGTCTCAGGTGCACAGGTTTACCTCCACGCTCCCTCGTTCTCTCGCCGCCGTGGATTAGAGACTGAGTGGGCTAAGCTGACGGTGAATAGACACACATCAGCAGTGTGTGAGTAACACAGTGGGGATTAACCAGCACACAAACACTCTGCCCATTAAAACGATCCCACGCACACACGCTGCTGTTTCCCCCCTGGTGGTATCACATAAAGCTGATTCTCCGCCAATTATTACACTCTGTGGAGCGGATGTATTCAGCGCCCTGCCTTCATTTAGTCCAACTCCTTTTAGCTTATTACTTTCAAAGAGCCTGAGCACATTCATGACTGCGTGATGTAATAAACACACTTTCAGGCTTGCACTGAGAGGAGGTTTTGTAAGCTGTTTGCGCAGTCCTGTCATACTTGAGGCTAAAACGAATATGGTTGATTGATTAATCAGACGTCTTTCATTGTTTATAATTGTCTGCACTTGATTAAAAATGGGTGCAGCTTTCAGCCTCATGTTTTGTCAGATAAAGGAGCAGTTTGAGTTTTATTGTTGTTGTTATAATGTTCGCTCTAATAGCAGGAGAGGTGTGAGAACGGCTGTTTTGGAGCAGGTGTACCGGCTTTCAGAAAACATCTCTTTGTGTTTGCACATCAGCTTTTCTGTAACGACAGCTTGTGAACCCACAGCTTGGCAGGGATGAGCTACATTGCTTTTCTGTGTTATTGGTGTTACCTTTTATGGTTTTATTTGTGAAGTTTTAAAAGTTGCACAGGATGTATGTTTGTAAAAGTTTACGTCAAAGCTTCAATGTGGACGTTTTGCTTCGTGTCCGTTTTGGCGCCTCCTTGTGGATGAGGTAGTTCCCCGTTTTTCTCTTTTTAAGTGCAGATTATGTGTGAAAAATTCAGTCAGGATGCGATCAAACAGAGCCGCTCTGTGCTGCCCAGTGTGGAGATGCTAACAGCTCATTTTAGTCAGATGCAAAACAAGAGCAAACTGCACAGAGCTGCAGAACTGTATGGGTCATTTTGAGCCTGATTATCATCAGAGCAGCTTTCTTTGTGATTACGACCTTCAGACGGAGAAGATAGCAGGAGAAATGTTCCAGGAATGATTTAAATTTGTCAGAATAAAGGAAGTGGAATCTTCAAATGACATGTTTTGGTAGCCCGTCATCCTGAACCCAGAGGGTTTACTTACATTAAATAAATCAGACGATTGTTTCTGCTTCATTACATTAAGTAATAAATGGATGCTTCTTCCTGCACACCTCTGTCAGTCACTGTTATGTAACCCACACGGACTATCTGCATGTGTTGGTGTGTCGACAGAAGAAAGAAAGCAGGTCATTCAGACTGCGTGGATACATTTCAAAGCTACTATCATGCTAGCTCTGGCTTGTACTCATGCCAGCGTTTCAGTGAACTCGGCTACTGTGGGTTTGTTGGTGTGTGTGTGTGTGTGTGTGTGTGTGTGTGTGTGTGTATTTAAAGTGCAGAGCTATGCTCTGAATCATGCATCCAAGAATGGAACGTCTCTCTGTAGAGGTGTTGAACGCAGCCCGACTGTTTCCTCTGATATATTTGGCAGTGAAACACAGTGTGGATGAGTCTACAGTGTGTGTGCATGAGCCTCTTGTAGTACTATACGTCCTAATACCTAAAATTACTTGATTTAACGTGCAGTCAGGAGGCGTTATTGCAGTGTAGTGCTTCATCACTAATGTGTTCACACCATACGCAGATGATTCAAACGTATTTCAACGCCGGAATGTTTTGTGTTTACTCAGTTAATTTTCGGGCCAGGAGGGGTTTCCTTCCAACACCACTTCCTGCGGTGCAACTCAGCTGATCTTGACAGCATTGAGAGGTGAAGTTGGCTATGCTCATTGAAGCAGTGCTAACTTGCTAGCCTAACCTATAGCTCACCGAAAGACATAAAAGAAACTTTTTTACAATATTATCATTATGACTGTAGTGATGGTCTGTTTGTTCTTACATCATCGCAGGATCTCCAATCTGATTGGCTATCATTACGCAAATAATTTGATTTAACCCTCGTGTTGTCCTGGGGTCATTTTGACCCCAAAGGAAATCCTTTCAAAAAACAGGGTATACCTTTTCCCAAAGAAGGGAAAAAACTGTGGTGAAGGTTGGACTGGAGTGAAACTAAAGGTGTAACGCTGAATCTGTGACAATTTCATTTTGTTATAGATAACAGTAAAACCAGGTGGGGTCATTTTGACCCCAGAGGTCACGAGGCTGTTCCATAAACATGAAAGTAGTCTCTGTGACATCACCTATTAGTTTCTAAAGTAGAGTTTTGAAGCCTTTCGTTGGTGGTCGCCATTTTGGAAATGAGGCCTCAACCTAATATTTGATCGACCTAGCACGACTTAGCTTCCTTGCTAAATGCTTCAGTCAACTGTGCCCTCAAATATAGATAGTAGGTTTTGTGTCATAGTTGGGGGCGGGGCATCTTGAGGGGTCTGCACAAATACAAAAAGTAGATTTTAAACTCGGATTCTAACGCATATAAACCGTCATATCCTTCACTGAGTCTTTGCTGAAAAGAACAGAATACACTCCAAAAACAGACACATTGACTTTAATTAAATTTATTATGTCAGCTGGTTCCATATAAGTTGAAAACACTAATTTTAGGGTCAACTAAGTTGAACTTGAATTAGTTGCTTCAACTAAAAATATGTTTACATGGAACCAGTTGTCATAATAAATTGAATTCAAGTCAATGTTTCATTTTTTTGAGTACAGACTAAACGAATAATCCCACTCTGAAAATATTGTTCACCATTATTATCTTCAAAAATAGAAGAGTTTACCCTCCCAGGTGTGACCAAATCTGTTTTTTAATTTCATTTTTTTGAACCCAGGCTGTGAACATGCTGTGAAGTCTGTGTTCTGATGTGGGTGAAGCGGGTTACTGCGGCTGAAAAGCAGGATTTAAAGGAGGCTGAGGACTGACCTCTGGGACTGACTCTTTTGAATCGTCGTGTTTTATAACTCTAATCTGATCTGGTCAACCTGTGGAGCTCAAACACTGACCTTCACTTGTTGCAGCAGGCTCCATTTCTCTCTCTCTCTCTCTCTCTCTCTCTCTCTCTCCTTCCTCTTATGCCACTCTGAGTCTTCATCACCTCCTCCTCCTCCTCCTCCTCCTTTTAAATCCCCTTTTTACTATTTCTGTCTCCGTCTCAAGATTACAACCTCACACATCTGTATCCCCCTCATCCAGCCTGCTGCTTCCCACCCAGCGTTCCTTTAGGCCTCTGCTTGAATGGGAGCAAGGGCTGCTGGGTAATCTTTGCTCTTGAAAGCAGAGATTAAAATCTCAGATTACAAGAGGAGAGGGAGGATTACAAGTCCTTTTTTTTCAGTGAGTGTAAAACTGTGTGTCCGTGTGTGTGTGTGTGTGTGTGTGCACCAACCAAGGTCATGTTTTGCGACGACCAAAGAAACTCAACCTCACACATTTAAGTTTATAAAATGTTGCAAATGACTTAAATATATGTTCAAAAAACACTTTTTTTTGTTGAAGTAAGAGTGAAAAAGTAAGGATGATAAATGTGTAAGACAACAGAAGGAAGAAAAACAGAAAACTTTATATTTTAAGTCGCTAGCGCCAAAATCTGAGGTTGCAAAACATCAGCAAGAATCTCATAAATAGCTTTTAAATCCAAAGTTTGTTCATAAGAATGAAATAATTTCAATTTATTCAGCTGAAATCATTATTTACAAACTTAATGTCCCATGAAAAGTTTCTGGAAATTTTCCAGGACTGTATTCCAGCCCTGTGCAACCCTACACAAGTTTTGTTTACGTCTGTTTGTGCTGTTGTAGCACCAACATCATTAGCTGATGTTGCGCTCCCATGAGAGTAACCAGTTTGCAGACAGTTCATTGATTTACTCCTCGATATTCACTGCAGCGTTTCATTGATTCATTCTTTTACCCACTTTCTCTTTAGTGTTAAAGCAGCACTGTACTCAACTACTTCATCACTTTCCTTTTTCGCCCTTTCTGCTCCAAACAGACGCAGAAACAGCCTTTCAGAAAGTTGACTTATCCTGATGCAACAGCAGAACGCCGCAGCGCTCAAATGGACCCCTTAATTGTAGAAAATGTAGCGTATCCCAAAAGGAAATGAACTTTAATGTCGCTCTCTAAATATAGCCCGTTATCATCAATTATCATTAGCATCGTTCATTCACAGACATTAGTTTAATTACAGCCAACAGATAAGACCTGAGGAGACACGGAGCTGCAGACTGCAGTCACCGCTCTGCGTCATCAGAGCCTCGTCGTCTGATTCCAGAGCTTATCACAGACTCTGTTCAGCCCAGATAGATTCAGCTCAATGCTTTAAGATATACTGTTCCTTTTTTAAAGGCCGTCTCAGAGGAGGGCTGGCACTAATATCCTGTTTGTGTTGGAGGGATATGAAGTTAGTGTCAAAGGATGCTGAAGATGGGGTCAGAAGAAACACCGAACAGGCAGCAAATTTTCATCCTGACTCTTAGGATACGGATACCATGACGCTCTCCTTTAGTGCCACCTACAGGTCAAACACACAAAGTGAAATATCTCTGTGTGAACGATAAATGGGAAAATAACCAGCTGAAGATATAGTACAGTTTGGTACGGGTCAGATCGGTAAAGCCTGATCAGGGTTATGGGGTTCGGTCATCATATTTACAGCAGTAGTGGCAGTTTTTGAGGTAGCTAGAATTTTCATTGCACCAGACAATCAACCACTTATTCAGTCAGTCAACTTGTATTCATACAGCACATCATGTGCAAATAAAATGCAGTTTAGACTTCTTCACATGAAATAGAATAATGGCGAAACATATCTAAAAGAAATATTTTAGAGTTGAGATGTATCACACTTTAAAAGATAAGATAAGTCGGCACCAGAGTTACTGTTCGTTCTGATAAATGATGAGAATTTTGGTTGTTGTAGCTAGGGCTGCCACATACGATTATTCTGATAATCGACTAGTCACCGATTATTTTTTGCGATTAGTCGACTGTTCGGATCATACATAAATTGCAGCTTATTGCAGCAGCATACAGCTAACATCATTAGCTTCCAGCTTCAAGTGTTTAAGGTATGTGCTAACTAAAAATGAAGACAGTTGATATCATAGTTCATTCAGCTTTTAATGAACTTTGCAGCTTGTAGCAGCATTTCTGACATTTTTTTAATGTACCAATTTTCTATTCAAACATGACATCGCTATTAAGTAGGTAGCTCCCTGTTGACGTTAATGTTAGCAGCTAACTAGCCAATTAGCTTACCGAGATTGTCATTCTTGGTCAGAAAATAAATCAGCCACGGCGTGCTGTCTTTTCAGATGCTCGTTCATCGCCGTCGTTCTGTCATGGAAGGACATTTCTGCTTTGCAGATTTTGCATTGCACACTTTTCTCCTTTATTTTGGAAAAATGCTCCCAAACTTTCCAGCTCTGTTGCCGGCTAGCCATGATACTGTTGGGCATAACTTTTCCGGTGACATCACTGGTTACCCTGGTTACCACTTCGACGAGACAGGTGAAAGTACAGCGGCAGTTTGGAGGGAAAAATAAAGTTTAAAAAAATATTAAAACGACAACGTCGATTATTAAATAAGTCGCCGACGAATTTAATCGTCGACGTCATCGTGACTAGTCGACTAATCTTGGCAGTCCTAGTTGTAGCTATGAAATGCAGGTGTAAGCTGTGGTTCAGCCTCCTGCCATTCATTGTTTAAATCTTTACTACCTGGATGTAAACAGTCACAGATGACAGATATCATCTGGTAACCTTCAAGGAGGACTAAAGGTTCCCGGAGCTAGCTCTTCTAGTGGTATCCACACTCTAATAACTGTTAATAAATATAAATAAACTGTGCTCAGGTTTCTTTACTGAGAGCTTTAACTTGTCAGTTGGTCAGAGTTTATACTTCTATCCTGGGTTACTGTACTTCTTTGATATTTGATGCATTAACACATTTTTCAGACAGCTATATTTTTTTCAGTCTGACTTGTTTTTCCGCTGTGTAAATCTACAGCTTCTCCTTCTCCTCTGGGTGAATGTTTCTGATCAAGGCTCTGAAATTGAATGTAAACGGGAACACATGATGGGAGTGCGAGAGCAGGACATCTCTGTCGATCTGAATCTCATGTCCTGCCGTCTCATCTCTCCCATCTGTGCTCCTTTAATGAGACTCAGGAGGGTTTTCCTCACACGCGTCAGAGCAACAGTTTGACTCCCTCACTCTGTATGGACAGCTCCGACTGAGGGAGCACCGAACAATGAGGAACGAAAATTTCATCCACTTTTAATGCCCTCTCCCAAATATTTCTAAATCCAGTGTAAATCCTCTGCAAGTTTATCTTTTAATCCTTATTCTCAGGGTGGGTGAGGAGTCACACCCTCTGTTGTCAGTGTTTTACTCAGAATACACAAAGTGTCACACCTCAGGATTTATATGTACATGTTGGGTTGATTATTTACTTTTTAATGAATTAGAAAAACATTTGTTGGTATTTGCACAGGTGCATTAAAATCACATGACACAGACTCCTCTTCCTTTATTGATGCTCGTTATCGATCTCTTGATGGTTATCACCCTCATCTGTGTGATTAAGTGGATAGATTTAGAGAGCAGAAGCAGATCAGACAACATGCTAACATAGCAATGATCAAAGTGCTGTTGGGTGAAATGAAGAGGCTTTGGGAGCAGGATTAAACATATTTTAAGCAGTGATGAGTTTTACAAAGCGCTGCAAGGATCAGATTCACAGTCTCTGAGGATAGCGAGGCAACTCCACACAGCGCTGAAGTGATCCGTGAATAATCACAGCCCATCACCAAACAGCTCTGTGGACAGAGATGTTGAATTTGTCTGTCTCAGCCTCTGGATAACGTGGACGTGTCCTGTTAAGCTCGCCTCGAGCTGCGCTTGTTTCAGCTGTGTAGGCGTGTGCAGGGAGCAGCCTGTTAGGACTTGAAGTCAGCTGTCAGTCGGGGCAGCAACGCTATAATCAGACACGAGCTGTTTACTTCCAAACAGACACGCCTTAGGTTAGACTGCAGCACAGGTGTGGGTTGTTTCAGGTGTGTGTTTGTGTGCAGCCAAAGCCAAGACAGAACCTGATATGGAAGCTGTGGATCAGATGCTTTATGAGTCTGACTTAAATATGATAAAGGTTATCAAAAACCAGTGAGTATGTGATTAATAGAAAGGATACAACATAAAGAAAGATCTTCATATCTTCAAAACTTATAGAGATATTAAAAAGAATCCCGCCTCTACCTGGAGGTTAGGACTTTCCAGACGTTTAGGGACTTCAGGAGGCAGGGCGTTTCTGATTGGTGGAGCAGCCTCAGTGTTTTTATTCCCCCTCCCTCCGTCCACCATCAGGTGACCCCCAGCTGTGGTGGACTTGGTTTAGTACCTCCTAATCAGTGGTCTTCTTGAGCCTGACGGTGTGAATACGTCTGTCAGCTCCCGGTGTTCCAGTTTAAAGAGTGAACCCCCTTTAGTTCCAGGCTAGCGCCTGGGTTAGCACTGGGTTGTTGTTTGTGTTTCCACTGACAAAGCTTCAGGTGCTAAAACTGGTGCTTAGCAAGCACCAACTTCTTGCTGGGCCAGAGAGAAAGAACTGACTCCGTGTGGGGCAGGGGATGGGGTTAGCATGACCAACCATCAGGGAAGCTGCCGAGCCAGTCGTCTGTTTTTTGTTGGAGTTTCTCATTTGAAGCTTTAAATGGAAGTGAAATTGGAGCAGCAGTGCATGCATACATTTAGCTCCTCTGTTGTTGCTTAATGGGCTTCCGTAGGGCGCGAGCGTTCTTGGGTAAATGGCTACATACGCAGTGACGCACAGTGTTTTAAGATGATGTGATGACGTGGCTCCAACTTGTCCTCTTGTTGATGGAAAACCAAACTGGTTCTGAGGAAAAATGTGATTAGAAGCAACTGAGCGCTAGCACTGAACAGGTCTGGTTCTGTTGATGGGAAAGGGGTAAGAGTGACCCTGTAAACTGGTGACCTTCAGCTGAACGTGTCAGTGGATAAACAACACAGAAGATTAGGGAGAAGTTTTCTTTTTCTGAAGGTTTTTCAGACGTGAATCTTGTCTAAACTCTGTATTTATATTCCAGTCCACCCCTCATTTCCTCTTTGTTCTGGGACTGTTTTTGTTTTCCATTTATCCCCTGGTTGATTCTCTGCTCTACCTCTAAACCCCTCGGGGAAGGTCTGCCGTCTGCTGGCTCCTCGGCCCCACAGGAGGTTCAGCTCATCGCCTCTCCAGGGGGGAGCACTATTAGTGTATCCTTTAATTTCTTTAATGAAGAGAGTTTCTAGTTTGGGTATTAAAACCGTTGTTATAACACAAGGAGCTGTGAGAAGTTAAGAGCCTCTGAATCGCAGCATTGATGTAAAGGTTCTGAGAGAAATTTGCACGTCACAGTGTTTAATAGCCAACAGTGTGCTCAAGGTAATCCTAATGATGGATAGCACCAAGTGTGGGACTGTTTCATTATTCAAACAACAATGTGTTTACAAATCTGTTTGATTCTTCCCAGAAAGCTTTGACTCACCAGCCTGCGCAGAGCGCTGCTTTTCAGCTCGTTTCTGCCTCTCAGGTTGAACAGACATGAATTCAGCCGCTGGTGCTGTAGTTTGCGTAACATTCACAGTGTTCTGTAGCAGAGTGATGCATGATGTCTTTGTGTTAGAGCTGTCACTGCTGCACTCAGGAAGTACAGTCATAGATTACTGGGAATACTCAGCTGTGTTATCCTCAGATCTGTCAGAACAGAGAGGCTTCGGCAGACCAATCAGAGTCTGCTGAATTCAGCGTGTGGAAACTTCAGTATCTGGAGTGTGCATGAGTACATCTCTATATTTGTGCAGAGAGCTGTGTGCGGTCTGGCCTGTTAGGTAAGACGGTGATAATATCGGATGAGCAGATAGGATGGCAGATTGGGAAAGGAACAGTAAAACTCATCATCTATTTTCAACTGAGAGGATCAGGACGTTCCGTCAGCAGGTGACAGTCTGAGAACAATCTGAAATATCTCAGCAAATTTTGGATGGATGGTTGTGACAGTTATCCTCTGGTTTGTCCTCTACCACCATCATGAGTCCCTTTATGATCAGCTCCAACGGATAACCAGTCACACTTTGTCAATGTTGTATTACCTCTGATCCACTGAGAGTATTTGCTGATGCTCTCCCTGCCTTGGCTTTAGGGTGAAGGGTAAGGGTAAAGTCAAGGAAACTTGAGGTGTGCTCTCCCCAGGTTTAGGCATTTGGGTAAGGGTTAGGGTTCAGGTTAGGGTTAGGAAACTCAAGGAGTGCTCTCCCTGCCTCAGGTATTAAGGTCAAGAATTTGGTTAAGGGTAAAGGTTAGAGGTTTTGGTTAGGGTCAAGAAACTCAAGGTGTGCTCTCCCTGCCTCGGACATTAAGGTCAAGAGTTCGGTTTATGGTAAAGGGTAAAGGTTAGAGGTTTGGGTTAGGGTCAGGAAACTTGATGTGTGCGCTCTCTACCTCAGACATTTGGCTTTAGGATAAATGTTAGGGGTAGATCTTAGGGTCAAGAAACTCAAGGTGTGCTCTCCCTGCCTCAGGCATTGGTTTTGGGGTTAAAGATTGGGGTTTGGGTAAGGAAACTTGCGGTGTGCTCCCCCCACCTCAGGCATTTGCATTCCACAGGGAGCTTCCAGAACTGATCCTTACCACAATACATAACGTTTTTTTTTTTTTGCATGAAAAAAGGCATCAAATAAGTTAAAGTTTGCAGAAAAACATGTGGAAAACTGACCTCTGCTGATTCTTGCCACACAAATTTTTGACTTGTGTAACTGGATCCAGTACTCTGTGAAATTTAACTCACTGCATGCAAACGACTTATTCCTTGAGCGAGTGGCCCTGACATTAGGATGGATGGTTCCTGTGTCCATTCAGATAAATGTTATTCATAAGTCATTATTATGGAAATGTACGTCCTTGTGTACATGTTGTCCTCGTATAATGGAGCAGCTTCCTTTGATTGGCTAAAGAAGGTCGGTTTAAACATCTCCTCTGGTAAATCTCTTGATCTTCTTTCCAAATCCCATTATTTCCTCCCTGACACTCAAACACACGCTCATTTAATTCAGCCTGTGCTAATCCTTTGGCTGCTTCGGATGGAGAGTGGCTCCAGACGACATTCAAGACTACCACTGTGCTTTCAAGCAATCATTACTGATACACAAGACCAACACTGAATCCTATAGATTCAAACTTTACCTTAAATTTTTTTTTGTAAATGGAGAAATTTACTTTTGCAAAGGATTTTTTTATGAATTCACTGTCAAATTCAGATAAAAACAGACTTATTTGTTCATTTGTGTATTTTTATTCATTTCTTTTGTTCATTTGTTATATTTTTCTTCTTCTTAGATGGAAAAAAAAGGTCCAAAAACCGTCTTCTTTTTCGCTAATATTTCAATTCAGGCTAGCCTACATTGTTGAAAAAATTCATCATTAAAGCAACAAGTTATATCAGGTGGTGTGTGTCTGTTCTGGCAGCTCCCTGCCCTTCCACATGCCTACGTGGAACGCCAAAATCTGTTTTGGGCTCTTTTTTTGTGTGCAAATTTGAAAAGCAAAGTCAGGTAGCACATAAAGACTGACTTTTTACTTTACATGAGTTTCAACCAGTTTGAACTACTTCACTCGTCTTCGATTTATAGATTCTAAGGCAGGGGGAGCATCAGCAAAGGGCACAGAACAGAGCGAGCATTCTTTGTTTTTAGATTTTCTTCTTGACACTTTTGTTTAAAACGTTTCAAACAGTCAAATCTAACTAACTCTACACCTGTTAACCATTTGATGCTGTTAAAGTCAGACAAAAACAGAATAAAATGTAAATTAAAGAGTCGCTTCAATCAGTGTTTGGTTTGTCTGCTTGTAAAATGACCTCAAAGGTGTTTTTTCGTGATGTCCACACAGATAGAGGGTGTATGATATGTAAACACAGCTCTTATCACCACATTCATATGTAAAGGTCAGGTGCTCACTCTGGTTACCTGTGTGATGTGCTGTGTTATTATCACTCAGATGGCATCTCACGTTTCCTCCAAACAACCTTGACTTGATGGATCGCTGCTGTGGATCAATTAGTCCGTTTGTCACTTGAGGACGGCTGCTGATTAATTTTTGACAGATGACTCTCTCGTCTGCTTTGGTAAAGTTAGGCTGATTGGCTGAAGGGGAGGGAGCCACATGTTTCATCCTCTCCTGGTTTGTGACGTCTGCAGCCTTCTGGCTGGTGTCAGTGGAAGATAAATCGATGAAGGCAGGAATAAACGCTTTCTCGCTCTGACCGGTGAGCAGCCAGAGACTGAGTTTCCTCTGGCTGTTTCTGTCAGACCGTCGTCTCCCCGCAGCAGGGTCCAAACTCCCAGCTCCATCAGCCGGGCGCTCAGATCAGCCGGCTCAGCGGGGGCTGGAGAAGCACTTTCTGTCCCTCTCCATCATGCAGTAAACACCAGAAGCCTCCTCTACAGCCGCTCAGAGCAGATTTGAATAAAGAAAGCCGATGCAAATCACACACCTACACACACACACACACACACAAGAACACTTATCTGCCTCGTCCTCCGTGCTTCAGCCGCTCTGGATTTGCAATTATTCCACTTCAGAGTGGATCATCATTTTATCATCAGGTGATTTGTGGATTATTCTGAACCACGTTAAAGACATGGCTCTTAAGATATCTGTCAGCTGTTTCACCTTTATGTCTCATGACTTACTCTCATTCAAACCTCATGAGTTTTCATAACGTTGACCACAGCTTCATCCTCAACTTCCCACAGTAAAGACGCAGGAATACAGAAACTGTAGAGACCAGAACTGAAGATGTTTACAGTCTTCACTGGTAACATCACAGCTTCAATCTAATAACATCAAGACTTCTATCCTGTAACTTTACGACTTCATACTCATTACATTAGAAATTAAGTTATTAAATTTATTATTTACTCGTGTACCACTGCCAGACGTTATTTTTGTAACATGACAACTTGAATCTTGTGACGCCTTTAATGTCGTAACAATGGAACTTACCGATATACCGATATCGACATCGATCTGATACGATATCAGGACGAATGCTGCGACGTTCAGCTCTGTTCGTTGGTCTTTGAGACTCGACTCAGCCTCCGGGGGAATGTTGAAACTTGAAGTGTATTAATCCTCCCCTGCTCTGTGCCTCCAGGGGTCGAGTTTTGCACTCAGCTGTAACGTCTTTTTTGGACTTAAACAAAAAAATACCACCACACAGATGACATCACTCCTGCTCTTTGATCCTTTGTTAGCACCTTAGCACACACTGGTGTTGTGATCAGGTGGGATCTGCGTGCTGGATCTGGATAGAAGTTCCGGAGCGGAGTCTGGAATAGACTGCTTGTATCAGAGACTTTAGATGCAGGCCGATATACCGTAAATCCTCTAATAATGACCTGTATTCCATTAAAAAAACGGTCCTCTTTAATGACCGGGTGCGTCTTTAAAGAAAAGCCTCCCAATATAAGCCTTTTTTTCTGTGAAGCGCTACGGCGCTGTACTGACAGCGTGCGTGCCCCGCCCCTCTGCGTGCTTTCGCGCCACCGTATACAGAACAATACAGACAAGACAACAACAGAAAAAGCATGGCTGCGGGTAAAACAAAAAGAGGAAAGTTTGAGGTAAAGTCTAAAGAGGAGGCTTTGCGTTATGCAGCGGAGTATTCAGGAGAGAAAGCTGCAAAGCACTTTAAGGTTGAGGCGAAACAAATCCGATATTGGAAAAGACAAAAGGATGAGCTGATCAATAAATAACAATAAACGTGCACGTCTCACCGGAGGAGGGAGAAAAAAAGTGAGCGAGGAACTTGAGGCGCAACTGGTGGAGCGGGTGCACGACATGAGAAGCAAGCACATCCGTGTGTCACGAAAAATGCACATGCACTGTTTGTTATTGTGGTATTATATTTTGATATAGTTTGTAATACAGTATGTAAGATGTGCAGATGCTCTGTGTTTGTTATTTTGCTCGTACTGGTACAGTTTGATACTTGTTTTCAATAAATGAGCTCAGTACATTTTACTGGGTTCAAACTGACACTAAAGATCTTTCTGCTCTTTTTGAAAATTTTGAAATACAAGCCTCTCTCTTATACACGCCTCCTTTCATTAAAAGCCTGGTGCCAGCTACAGTTGAGACAAATAAAAGCCCCGGCGACTATTAGAGGATTTACGGTAATCCGATATTAGTATTTTTGCTAATATCGGACGGATATCCGATATTAATTTTAAAATGTTGATCTTCGACTTTATTGCTATAACATTGTAACGTAACACTCATGACAGAGAATTTATTATCGTGTCTTTACATTTTAATTCTCTTAACATGAAAATTTTATTTTCGTAACATTACGACTTTATTCTTTTAACGTTACGACTTTAATTTCGCACTATTACGACTTTTCACTTAGCGTCAACGTTGAATTAATTATATTCTTGTAACATTACAAACCTTTTCTTCCTTATCCTTCATAACAGAGATTTAAAAGACGCGCAGAAGGTTTTTTTTTTACTGTGACAAGACAAAACACAGATATATAAAAGACCTCTAGAGGGCGCTAAAATTTCAGGATCAAAGATTCAAGACTCATCATGAAATATTTAAACAGGTTTTTTTATACGTTTTAAAATGTATAACTGAAGAAACCTGAAGCTGCTGTGAGTGGTTTTGATTGGACGGACTCGTGATGTCACACGGAGCGTTTGATTGGTGGATGGTTGTGAAGCGGTGCAGCAGGTAAAGACTGATGCTTGTGTGTAAACAGACTGGATATGCAGAGTTGTGCAGATGTTATGTAAATGAAGCTTCTGAGCTAACAGGATTTAACACTTCTCTCTCTCTCTCTCTCTCTCTCTCTCTCTCTCTCTCTCTCTCTCTCTCTCTTTTCTCGGGCTGTGAATGGAAATCAATCATCACTCACATTTATTCATATGTTTTTAGAGACGTGTGAAACGTCCAGAGTATTGAATATCTGCTGCTGGCTGTACACATGCCCTCAGTGTGTGTGTGTGTGTGTGTGTGTGTGTGTGTGTGTTTGGCTGTGTGTCCATCCATCTGTATGATAATCTAAATGGCCTGTAGTGTGGAGCGGGGTCACAGGGACGAGCCCGCTGCTCTGTAAAGCGGACACGTGTGTCCTCTGAGACATATGCCGCCTCTGACTGCACACATGTTGATCATTCGCTGCCGTCGCCCTCAGACCCACTTTTTCCCACCGGATGCTCGATACGTGTTCGGACTGCAGAGAGGGAGCCGTGACCCGACGTTTGTTTACACGCTGAAACACGGCACCAACAGCTGATTTACAACCAGGACGATTGTGTGTGAGAGGTGTGGAGAGGGAGTGTGTGTTTGTGGAAGAAAACTGTGAGTCAGAGTCCAAAGCAGGAGGTGTAGTCAACCTTCACCTGCCTACAGCAGCTCAGATTCACTTATTTAATCTTCTCATAGTTATACTTTACAAACGCAGGAAAAACTGTGATATTCTGTGTTAAACCTCTCACATCTTCCCTCTTTGTTCAGCCATGGTAACGGCACGTTTGGCTCTCTGTCGTGATGTATTTTTGAAGTGCAGAAAAGCTCTGCTCTCATGAAGTCCAATAACTAAAATCTAGACAAGCGTTTGTTTTATTTTTAGCTGGAAATTCTCTTATCAGACTCGATTTGAGCAGAATTCCCCTGAAAAGTCTGGATTCTGTCTTATTTCAGGATATCAGGAGACAAAAATGATGCTGGAATTGATTTCAGAGTCAATAAAAAACAAAACGGATGCCATCACTTCAGGAAAAAAAAGAAAAGAAACCCCTTCTCCTCATGAAGCAACAAAAGCAAACGATGTTTGTTCTGGCTGCAGCTCCGGCCGTCTGCTCGGACCGATGGACGTGTGATGTTCTGAGTGTGTTCGCCATCTGGACTCAGGAGCAGCACCATCCGATTCAGAGGAAACCCTGAACATGAATGACTCTGAAACTCTCTCCTAGTTTCTTATTCACGACTTAACGATCGCTGACTCTGCAGCCGAATGCCACAGGACTCCATTACAGAGCCGCGTTTTCTGCTGAAGCTCGACCTTCAGGGGACCTGTCAGCAGTTTGCTCGTGTTTCGCCCGTCTTTGTGCTCTGCTGCCTTGGTAACAGAAGCTATCACACACTAATATCTTAGTTTGTCTTACATAATGGTCTGCTTTTGTCAGAGCACAGAGTGGACTTCATGAGGAGAGGCTCCGGGGGCTGTTGGTCTGCATCTCTGAGCTCCACACTGAGCAACAAAAATCCTCCAAAAGCTTCTCACACACACTCTCAGATCTGCTCTGATTTCATGTCTGATTTCATGACGTGTGTGTGTGTGTGTGTGTGTGTGCTCTAAAACAAGCCAGGTCAACATCAGTGGAGGAAAAGCAGAGAACTCATTGTACCAAAGGTAAACAAACCTGCAGCAGGTTTTTTTTTGGCACATAGTTCAGTCTGAAGTCTGAAGCGGGCTGTAGAGTCTGACGTCAGCACAGAGTCTGTCTTTTATCTGCTCCGTTTGTATTTTTCTGAGAGCCTGACTGATACAAAAGGCTGCCAAGTGTAGTATTTATTTCCTTCATGCATGAAAAGAAAATGTTTTTTATTCCAGCAGGGAGAAGCAGGAGTTTTTGTTTATATGTTTCAGAAAGCGTAGCCCCATTAGCATGGCGCTAACGCTGATTTATGAGCTTCTTTAACCTCTGAATGCTCTGCAGTGACTTCTTAAAGGCACTTCAAATTCCCACAAAGTGCAGAGGTCAGAAATGGGTTACAGAATCTGCAGTTTAACAATGTTTGTTCGTTAGCAGAGTGTGGCTAACACTAGCAGAGTGTGGCTAACACTTGCAGAGCTAGCTCCAGCAGATATTAGTCCTCCTTGCAGGTTAATGTCCTCTTTCCTGTGCTGGTTGCTTCTCGCTTGGAAGGAAAATGAGTTTGGAGACGATTAGCCTAGCTTAGCATAAAGACTTGGAACAAAGGGAAACTGCTAGCCTGGCTCAAGCAAACTTTTAAAACCAACAAAACTTACAGATCATTTTATTGAGTCCGTTCCAAAAAGGAGAGTTTAATTATTTTTTTGCTGAGTCGCCACCAGGTCAGAAAGCAGATTTGATCAGCTTTGTAAGGAACCAGGCTAACTTTAACACAGCTTTCAGTGGTTGTGCTAAGCTAAGCTAAGCTAACTGTTTGTATCTTTTTTTTTACACACTGTACAGATGAAAGATGTTTCAGATGTGCTTGTTTACATCCAGGTAGTAGAGCTTTAGAGCTACAGTGCAGCAGATATTAACCAGAGCTACAGCCCCAGCTAGTGGTGGGAGGCTGTACTGCAGCGCAGACTCAACGTATCTCCAACAGCGAATCATTTGTTCATGTTTCAGCCCGTCACAGAGGAGCGTGAGGTTATACATCAGCTTCTCTCAGCTTCGACTCAACAGAAGCTGTTACCTGAGATGAACCTGTCTGCTGACAGTGAGAATCCTCTTATGTTTGTGTCAACAGGCGGAGCGCGGCAGTTGCGATGTCCTCAGCATCCCGGTCCCCATTCGGCGCGGCGGCTCCGAGTCCAACCTGGACGCGGTGGACATCGGAGACGATGGAGTCGGCCTGGATTTCAACAAGGGGGCGCTGGGTATCGACAGCCTGCAGCAGAAGATCCTCAAGGTGAGCAGGACGTGTGCAGGTGTGTGAAATCTGAACAAACACGCGGATAGAGCTGCGGCTTCTGTTTAATCTAAAGAATTTTAACTTAACTCCAGATTTGTTTTAATAATCTTTTATTGAGTCGAATCTCAAAGTCTCAGAGACGGAAGATGAAGAATCTCGTCTCCCTGCAGTCTGATCGAAATAAAGTTTGAGGCTAAAACTGAAACTTTGTGAAAAGATTTTTTAACAAAAAATGAATTTTCTGCTCCCAGTTGGTGAAACAAACTAAGAAATAAACAAGAAGTTAAAGTTTTGGAACTTTTTCGCCTGCAGAGAAGAATAAAATGATCCCTCAGCACTCGTTAGATTCAGTTCCTCCTCGTCAGCACTTTTACCTCTCAGGGTTTGATCTGAGGGAAAGAGAGAAATCTGCTCTCAGCTGTTTTCAGATCACTGAAATCTGCTTCGTTCTCCCGTCAGGTGACGGAGAAGATCAAGGTGGAGCAGACGGCTCGAGACCGCAACGTCGCCGAGTACCTGAAGTTGATGAGCAACGCGGACAAGCAGCAGGTGGCTCGAATACGTCGAGTCTTCGAGAAGAAGAACCAGAAATCAGCGCACACCATCGCCGGGCTGCAGAGGAAGCTGGAGCAGTACCAACGCCGCGTGAAGGACGGCGAGACCAACGGGAAACACAGTCACAAAGACGGCGCCGCCAAAGAGTCGGGGACTCACAGCAAAGAGGGCTCCCTGAAGGATGTCAGCTCCACGGGGAGGCACCCAGCTCTGGACAAAGTCAAGACCATCGGGCCCGGCGTGTCGCTCTCACCGCCGTTCTTCTTCAACAAGTCACGGGAGTTCGCCAATCTCATCAGGAATAAGTTTGGCAGCGCCGACAACATCGCCCACCTGAAGAGCTCCGTGGACTCTGGGTCAGGGCTGCAGGCGGAGGGCGGCGCCAGGGGGCTGAGCGGGAGCGCCACCACGGTATCCGCCAAACCGAGCAAGTACCAGAGCGACGACGAGTGCTCCGTGGGGACGTCGTCCGCCGACTCTAACGGGAACCTCGCCACGGGCTCAGGGGCGGGGTCCGGAGGTCCCGGCAGGTCGGACTCTAACAGTCGGCTCGGGGAAGTTCTGGACATGGTGCGGGAAATCAGGGAGGCTCAGGCTCAGCTGGCCGAGGACATGGAGGCGCTGAGCACGCAGTACAAACGGGATTACAGCTACTTCACTCAGGTGATCCAGGAGGAGCGCTACAGGTGAGAGCGCCGCCGCCGCCACACGAGACGAACCATCGCTTCATTTAAGGGACTTTATTAAAATCCCTCCAAACACACACACACACACACACACACACACACACACCGCCTCACGGTTGCTACGTCAACCAAGGCCAAATGTTTTCAGCAGCAGAAGATAAACTGCTGTACTCTAACTCGCCCACACACTCTCTCAATTATGCATTGTTTCTCTCTCTCTCTCTCCTTGGCGCTCTGCCTCCACCTACTCATCATGTTTCTGTGTGTGTGTGTGTGTGTGTGTGTGTCAGGTATGAGCAGTTGGAGGACCAGTTAAATGACCTGACGGAGCTCCACCAGCTCGAGACCATCGACCTGAAGCAGGAGCTCGCCAGCATAGCGGACAAGGTGGCGTACCAGGCGTACGAGCGGGCCAGAGACATACAGGTAGACTGAACCCAAAGCTCACCTGTCCCTCAGGTGTCTCAGTGTTACCTGCTGCGTAAACATCAACAAACTCTGCTTCAGACCAAGAACATGTTCTCCATTAGGGGGCGATATGGGACAAATATGTCAGCAGGTTTTTATGGCAGGATCAGGATCTGGATTTGATCAAAATCTGGATTTGATATTCAGACCATTTGAACCTGCAAATATAGCAGAAGGAAGATGGGAAGGGAGAAGGAAGAAAGGAAGGAAGGGAAGAAGAGGGAAGAAACGAAACAAGGAATTATAAAGATTGGAAGGAAGAGAAGAAGGGAAAGGGAAAAATGAAGGAAAGAAGGAAAGGAAGGAAGAAAGAAGGAAGGAAGAAAAGCAGAGGAATAAGGAAAAGGAAGGAAGGGCAAAATGAAGGATAGGAAGGAAGGAAAGAAGAAAAAAGGGCAGAAGAAAAAGAAGGAACATCCTGCATATTTTCTGCTGTTTCATCGTTTTAATCCAGTCTTGTGTCGTCTGATGCGTTTTTTCGAATGCTCACATTGCGTGTGTGTGTGTGTGTGTGTGTGTGTGTGTGTGTGTGTGTGTGTGTGTGTTTAGGAGGTCCTGGAGTCCTGTGAGACCCGGGTGTCCAAGCTGGAGCTCCAGCAGCAGCAGCAGCAGCAGACGGTTCAGGTGGAGAACACGGACGCCAAAGTCCTGCTCGGGAGGTGCATCAACATCATGCTGGCCATCGTCACCGTCATCTTAGTGTGCGTTTCCACGGCAGCCAAGTTCGCTGCCCCACTGCTGCGTAGCCGCCTCCACCTGGCGCTCACCTGTGTGGGCGTGTCCGTGCTGGCGCTGGTGTGGAAGAACTGGGAACATTTACAGAGCGAGCTGGGACGCTTGCTCCTCCTGGACTGATGAGGAGACTCTGACCGAGGCGGGTCCAGAGACCAGAGAGGAGTTTACATGTAGCCTTACACCAGCCCTGGTCCCCCTTCGGTTTGAGGCTCCATGAGGACTGGTTTACAGCTCAGCACGTCTGAAAGGGGGACGCATGAATCCATGACGCCTTCCTGTGGCGCTGATTCCAACAAACACATGTAAGCTACTAAAATCCATCACAACTGAATAAACCTCTACGACAAACTGACCACAGGACTACACATCATTGAAGATGGCGCCGGCGCTGTGACGGCCGCCATCACAGCGTCACCACAGCCCTGAGCTGAGACTGATCACATCGACTTTTTATCATGAAAACACACCCGATATTTCCTGTCCTCAAAGGGAAGTGTGTAACACCAACACCTCTGATCAACACACACACACACACACACACACTCGCTCGCTCGCTCGCTCGGTCTCTGACCTGCACACTCCGCCTCCTCAGACACCAGCCAGCTGTGACAACACAAAGACGCATCGATTCGTCCGTTCTGTGTCTTCTCTTCTGTATTTACGTCATGTTTTCGTCACTGTCTCACTCAGAATTTTCAAGTTTGTGTGTGTGTATGTGTGTGTGTGTGTGTGTGTGTGTGTGTGTGTGTTGACTCTGGTTTAAAGAAGCTGCTGCACGTTTTGGGAAATATTCGCTTTCTTGTTCAGAGTCGAGAGTTTTCCTGGGAGTCTTGGATTAGCCTAGCTTAGCACAAAGAATGGAAACAAAGGGAAACTGTTAGCATGGCTTCATCCGAAACAAACCGGACTGACCGGGGCCTGAATTTCAGCGCAGGATTTCACGTATCCTGCACATTCCTCATCGCTCAACTCGAGCGTTTATACATCTGCCTGTGCCTGTTTACATCCAGGTAGTAGAGCTTTATAGCATAATAGGGGCTCCACTATATCTTAGGCACGATATAAAGCCGAGGTTTCAGGTCAATCGGTTGAACTGATGACGAAATCTAAAGCTGCGTTTGGAACATAAGGTCAGGGAACTTTTAGTTCCTGTTAAAACATTCCCCAGAACTACATGGTTCCTGGGCTGAAGATCCAGAACAGCACCAGACCAGTAGAGGGCGGTAAGACAACGTTAAAGGCCTTTCAGCACCGGGTGCTTGTGGAAGCTGTTTTTAAAAGGAGCCGTGTTTGGATATCCACCGACATGTTCAGCTGAAGGTCACCAGTTTACAGGGTCACTCTTTAAACTGGAACACCGGGAGCTGACAGAGACACATTCACACCATCAGGCTCAAAGGAGACCAGGTATCAGTCTTCTCAGTTCGCTCTCAGCAAGAAAGCTTCACTGCGTTTCTCCCAAAATGTGGACCAACCTGAAAGAAGAGCTTCAAACTGCCTCCTGTCCTGTCAGATGATGCTTGTGTGTTGTTGTTTTTTTGTATTGTGAAATGTGATTTCTGTTTTTTTTTTTTTTTGCTCTTCAAGGGAAAAAAAAGAAAAAAACTTGTGGGTTGACGTGCTTTACTCAGTTCCAAAGACTGCAGCGTTAGCATGAAGCAGCTAGCATGTAAGCTGTGAGGAAAGCTCTGGATGTTTTTATTGAAATGCCTTCATCAGGAGGTGAACAGAACAGGTGAACTCTGATCTGGTGCTGCGTTCATGTCCTGTTGGATAACAGGATTCTCACCTGCTGAAACCTGTTTCTGAGGATTTGTTCACATCTGTTTCCACACCAACGTCTCGGCAGCGACACTTTTTGTTTGAACCGTCTCCTCCGGTGATATTCTGACAGAGATATCGACACGTTAGTTTCTCCCACGTGACCTGAACGCAGCACCACAGGTGAGAAAGGTCTCTGACCCATGTAGCTCGACGCTCTCTGAACCCCGCGTCACTGTGATGATCTGGGGGGACCGTTGCCTTTAAATGCAGCTTATTTCTGTTGTGTGTGACGTCTGTTTGTCCCTTCAGGAGCCAAATACGGAGACTTTTGAGGCGTCTCAGCCTTCCTGAACAAAAACCAGAATTTTTTGTCGGCTTCGGTTCCTGAAGATTCGATTTTGATGTTTGTCTCCAAATTGGCTGAACGTCTGTTTGTCAGTCACTCAGGAGAGACATGAACCCTCTCTCCAAAGCTGTTTTAAGTCCTTGATGTGTGTTTTCACATTTCTGTCTCTTCTATGTGAATTAGTCGCTGGTTATGGGGTTCCATAACGGTATTTTTTTCAGAAGAAAGAATAAATCTTTGTTTTTCTAAGATTGTTTGGGGTTTTGTGCTTTATTATCTGCTTTTATTTTGAAATTCTCATTCGCTCCACACACAAGGACAGAAAGGGATAAACAGACAGCAACAAAAAGGAACTAAAGAAATAAAACTCATTTAAAAAGGTTTTAAAGTATAAAATGTGACAGTCACTCAGAATTTTATCACCTCAGTAAAAATGTAATAAACAAAATAAAAATCAAAACAATAAAAGCAGAAAGCTTGTTTTTTGAGGCCTTCCCCTCCCATTTTTCATGAACCAATCAGGAGATCTGTATTTGATGACATCATCTTTCAGCAAGTCTGGTGAAAAAACATCAAAATTTTAATGAATTAAATTAGAAAAATAAACGAAAATCCAATAAAATGTTTTAAGTTTTCAGAATCAAAAAGCTTTTTCAGGACGGCCCCTCCAATTATTTTCAGAGCCAATCGGGAGATCTTGATGTGATGACCTCATCATTTCAGGAAGTCTCGTTCTGTTTTTATAACAGAGTGTTTTTAGCCATTTACAGACTGATTCAGGGATTTCAAAGGGGTTTAAAAATCTGCACACGTTAGTTTGAACATCCATCATTTGTATGAAATATAGAAAAGCTCGATGGACTGAGACACGTGAGGCCGGAGCTTAAACATCTCTGCAGGCTTCAGAGGGGCTCTGAAAGGGCTGAACCAGGTCTGAACCCTGGGCTGAGTGAGGAGGAGGAGCGTTAACTCCTTCACAGGACTTCAGCCTCATTGATGGATATAATTGGTTATAAAACGAGCAGCAGGCCACGCCTCCTCTGTTCTCATCATTAATTTTTGATTCACTTTGCCGGCCGCTAATTCATAATTCAGTCCATGTTTCACCCGCTCAGCTGCTCCTGCTGCTCCTGCCGCTCCTGCCGCTCCTTCGCCTCGCACACTGCCGCCCTCTTTCTGCCAGAGTTTATTTCATCAAGAAGAGAGGAGCGCGGCCTGCAGCGGGGTCAGGTCAAGTTCAAACACCTGGATCCACAGCGTTTGTTTGGACAGGTTTACAGCAGGCGGTCTACATGAAGTGGAAGAGTCCATGCAGAGGGAAGCAGGGGTGACACTGCCACCTAGCTGCCAGATAACACCACGTCTGACGTTAGAGGAACGTGATATTTAAAAACAAATCATCCCTTTAAAGGATTCTTTAGTCACACTTTAAATTCTCACAGTATTTAATGTTATTTAAGGATTTAGAATGTTTTTTCAGTATTAGTATCAGTATTGACATCTAATAAGTAACAGAAAAAAAAAAAGAAAATACAGGAAACACTCCAAAACACAAGAAGACACTAATTATAGATTTTTTTTTAATATTGCATAAAAAATAGAAGAAACAAGTTACAAATAAAATAAAATAAAATTTAAAAAAAAATCAGAACAGAATGAGCCAATTAGATTTGAACTGTGGTTTATTAACAGTATAATAAATTAAAGTTACAAGGAGGTAGATTTTTTTTACTTCCTTGTAAATGTTAATATTTGTTTGCTGAGGACTTTAACAGAAAGAAAACATTAGAATTTGGAAAAAATCGAGCACATTTTGTGCCATGAAAGTGTGACCAAAAGAGCTTTAGAAAAGAACAGAAGAAAGAAAATGAGTTAAAGAATAAAAATGAAACCTTTTTCTATCCATTTGGGAAAAACATTTGAGCAGAAGAAAGAAATAAAAGTGGTAGAAAGTGTATTGCTGTGTAAAAAACATGAAAACATATTCAAAATCGATTTTCCAAGAGACACCGAGCTGTAAAACATTTAATAAATCTATCAAAGGATCTAGCAACCAAACTTATCAAATGAAACATAAAAAATACGAGAAGAACATGAAGTAAATCACTTCATGAGACATAGTGAAATTAATTCAATTTAAATTTAAACCAAAGATGAAGTTATTCGTTAAATTGTGTTAAATCCAGTGTTATTATTGGGTTTCACTTTTGACCTGCAGTTCGTCCTCCTCACCGCGCGGTGGCGGAAATGAGCAGCTTGTTGTTTTGGCGCAAACCGGAAGTCCTTACAAGTAAAAGTTACGTTTTCTGAGCTCATGGATCAAAAACTGCTTTCGTTGCGTATTTAGAAATATTTTCGCTATAAATCCCTCCTAGAAATTAATATTTTTATGTTTTATCGGGAGCCAAAGTGTCCGTGGTTTTATTATTAGAGACGTTACATCGATAAAAGAAGAAGAAACCGAAGCTCCGTCTCTTAGAGCAGCTTCAGTTAGCAGATGTGAGCTTTGAAGGCTCCTCGACCGTTATATACAGCTTTATTTACATTAATTAATGATATATATATATTCATGGTTATAGACACTGGACTACACCTGGATTTACTGTCACTTTAAATGGATGAGCACAAGGAGAATATTCAGGCTGAGGACGTCAATGTGAAGATGTCTGAGACACGAGAGGAGGAAAAGGTTGGTGTTAGCTCGAAGCTCATTTAGCAACAAAACAGCTGTTTTAACGCTTAATTAATGAAACTTAAAGGCTCAAAATCAACAGTAGCTTCCATCAACACATGTAGGATTATAGTTTTTCTCTCTGTTATAAATCGACACTTAAGTTACGTATTTGACGTTTTTTATTGCAGCTGCAAAACAAACGTTTAATTACTCTTTTCAGCTTTTAGCTTTGAATAGTGGTATATAATTATCCCAGCATGTTTTCAAAGTGTAATTTGAGTAATTATATTATTTTTTTCTAATAAATTAATTTTTAAAACGTATATTAAAGCTTTAATGAGTACAAGTAAAAAGGTCACCGCTTGTTGAAGGTTATCTGATACTTTGCCAGTTAAACACATTATTTCTCTAAAACACCTTTTAATTTAAATTTAATCAAACCTTTCTTTCCGTTTTAAAGCACATTTGAGTCAGAAATTATTTTGAAAAGGACATCAGCATGAAAAGAGGTTATATGAGACTAAAAGGGGATTAATTCATTTTGATGAATAATTCTACTTTTATAGTTAATGACACTTTGTTTTTATTTAATACTTGTTCTGTTCTCATCTGTAAATCATTGAATCTCATTTTTCAGACTGTACTCTCACATTATCACCGTAAACACACAGAATTCACTCTGTTTTTGTTGCTCCGTGTGTGACTTCTGTGTATCCTGAAATCGTTCCTCCACAGACGAAACCCTGCGACAGACTTTGTCCCGAGGATTCAGCTCCCACAGTGTCCCCGTCTCAGTCCAACAGCGACTTCAGTCATCCTGTGTACAAAGAGATCGCCCTCGCCAACGGACACATCAACCGCATGTCAAAGGACGAGCTGAGGAAGAAGTTATCAGAGCTGCGTCTGGACACGAGGTTGAATCAGAAACACTTTATTCGACTCATAAATGAGAAATTCAAGGACACAGTAAGAACCAGATGATCCTTTAAAGGTGTTTGATGAGCTGTCTCTCTCTCCCTGTGCAGAGGTGTGAAGGATGTGATGAAGAAGAGGCTGAAGAGTCACTACAAGAAGCAGAAGCTGTTGCAGTCTGCAGCAGAGGGCGGCCCCACCGACACCTACTACGACTACATCTGTGTGGTGGACTTCGAGGCCACGTGCGAGGAGGATAACCCCGCCGACTTCCACCACGAGATCATCGAGTTCCCGCTGGTGCTCATCAACACGCACACGCTGGAGATCGTGAGTAGAGTTTCTGTTCAGCGTCACGTCAAAGCCTGAGCTCCGGGTGTCTGATGATGTGTCTTTTATTTTGAAGGTGGACTCCTATCAGGAATACGTCCGACCGGAGCTGAACCCAAAGCTCTCAGACTTCTGTGTGAAGCTAACGGGAATCACACAGGTGGGTTGGTGTATGAGATGTGTGTGTGTGTGTCTCTATAATAATAATAATACTTTTTAATGTCACACACTGTTACCGTACAAAGCAGAGTGTTCAGTGAAAACAGCAAAAAGATCAGAAAAACTGATCGAAAGGAACGAGTCTGAGGTGAGGTTTGAAAGTGGAGAGAGAGGTGATGTCACAGATGGTTTGTGGGAGAGAGTTCAGGAGAATCCAGGAGGGTGTGAAGATGTGAAGGAGATCAGAAAGGTGCGCAGGTGAGAGGTTATGAAGAGCCCTGAAGGTGAGGAGGAGAACAGGAGTGATGTGGTTTCTGGAAGAAGTTCTGGTGATGATCCGGACAGCTGAGTTCAGGACCAGTTGGAGTTTATGGAGAAGTTTGAGAGGTAGACCAGGATGAAAGGATGAAACCCAGGCTCCTCAAGCGAGGTCGTCAGAGAGGGATGAGGGTGTGAGGACAGAGTCAGGCTCGGAGGAGAGTCAGAGCTGGGTGTCGTCTGCATAGCAACGAAAGTGGATTCCAAATTTCCGGAAGATGTGACCGAGAGGTAGGAGGTAGATGATGAAGAGGAGGGGGCTGAAGACAGAGCCTTGAGGAACGCCGGCAGTGACGGGATCTGTGAACGCCGTGCGTGTTCTGTTGCAGAAAATGGTGGATGAAGCCGACACGTTCCCAGCTGTGCTTCAGCGGGTTGTGGACTGGCTGCGGGAGCGAGAGCTCGGGACGAAGTATAAATACGCCATCCTCACAGACGGGTGAGTTAAAAACAGAACTCAAACTGATCTTTGTGTTTCTACCGACGCTACGTTCCAAACTGACGGACGCTCTGCTTCTGTTCTGGCCCTTCAGCGCCTGGGACATGAGCAAGTTCCTCAACATCCAGTGTCGGATCAGCGGCATCAGATATCCTCAGTTTGCAAAGAAGTGGATAAATATCAGGAAGTTATACGGAAACTTCTACAAGGTGAGTTTGTTTGTGAGTTTGATAAGGGATGAGTTTTTCAGAAGAAGCTGATGTTGATCGTTGTTTCCTCTTTGAGTCCTGGTTTTAAACCCCTCCGTGTCCGTCTCTCAGGTCCCTCGTTCCCAGACGAAGCTGAGCACCATGCTGGAGAAGCTGGGTCTGAAGTACGAAGGCCGTCCTCACTCCGGCCTCGACGATTCTCGCAACATCGCCAAGATAGCTCTCCGCATGCTGCAGGACGGCTGCCAGCTCCGCGTCAACGAACGCATCCACGCCGGCCAGCTGCTCTCCGTCCCCAGCTCCGCGCCTGTGGAGGGGGCGCCGCCTCCGCGCGGGCCGCACAGCAGGAGTTAACGCCACGAACTGAGAGAGAAACCAAACGCTCACCTCTGGGAGACCAGGTCAGGAGAGACGTTGGGTTTGTCACGGTGGTGAGAGCGTTTGAGTCGGACTCAAAGAGTCAAGACTCAGATTTCAGATCCAGAGGTGATATTTTTTTACACCAGATGTCTAAAAACAGATCGTTCCTCTTATTCCTGTTATTTTCTGGAGGACTCCTCCGTCACTCTGCCTTATCGAGCCGTCACACGAAGCTCTCCATCAGTTCACTTTGCTTCAGGTTTCCTGAAGCTTAACAGAAAAAAGAAACTTTAAATGTGGTTCAAAGATGAATAAATATCTGCGTTGGTGAAGTCAGTCGTCGTCTTTTTATCTCCTCGTTTGTCAAACATCAGAGAATCAGACGAGAACATGGAGGCTTTTCTTTCTTTAGGAGCACACAGACCTTTCAAAATAAAACACACAAGTGGAGCGAATGGGGTGTATCAGTAGCTTTATTTTGAAATAAAAAATGTAGTTTTTAATATTTTTTTGGTCGTAATGTTTTAACTCTTTTTGAGTACGTGTTTAACTCTTTCAAACAGTGGTGGATTTGGACTCCGGCTGTTTGATGTCACTGAGGTCACGCTGGTTTCAGTGGTCTCCTTTAGGACTTCAGTCTCTGACGGACTCTTCAAACACGTCTTGGCTCAGACAGTTGGAGCAGTTTGCTGACTCACAGTAAAGAAAGTTTGGTCCTTGAAAAAGTGGAATCATTTAGTGTTTTTCAAACGTTCGACTCTTTTTGAATCTCAGCAGAGATCAGTCAGAGTCTGAGGAGCTGTTTCCAGGTGCCGATGACAGACAGGTGCTGATGACAGACAGGTGCTGATGACAGACAGGTGCTGATGACAGACAGGTGCTGATGACAGACAGGTGCTGATCACAGACAGGTGCTGATGACAGACAGGTGCTGATGACAGACAGGTGCTGATGACAGACAGGTGCTGATGACAGACAGGTGCTGATCACAGACAGGTGCTGATCACAGACAGGTGCTGATCACAGACAGGTGCTGATCACAGACAGGTGCTGTACAGCGTCACTTTTTGGCTGATGTCATCCAGGACCTGACGGACGGTTCGCTCCAGCTCAGCCAGCTCCTCGGCTTTGGACTCCAGGATTCGCTGGTTGGACTCGTACGAGTTCTCCAGCTCTGAAACCAGAGAGAGAGAGAGAGAGAGAGAGAGAGAGAGAGAGAGAGAGAGAGAGAGAGAGAGAGTGAATGAATGAATGAAAGGACAGGTGCGATCCTGACACCTGCAGGCTGAAACATTTCCCTCTACCTTGGAGTCTCTGCAGCTTGCTGGTGCTCTGAGCCAGCAGCTCTTTGGCCTCTTTCTGCAGCTCGTCAGCTTTCCTCTTGGCCTGCACCGCTGACTCGCCTTTATCCTCCACCTGCTCCTTCACGTCCTCCAATCTGTCTTTGACCTCCAGGTCGAACTCCTTCACACACACACACACACACACACACACACACACACACACACAGAAGACGAAGAAGACTGTGAGCCATCCGCAGAGGTGAGGATGTTTCAGTGTGTATCGGTGTGTGTATCAGTGTGTGTGTGACACACAGACCTGCTGGGCCTCCTCCGCGGTCAGTCGGGCCTGGTCGGCGGTCCAGTCGGCTGAGTCGGCGAGCCGGTTCACCTCCAGGTTGTTCTGTCTGAGGAGGCCGACCTCTCGCTCCAGCTGAACCAGACGACCGGTCGTGTTGCTGAGCTTCAGCTCCGAGTCGGCCGTCTCTGACTCCACCTGACACACACACACACACACACACACACACACACACACACACACACACACACACACACACACACAGGTGCATCATCAGAATCACATTATTCATACATGAAGCTTTAATTTTTGTAACAGCTGTGGTTGGATGTTAAAAATGTAAACCAGGTTTTGTTGATTTATGAAATCTGTGTTCGCTGATTTATTCAAATGTTTTTGAAGTCTTTGGTGAAACGTTGATTTAAATGTAAGATTTCCTTTTCATCCACTAAATTCATGTGAAAATCAGGAGCAAGTTCAGTTAGACGAACACTTGGTGGCGCCAAATCTCCACTCAGGAGAGAGAGAGAGAGAGAGAGAGAGAGAGAGAGAGAGAGAGAGAGAGAGAGAGAGAGAGCTGAGATTTTACAGTCAGGTCTGAAGCTCAGAGCTGGACTCATTAGCGCCTCTTTTTGGAGGTTTTAGGGCACAAAACGCCCAGTGTCCACCAAGCAGTCTGATACAGATCAGTCCAGTTTGGACAGACGTCCAGTTATTCGTCTTCTTTGTGATTGGCATGTGGCTCAAAGTTGTTATTAATGCTGTCTCACAGGAAGTGACGATTCTTTGGACCAATCAGTGGACCAATCTAGCTCCACCTTCTGGGGTTGATCGGTATGTCTGACACCCAAACAGAAGGGAACCAAAAAGTGGGACGGAGCAGGTCTGTGATTTGGGGACCTGTCCTGGTTTTTAGTCAAACGCCACAAATGTGTGCTGTACCGCCTCGAGCTGAGCTGAACCGCTGGGTGGAAACGGGGCTGAAGACTGTGAGGAGACTCGGAGCTCATTGAAGGGGAGAATATTATGACCTGGAAACCTTCGCTGTTCTTTATTCCCTTTGTTTACAGTAATTACGGCTGCTTTTAGAAATCTTTCTCAAAGTTTGTATGAATTTCTTTCATTGCTGTTTCATCAGATGTTACATCTGGATGGATGGATGGATGGATGGACGGATGGATGGATGGAGGTGAAACTCTTGAAACCTGATGTTGGATGAAGTGTCGATGTGCGTCGTTGAATCACTCACAGAGACCAGCAGGTCCAGCGTTCCCCTCGTGTTGTTCTGAGCCAGCTCGATGGCGTCCATGGCGATGGTCTGAGCACGGTCAGACTCCTCCAGAGCTTCCTTTACCACGTCAGCCGTCTCCTTCATGTTGGTCGCCTTCTCGCTGTGAACATACGGCGTATTCATTAACCTCAAAGTCTTAGTTCCACTGTATTTTAAGTGCTTGATTTGAATTTGTCTTCTGTTGTGTTGTTTTGAGATTGGTAGACTGAACATTTAGAAGAAGATACCTTGAAGGAAAGTTGATGTATAACGGAGAATTCTTTCCTAATTTACCTCGCCGCCTTCGCCTGTTTAAGCAGCGCCTCGGCCGCCTGGATGTCGGCGGTGCTCTGCGTGAGGATCTCCTCCACGCTGGTCAGAGTGCCGACCTTCTCCTTGATCTCCTTCGTCAGCTCCTTCAGCTTCTCCGACGATGTTGGCATCTCCAGAGCCAGCACCTCGTTGGCCACCGCTTCGATGACGGAGACGTCGGCCTTTTCATCTGGAAGAAGGGAAACAAACAGTCCGTGGATGAGACGGCCTTGATGCTCGTTGGTTAAACATCACAGAGACATCCTGACGCTCACTCACTGGTCAGCAGGTCTCGGATCTCCTTGATGAGGTTGCGAAGCTGCTGGTTGCTCTGCTCCACTCTCTCTTTGCTCTGGTTGGATTTGATCAGCACCTCCTGAGCGTCGACTTTGGCTTTGTTTGCTTTGGTGTTGGCCTCCCAAACCTCAACAAAAAAACCCAACAATTACATTTTTGCTTTTCTATCTTGACGTTTTCTTCCATTTCTAACGCTCTTACCATCCTGGACAGCTTGTCCACCTCCTGCATCGCGTTGAGGATCTCCTGGTCCAGGTTTTTGGCTGATTTGAGCGCAGTTTGAGAAGTTGCGGCGACACCTTTGCAGCCTTCTCCGCCACACTGAGCTGCTCCGTCCTCGCCGACACAACCCAAACCGCCGCAGGGAGAGCCGGAGCAGCTCTCACCCTCAGCGGCACCGCCACACGTCTGCAGAAACAAGAGAGCGTCATCAGCGTACAATGACATCACCTTACTCTGACGGAAGCAGAAAACATCAGAAGGTGTTTCCAACCTTCTCGCTCAGAGGCGTCAGGTCGAACTTATCCAGCTCGTCCGACAGTTTGTTGAGCTTCTGCGAGTTTCTTTGGAGCTTGCGGTTGAACTCCTTCTGGCCGCTGTTCATTTTGCCCTCCGTGGCTTTCCGTACGGAGGCTGACCGCTCCAAGGTGTTCCCAGGGACGCTGGTGGAGGCGTTGGCTCGGATCTCTGCTGCTGTTGACTGGCGGTATGCAGCAGAAATCGTGTCCATGGCCCCTAAAATACAGAAAGGTTTCAGAAGTGTCAAAGATGTTAAAGCGTTACGCTGATGATACACTGATTTACCCTTTAGAACCCCTCAAACATAAACTCTAAATTAGACTTTAGAGATTTACCCTGGATGTTGGCGTTCTTGGCGTTGTCCACTTCCTGTCTCAGCTCTTTGACTCTCTGCTCCAGCTGGTCGGCCTCATCCTTCAGAGCGTCCAGGTTAGCATCAGTGGCGTTGGCGTCACGGTGCAGATCGTTGAGGCCTTCCTCTGTCGTGTTCAGTTTGATGTTGACGTAGGACATCACACCTCTGAGATA
This sequence comes from Labroides dimidiatus, assembly GCA_030710495.1. Lineage (NCBI taxonomy): Eukaryota > Metazoa > Chordata > Actinopteri > Labriformes > Labridae > Labroides > Labroides dimidiatus. The sequence continues at coordinate 1,194,870 of CM061162.1, read as the reverse complement.
AAACGAAAACACTTTTATCTTTCAGCTCTGAAAGTTCGTAACGTCTCCTCGTTGATCCGTGTGTTTCTGGACTCACGTGATGTGATTCATCAGCTCCTGAATCTGATCCAGCTTCGTTCCTGCAGGGTTGCTCTCGATTATTTCCCTCACAGCCTTGATGTTCGTCTCCAGGCTGCTGATCAGGTCTTTATACGGCGCCGTCACTCCCGTCGTCTTCAGCTCTGAGACTTGCGCCTCCAGACGATGGGTTTGATTCGTCAGCTCGCTGACCACGGCGTCCCACACGGCGAAGCACGGGTCGCAGCGTTCGCAGTTGGGGAACTCGCCCTGGTAGCCTCTGGCGCACTCGTCACACTTGAGGCCGGAGACGCCCTCCACGCAGGTGCACTGACCTGTCGCACGATGGCACTGATGGCTGGAGATGCCCAGAGGGTTACAGTCGCACGCTGGAAACAAGAACATGGAGTTAGTCGATAACAAAAAGCTGTTGTGTTGAAGCTGAGAAAAACATGGCCGCAGCCCGCAATGAGGTCACCGAGGTCCAGCCCCAAACAGCATGTTGACTCTTAGAGGTTTCCTAAACAAACACACGCTTAGTTAAGAGTCATGTCATCACCATGAGGCTGAGTGAAAGGTTCCTCTGAATCCAGTGATGTCCAGCGCTTGTTGCTTCAGGAGAATCTGGTGCCACCTGATAAGGTCTCGGGGGTTTTCAAGCGCTGATACTTCTCTGATGTTTACGTCTTTTTCTAAACAGTTTTGGAGGAAGATGAAGTCCTTTCGAGCATTTTTAAATGTGGAGAAATGTTGCTCTCCAGGGGAAAAATCCTTCAGACTTTGTTCAACCTCCAGCACCTCCAGAGCATAAACAAAGACATGAACCTGACCTCAGAGATCACACTGACCCCCTGAGCATCCAGGCCTCCCTCTGGGTGGAAGAAGCCGAGGAGGAGGAGGAGGAGGAGGAGGAGGAGGTTTGGAGTAATTCAGGAGGAAGGAATGCACTTTTAGAGAGCTTTACTCCGTCAGTGCTGCTGCGTTGATTTGTGTGATTTACGGAGCAGAAGGTGGAGGTCGGATTGAAGTCTTTGCTGAAATATTTGACCTTGAAGGGTTTGGGACACACGTGGTGATTATGGGTCATTTGAGGCGAATGACAGCTGCCTGTTTCAGCCCCCTCAAATCACACCAAACCTGACCAGTGCTCGCCTCCCAGCTGCAGCGTGGATTCTGTCGTCAACACTTTCTCACAGAACTTCACTTTCCTCCCACACATCTGTCCGTACGCCGGCTGCAGACGCTCACAGTTCCCATGAATCCATGCATCGGTGGATCATCTGTGTGGACGCTCCAGCTGCTTTAAGAGCTTCAGAGGTCTTTGGGGAATACAGCGGGAATATTTGAGGATTCCTCGGCCCTCTGGGTGTTGGTGCATGACGAAAACGAGATGCCTGGAGAACATCTGGTTCTCATAAAACTGGAACAAGAGGTCATTCCCAGATCCTCCTTCGCTCCCTGCCTGTTTTTCAGCCCCTGCTCTCGCTCTCTCTGAAGGTGAGCCACAGGAACACGCAGTTTTGTCGTTGCAGACTCGTAACCAGCGTTTCTTTTAAGATTGTGAGCTTGAACACACGAAGGAAAGATTTCAGAGGAAATCAAACCCCTGAGAAAATCAAAAACAAGCACGAGGAAAAGATAGGATGAGCTCTGAAGGAAATATAAACACAGGAGGACAGAACAGGAAGTGTTTGGACAGTGATGCTGTCCATTGTTTGGTCTCTGTGCTCCAGCTCGGAGATTTAACGCTGTATGAGAGTCTCCGTGTCCTTTTTGGGTAAGCAGCGTGGGACGAATGCTTCCCCGACCTGACAGTGGCGTGTTTTCACCTGACCTTGCTCTGACAGTCTGACACACTGAGGAACACAGCGAATGTCAACAAGCTCCTGAAAAAAGCAGGAAGTGAGCGTGGCTGCGGTCCAGGCCTGGCAGATTCTGACTCCAGTGAGGAGCTGAGAGGTTTATGAACGATCAAAAATCTCATTTTCAGGCCGCATCAAACTCGGAGAGAATTTGGCAGAAAGTTTTAGGAAGCTGCTCAGACCTGCTGTGCTTCTGATCATCGTTTGTGACGCGCTGAGTCGACTCAGCTGTGAGGAGAGAGACGGTAACCGTGGCGACGATGTTTCATGCCTGAGAAAAAGCACGTCTAAAACGATAAACAACCAAACCTCTTCTGACACGCTAATTCAAACCCGTCCTATTTCTCTTTCCGTCTGTAGAGGATCGTTTGTTTACCAACATGGCGGAGTATGATGCTGGTTTGTCGAGCGTGTATGTCAGGAAGTGTTTCTGCTCTGTTTGTTTGTTTGTTTGTTCGCACATTAACGACAGGTGCGATGACCCACCGTGACATTTGACCTCCGGATCCCCCCAGAAGAGCTCCCTGCACTCCCGACACGTCTTTCCACCAAAACCAGGTTTGCAGGAACACTGTCCTGAGACCTGCAGAGAGAGAGAGGAGCAGAGAAACCCATCAGGGGAGCTACAGAACCGAAACGTTAGAGTGAAGTTAAGAAATAAACCCTCAGATGTTTGTTTTCTGTTTGAAATCTTCTGATGTTTGGGCTTGAAGGAAGTGTTTTCATTCCCATACGGACACAAAAGCCTTTTGTATTTTGCTTCGACTCGCTCCTCTCAGAGAAATGTGTATTCAGTTATTCCTCTGAGTATTCTGAAACTTCCTTCCTCTGATGGAGAGCAGCCAGTAAACACAGAAACTGGCTGTTTGTGTCTGAGAGAGAGCACATTATTCTGCTCCTTCTGTCCAGGTTTGAGTCTAAACACGTGCAGATTTCAGGCGTCTGAGGAAAACAGCAGCAGAGGAACCTGGAGAGAGCAGCTGGAGTCCATCCGGTAAAGATTACACAAACACGAGCCTGTGCTGATCCGGGCTGCTCTCAGTGACTCACCGGCTCTCTGTGAGGTTTTTAGGAAAATATCCTCTAATTGTGTCAGAAAAAGCAGAAACAAAAGCTCAGCGAGAGACGAGATGTGGAGCAGCTGCTGCGGAGTGATGTCACAGACTCACCGCATCGCAGGAGGAGCTGAAGGAGTGGACCGGGTCGCAGTCGCAGCGCTGGCAGCCCGACCCGCTGGCGAGGTTCCAGGTGTCGGGGGCGCAGCGGTCGCAGTTCTGACCGGTGACGCTGGGCAGGCAGGGACACTGACCGCTGATCTGGTTACACTGACAGTCATCAGGGGCGGAGCAGGCCTGAGGGACCGTCCCCGTGGAGTAACACATGCACTCTGCACACAGGAGGGAGACGTCACGCCTTCATTTCCCCTCAACAACAGAGGGCCTAAACCCAGACTCTGATCCTCTGTACTCACTCCTGCAGCTCTGCGTCCCAGCGTTGCCGTAGTAACCCAGCCTGCAGTGCTGACAGGCGTAGCCCTCGGTGTGGTACAGACACTTCAAACAGGCGCCTGTGCGAGCGTCACATGACCCCGGGTCGTGCATGTCGATGTTGTTGTTGCACTGACAGGGCAGGCAGCGACCTCCAGGTACCAGCGGGTTCCCGAAGTAACCCGGAGCACACTGATCACACCTGGCACCTGAGCGAGGACGATCACAGGAAGAGGATCATCGTTTGTGAGTTCAAACGGATCATTAGAGAGAAAGACTTGGTGACAAAAGCTAAACAAGCTGTTTATATGAAAACAGATCTGTGTGTGTGTGTTAGTGTGTGTGTGTGTGTGTGTGTTTACCTTTGTAGCCAGCGCTGCACACACACACCAGCTGGCTGGACTCAGAAAGGAGGTAACAGCTGTCTGAAAACTGACGTCCACTGCGAGGTCCATCAGGGCACATGCAGGGGCGACAGTGACCGCCTGACCCCAGCTCTGGGTCACCATGGTAACCATCCAGACACCTGGAAGTACAGGTAACAGTGGAGAGGAGGCGCTACCTGACAGATCTACTCTCACCTCTCTGATTTGACTTTCTGTTCCCTGCTGTTTGGATGTGTTGTGACTGAACAACCTTCAGACTGAGCTCCAGAAAGATGTGTGAAAATAAAATCCAAGACCTGCTCAAATGGTCTTCCTAAAGAATACAAACTTTTTTCCCCCTAAAAATCCAAACATTTCCCCTCAAAAATCACAACTTTTTCCCCACTAAAAAAAAAAACATTTTTTCGCCTCAAAATTCCAAACATCTTCTCCCAAAATTCCCGTCCCCCACCCTCCAAAAAAATCACAACTTTTTTCTCTAAAAAATCCAAATTTTTTGACTTTCTTCCATCAACATTTTGACATTTCTTTCAGAGAATTCCATCTTTTCCTCCTCTCAGAATTCTCCCTTTTATTTCCTCAAAATTTGATTTTTTTTCTCCTCCTGAAAGGTCTGACTCTTTTTTTTTCTTTTACTGGAACCTGAGTCCTTCTCCCTCAGAATTCTTTCTTCATTCAGACTTTTTCTCAGATTTTTGATTCTGAGCTAAATTAAAAAGATGATTTTCAGGCTTTTTTTGGTCCTTTTCTCATTTGTTTTTTTTTTAGTAAGCAGTATTTAAGGTTGCTGGGGTTCCCCCTCTCACCTCTCACAGTGATGTCCGGTGGTGAAGTCTCGGCAGCCCTGGCACTCTCCGGTCTGAGGGTGGCAGTACTCGCTGTGTCCGTTACACTGACACTGTCGGCACTGAGGGAAACCCCAGAAACCCGGCAGACAGTGAGAGCACTGCCGGCCTGTGGCTCCAGGGACGCACTGACACTGACCGGTGGCCTCGTGGCAGAAGGCGCTGACCGAGCCTCCGAGGTCACACTCACAGGCTGAGGAGGAGAATTCAATCAGAGCTGTTTCTGATCACTCAGAGTCAAACCACCACCTCACACTGAACACTCACGTCTGCAGCCGGACGGGCTGAACAGGAACGTCGCCGGAGCACAGTGGTCACAGTTCCTGCCAACGACGTTTGGACGACAGCGACACTGACCTCCGCTGGGGTCACACACGCCGCTGAGCGAACCCTGAGGGTCACACTGACAGGCTGGGAGAACAGGAGGAGAGGGGGAAGGATTTAATGAGAACGACTTGAAGAAATTAAACATCTTTTGACTTTCATCAGTGTTTTTCTGACCCATGGCTCCTTTGTGCAGCAGAGCAGAGACGCTGAAGATGTAGTCGTTACAGATGTCGGTCATTGGGCTTTTGACCACGCTCTGGCTGCTCTCCAGACAGCGGTAACGCTGGAACGTATCCCACGCTCCCTCACCTTCACTCCCATGGAACATGTCCATCTCACTGACCCGCGGAATCAGCACCAGCTATCAGCAGACGAGGAGAAAACAAAACCTCGGTCAGGTTCCTTTAAGATGATCTGAACACACGTATGAAGCGGTGACCTACAGAGTCGATGAGCGTGTACGGGCTCTGGACGGCGCTGATGGACGAGTAGAGAGGCAGAGTCAGACGTACGGTGTAGTTCAGTCCTTTCTCGAAGCACACCGGCCTCAGCAGCAGCACGTGTCTGGAAACACGACAGAACATCAGCTGCGTGCCGTGTTTGTGTCACTGCAGAGAAACAAAGTGAGTGAACTGATGTCTCACCTGGAACCAGGTGGCAGAGAGATGAACTGCTCGTCTCCGCTCTGGATGGAGTTGCTGCAGTGACCCGAGTAGTTTGGAGGGTTGAAGACGGGACGCTGCACGCGCACGTTCACCTGCTCCCACTGCTCAGGCAGCTGCAAAGACACATCCATTCATCCATTCATCCTCAGCGAGTCACAGAGCACTGTTAGCTTTAAGAAGCTAGCTTTAAGAAGCTAGCTTCTTCTCTATCAGACACAAGAGGGTTAAAGACACACCCTTCCTCTCTGAAACTGAACTTTTTCATCCCAGAATGAGACTTTTCTCTAAAAAAGAAACAAAATTTTCTCTCCAGAATTCCGACTTTTTTCCAGCCTCTGAATCCTGACTTTCATCTCTTCGAATTCAGATTTTTTCCCCTTAGATTTCTGACTTTTTCACTTCCAGAATTCCACCGTTTCTCCCTGCAGATGTACGACCATTCCCCCCTCAAAATTCTGACTTTGTCCTCACAAACTTGACTTCTCCTTGAATTAAAACTTGTTTCTCATAATTCCAACTTTTTTGGGGGGGATTTTCTTTTTCTTGGAATTTCAACTATCCTCCTCTGAATTCTGAATTCCCATCCCTTGAGATAATTTTTTTCCCCTGCAGATATCTGACTCAACTTTTTTCCTGAATTTCAACTTTTTCCTGCTCTCAGGATTCCAACATTTTTCCTGAATTCTGAATATTTTCTTATAAATCTGATGTTATAATTAGAATTGAGAGGAATTAGGTCAGGTGACGAGCATTTATGTGGTGTTCTTCGCGGGCTGTTTCTCCTCATTTGAGGCTTTTTGTGTCTGAAGTCAAAGTAAAAAGTTGCTGTTTTGCAGATTAATGTTAATCTGGTCTTTTTTCCTCATATTCACTCGTCTTCAGTGTTCTTGATGCTGTTAAAGCTGCTTTTCACTGTTATAAAGCACTTTGCTCTGTGTATGAACTGTGTTTGTGTGTTACCTGTGGCTCGTAGCGAACGAGGATGTCATAGTCCATGGACTCTGGGATGTTGTTGATGTTGAACTCCAGGTAGGCTCCTTCTGGCACGTTCACGAATCCCATACCTGTCCAGGTGGGACTACGATCCAGAGGGTAAGGCCTGGGCACCACCGTCACACCCTGAAGGAGAGTCGGAGAGACTGTTGAAGCTTCGCTGTCGTGTTCCTGGAAGGAGACGCCTTAAACAGAGTGAGACTCACAGGCCCGTGCTCGGCGTCCTCTGCCTCGTAGGTGTAGTGATCCAGAGCGATGAAGTAGAAGCCAGACTCCACCTGGTCGCAGCGTCGTCCGAACATGTGCTCCCTGCACAGGCACTGACCTGTGTGAGGGTCACAGCTGAGGAGAGAGAGAGAGAGAGAGAGAGAGAGGAGGAGCTCTGAGTCTCGTTTCATCTCCAGGATTCAGATGAGTTAAACAGTTCATGAAACATACTTGTTGTTTACAGCTCCACCTTGGTCACAGTCACATGGTCTGCAGCCGTCCATGTCATTGGACAGACCCCAGTGCTGAGGCTGCAGAGAGGAGCATCTGTTAGCTCACATGGTAACCGTACAGAATGAGGAAATATTGACGCGTTGAGTTATAAATGTCACCGTACGATACACTGATCACAGTGATGGCCGTCAACCAGGCGTTTGCAGAAGCAGCTTCCGGTGTTCAGGTCACAGATGTTTCCTCCAGGCAGAGTTCCCAACATGTTACAGGCACACGCTGCCAAAACACACAAGATTTAGATCTATCACGATTTATCCTTTTGTTAAACTGAAATTAAGATACTTTTAGAACTCTATAGCACGTCTGGACTGTATGAGACATATGAGGACAAAGAAACATGAGGACTTAGACAGGAAGCTGCAGTTATTGGGTGCAGACTTACGTATACAGCCATGTGGTCCCTGTCCCAGACCGTGGTGTCCCTGTCTGCAGTGGTCGCAGCGCTCGCCCTCCACGTTGGCTTTGCAACGACACTGGCCTGAGATCAGCCCGGACGCCACATCAGTCCTTGAGTCACACATTCCTCCCTGCAGGGACCCCGCCGGGTCACAGTTACACGCTGAGGACACAAAATATCACATCAAGAGAGCAGGAAGAAGCTTTTTGTGGGTCAGACTGGATCAGAAATGAAGAGTGGAGCTCAAAAAAAGAGCTGAGTGTTTTCCTTAAGGATAGGTCTTTTCAAGAGGAAAACAAAGTGAGAGGCAGTGCTTATTTTACGGCACTTTTTCCACATGTACCCACCACTTAACTGAAATCATAACATAACAACACCTACTCCCTGTTTCTACCTTCAAAGAGTCTCACTCAGCTCAGCTCCAGGTGTCTCAGACTAAAACATGTCCTAAGGGAGGACACCAACATGCTTTTAAAGAGACAGTAACGGCCTTAGTGGACCATGGAGAGGTCAGAGGCGACTCAGAGGTTACTCAGAGGTGACTCACGCTCGCAGACGTTGGGGTCTCTCAGGTCTCTGTTGGGGTGCTGGTAGAAGAAGGGGGCGCACTGCTCACACTGCCGACCCATCGTGTTGTGCTGACAGTTGTCGCACACGCCTCCGCTCACGTTGTTGGTCGTCTTGTACACGGCCATGTCGAAGTGACATGATGTGGAGTGCTGGTTACACTCGCACCCTGAGAAGATAAGAGACAAAGTCAGATTCAGCACAGATTCACCAACAAATCAATGTTTGATTTGCTGTAATTTGATAGTAAGACAATGATATAGTCTGAGACACTCTATAGACTAAGATAGTCTGATAATGGACGTAACTCTACAATTACCAATCATAAAGTCAACACTCATCATATGTTAGAGCTAAAGCAGCCAAATATTTGATATTTTGATTGTAAAAATGCCCCAAAAAAGTGCAAAATTAAATAATAAAACCATTAAATTACTATAAAAATGATAATGAAGGCTTTTTAAACGGTATTTACATCACACTGAGCCAAGTTAATTGTTAGCTTAACTAAGCTAAGTTAGCTTAACTAAGCTAAGTTAGCTTAACTGGACAACCAAAGTAGATATTTCTTCGCTATTTTACTGTACAGATTTGTTGATCAGTTATAAAGAGAGTTACTTGTAACTTAAAGCTGATTTTAACTCGATATTGTCACTTTTTTCTCACTTTTCAGACCATATGTTACACTAAGCTAATCGCCTGCTAGCTTACCAATCAATGCTGAGTCACGGCCGTGCTAACTAGCTAATCATCCCGGGAAATGAGAGCAGGGAACAATTCAAGCACAAAAATACAGAACCATCGATAAAAAGTTCTTCATCTATGTTTTGTCTCACTCTTGCAGGCGTGTGTGTTTCGTCCTTCGGCAGGTCTCCAGGGTAAATCGTGGTAAAAGTCTTGACAGCGTTCGCAGTTCAGGCCCTCTGTGTTGTGATTACACACACAACGACCATGGACCTGCACTCAAAAACACACATGGTAAGTTTATTTCCAAAATTCAGTCAAAAAGATGTAAAGATTTGATTTATAAAGATATATTACTGAATGTTTTTGTTCTTTTTTGAGCTTTTTTTTGCGACAACATGCTGAACATTCAGTTAGTTTTTAGCACTGAAGTTAGTAAACTTGACCACTCAATTCTGCTTTACAAAATACTACCAACACAAAACATTAGAAATAATAGAAATTATAGTTATTATAATTATAGTTAGTTATGTTTAAAAAAAAAAAAACTATTTCAGGATTATGGTTATTCATATCTCCATTTTTCAATGATAGCAGCGTGAATTTTACTTCAAGAATTTTCAACCTTGTGTTTTTCATCTTTTTTGAAACAACTCTTGTCTAAGCTATTTCTTTTATTTAAATGTGAATTTAAAGCTCCTGTGAGAAATTTTTAAATGGTATGAAAGCAAACCAGCAATGAGATTGACTATTAACACATGGTATTTTGACACCACTTTTGCATGTAGAGCACAAGAAAAGTCTACAGAGGGCGCCAAACTCAACACAGACCGAACGTTCTTCGCAAGCTCTTTAAATTAAATTCAATCAGAATCAAAATGGAAAAACTTGTATATCATCTTCAATTAGTTTTACTGTTCTAATATTTTACTCTGTGTGTGTGTGTGTGTGTGTGTGTGTGTGACGTACCATGCCCTCAGCTCCAGCCGGGGCTCCATCAATCGGCGCACACTCTGAGGCGTGACCGTAGCAGAAGCAGTTTCCACGGACAACCATATCGTAGAGCGAGTAGTAGTACTTCTCCGTCACCTCATCACGAGAGTCCAGCAGGTTGTCGCCCAGAGTGTGGAGCTTGATGAACTTCACTCTGAGGTTGGTGATCTTTAGCATGTCTGCACACACACACACACACACACACACACACACACACACACAGGATATGGAATTGTTATAAATGTCACATAAATGTGTGTACAGCATTGTTTATGTAGGACAGGTTGTTGGTGACTCGTTTCAGGATAACTCAGCGAGTGTTTCTCGTTCAGCCTTTTGAGGTAAATGTCTCTTTGCAGAGTTTCAGACCTCAGCTGCAGTTCCTCACACACCCACAGCATTCACCACATACTTAACATTAGGCCTCTGCCTGTGTGTGTGAGTGTGTCCCAGTCTGGATGCAGGTGAGAGTGTGAACACAGTCGCTGCTACATGTGAAATTCCCTGCAGTGCTCTTCCTGTGTGGCCTGCATTCATGAATCTCTGCTGTATACAGTTCAAATAACCAAACAGCACCTTTGTTTGAGGTTTATGTGAATCTTACTCTGAATCCTCAGGCTGTAAGGGTCTTCAATTTCAAAGGCAGGGTCCAGGACACGGAATATCACCTGGTACAGAAACAAAAGGTTTAAGGGAGACATGTTTTGGTCTTAGCGAGTGAGAGAAACAGGAAGCAGACTCACCTCTCCCTCTGAGGACGGTTCGATGTCAGAGTATCTGGAGTCACAGATGATTTCGTCCACTTTGCCCATCGGACCCGAGGACACGCCGGGGAAAGACGACATGCAGTCGTAGGCAAAGTAACGATAAACCTGCCACGATTTTCCAAAGTCCATCGATCGCTCAATTATCATGGCAGAAGGTCGGAACGTCTGGAAGCAGAGACGGACAAAACATTTCTTAACCTCCTTCAAAAATAGTCTCTGAACTGCTTCTTATTAATGATTATTAATGTTCTGCTGGGTGCTCATGTGCTGCCAGTATTTCCATCCTTCCATTGATTTCTACTATTCAATGGACACCAAAAAGTTTTCCATATTGCTCCATTAAAATAATCTCTTATTAACGACAAAAACTTAAAAAAAAAGCAAAAAAAAAGTAAAAAATTGTTAATGAAATATTGATGTTATGTGAATCTATCCATTACTTACTGGATTTAAGTTGCCTTACATAACTTTCCAAGACTAAAGTCACGATGTTACAGGAATTAAGTTGTAAAGTTTTGAGATTAAAGCTGTAAAGTTGCAGATTAAAGTCGTAACTTTACAAGAATTCAACTGTAAAGTTAGCGGATTATTGTCGTAACGTTTCAAGACTGAAGTCTTAATGTTACAACAGTTAAACCGTAAAGTTATACGATTAAAGCTGTAAAGTAACAAGATTAAAATGTCACTTTGTGATTCTGAAGTTTTAAAGTCGCTCGATTGGTGGAAAAGTTCAGTAAATGAGTCGAAATGTAACAAGGGCATGAAGTTACTTGATTTAACTGTTTGAGAATGAAGTCATAATGTTATTGTAAAGTTCGTAAAGTTACGTTAACGTCGTAAAACACATCAGAGCATCACTTTTTTAAAGATCGTAACAATGATTCAGTTTATATATATTAATTTACCTGCCTTAAAGGGATAGATAACTTTACATCTTTTTCCCCTTCATGGTAAAAAAATCTTTTTGAAATGTTTTCTTCTATCATTAAACCCTGACTAATAACTGGACTGAGATTTGAGAGTGTTAATGTTTCGGATGGTGTGGAGGCCGCCTGAGCTGTCGGTCTGTCCTTGCGTCACGTCTTTAAACAGGAACCACATGGAAACTGTTTAATTTGCTGTTTTCAGCACCATGCAGAGGAACCAGCTGGCCTCCATCACGGCCCAGCATGTGGTGGAGATGATTCTACTACTCGTCCTCCTCCTCGTCCTCCTCTTCGTCCTCCTCTTCGTCCTCCAGAGACTGGAGAGATTTTCCACATTCCTCCACCGCAGCTGTACGGGCGCTGTGTTTATCCCGGCGCTGTACGGGCGTGTGTGATATATGTGTGTTTGTGTGAGAGCAGCAGAGGCTTGAACAGGCACCTTGAAGGTCATGATGAGATGAGTGAAATGAAACTCGGCCTCCAGGTCCAGCTGGATGGTCACGTTCTCCACGCCTGCAGGTCAAAAAAAAAAGAGAAGACATTAAAGAACGATTAGATCCACGTTATCCTGGACTGAGTCTCCATGTGGACTTTCTCACACTCTTAAACCATCCTCAGTATTTACATCTGCTCTGCTTTACGCAGATGAATCTGTTGTTTTGTTTTTCACCCACATGAGTCTCATCAAACTTTGGTTCTGGATCTGTTGAACCAGCAAAACCAAAATAATGAACTCAGTCTGAGTCCCACCCACTAACTTCTTTACACAATCACAGCCTGAGATTTATTTCCTCCCTCTGGTTGTTTACTACAGGCCCTCATGTGTCTGTTGGCTGCTGAGAAACATGCTGTCCAAACAGAAGCCGTACCTGGAAACACTTCAAGTCCTAATGTTTCAAGAATAAACGTGGAACCTTATGAGATTAAAACACAAGTGATGCCCGATTCTCAAACAGTTACAAACTGATGGTTTGAACTGAGCAGCTGAAAGACGCGGCTCGGACGTCATGATGAGAGAACAGGAGGACAACAGCGAGGGAATCGGGAAATCCCGAGCAAAGCCGATGTATGTCTGCAGCTTCCTGCTGAATTAAAGACATCTGCACCGCTGGACGCCGCTCCCTCCATGACTCATAGCTCTGACTGATTCCCACCACTGTGCGGGAACAGTGTGTTTGTGTGAGGGTGTGTGTGTGTGTGTGGGAGCAAAGAGGGAAGGGGATGTTCTGGGAAGTCTGGGAACTCAGCTGTGCAGTGATTTCTTTGGGATGATGTGATCGTTCTTCAGTTCGTGTAGCGTCAGGAGTTTAACCTCCGAACAGAAAAACGTTCATCTCACAGCGTTAAACGTGTGACATCACAACTTCCTGAAACAATCAGAGTTTTATCTTCTCACTCAAAAAACTTCAGATTCATTACGTCAGCCGGTTCCATTTAAATGTGTTAGCTTAGCTGAAAACAGTCATCGTACAGGTCGACTACATGAAGCTTAAAATGTTTGTTTTCAACCGGTTGACATTATACATTTAATTAATGTCACTGTTTGTTTTTTTGAGTGTAACATTATAACTGCTAATATCACAACTCGCTTGATTCACGTGATTTTTAATTACAAATATTTAAACGTAATTAAAAATTAAACTTTAATCTCCTCAGATTACGACTTTAAGACTCAGACTTTGTTTTAAAAACACCACCGCTTTAATCTCTATTACTTTATCTCATTATGACTCATTAAATTCCAGCTTTTCATCTTGTAGCATCATGACTTCACTCTCACAACGCTGCAGTTTAAATCTGCTAACTTTTATTTCTATTTCAAGGCTTTAATCTGTTCATGTGGCGACTTTATTTCAGTTTTGATGTGGTTTCATAACGACCTTATTCCCATGATATCACAACATTTATCGCAGCATTATGGCCGTGGCAGCATGATATTATTCATATGGGTATAAATCTCAAAATGTTCTGATCGTATCTCACATCGTTTCCACTTTAAGCTTTATTCTCCTATAATCAGAACTTTTTCTTGGACTTAAACATTCCGTCTTTTTGTCATTACGACTTTAATCTCATATCATGAGAACCTCAGTTTCATCACATCATGACTGTGATCTCGTAGCATCTCAGTTTTGAGACGTTATTTTCGTAACATCTCTCCGTTAATCGTCTGTAACATCCCGATGTTTTAGTCCACATCGTTCTAACTTTAATCTCTTGGCAGCATGATTTATAATCCTTTAATATAAACATGTATCAGTAATTAAACGTGTTTTTTTGTGTTGTAAGTGTGTGTTAGATGACACTGAATCCCATATGGAAAGAATGTGTTTTCCAGCCCGGCTGCAGTTACATGCTCACACACACCTGGCTTCAGGTGAGCTTCAGGTGAGCTGCAGTGTGAGAGTAAAAAGAGTTCCTCGTTCTCACTTTGGAGTCTCTAAACGCTGCTTTCTCATTACTCTCTTCCCTTTTTCCCCTCTTTGAAGCTCCGTGTGTGTTCAAGTGATGACAAACATCTGTTCCTGAGCCTCACACCTGTTCTCCTAAGCACACCTGTAAGCCCCGCCCCCTTTGGCCTGCTGTGATTGGCTGCAGGAGGAAGCTCTGTGATCTCCTGTGTAGTCATTACTGAGCTGTTTCCCATGAGAAGAGCGTCAGTGGGAGCTCACACGCTGCGCCGCTCTTTATTTTAAACTTTGAGCAGGAAGTCTCTCTCTCTCTCTCTCTCTCTCTCTCTCTCTCTCTCTCTCTCTCTCTCTCTTTCTCTCTCTCTTTCAGGAACAAACTCTTCTTTCTTTCTTTTTCCCATGTCCTTTTTTTAGCTCTCACCATTTTCTGATTGCCACCAGGTCTTGAGGCGGTTGTGGGCGAAGGTGGTGACCACGTTCTCGATGGTGTGGCTGACGGGGTTGTTGTCCTCATCGTACATTTTTCTGGAGTCGCAGGTGAAACATTTAGTCTCCTCCTGTTGGACAGAGAAGACAGAGAGGGTTAAAGGGTCAGTTCACACAGAACAGCCCAATGGGAGCTTCATCTGGCTCTGAAGCTTGGCCGCTGGTTCAATGAGACATTAATGGCCTCTGATTGGGAGCATGAAGTCGTGTCGTGTTTTCTAAACTGTGGGAAAACGTTCCAGCTGAAGTGAATCTAAATGATGTGCGTATAAAGTTTCTGGTGTCTGTTGAGTCCTGTTTTCACCTCGTTCATCAGCAGCTGAAGCCCGGCCTGCATGCCAGATGTTTGGCAAGCACGCAAACTAAACTCTGCTTCACACACACACACACACACACACACACACACACACACACACACCATTAAATCACTCTGCCTGTGAATAAACAAGACTAGTTTCTCCATTTCACTGAGCCTCTGCCGGCTACGCCTGTGCTGAAATATGAGCGGAGTCTCACTAAGTGGCTCCACTTTAAGATAACTTCCTCCTCCGACCCCCTCGTCCTCGTCCTCGTCCTCGTCCTCGTCCTCGTCCTCATTCTTGGGTGCTGCGCTCATCCTCAGGACGCTCAGAAAGGCTGGTGTCAAGGCGGCCACTCTCTGAAGGGTTTGAGATAAAGAGAGCATCTCCTCTGACTCGCCCCCGGACATCACACACAGAAGGAGGGATTGTGAGGAACACACAGGGCTTTTATTGTGAAGAGGAATGTCTGAACTCCCACGCCATGAGACGGCAAATGGTAAATGGACCAGTACTTATATAGTGCTTTTCTAGTCTTACTGACTACTCAAAGCGCTTTACACTGCTGGTGTCATTCACCCCAATCACACCACATTCACACAGATGGCCGACTTAAGCTAATCACACCATCACATATATCTAACATTCACACCACATTCATACACCACTGAACAACAGTGGGAGCAACTTGGGGTTCAGTGTCTTGCTCAAGGACACTTCGGCATGTGACTGCAGGAGCTGGAATCGAACCCACAACCTACTGATTGTGGGGGCGACAACTCTACCGACAACTCTACCAACTGAGCCACAGCCGCCCAGACGGCGAGCAGACACTGAACATGAACATGTCACAGACACAATCTGAAGAGCTCCGATGAGAAGCTGGGGCTGCCAGTCGGTCTGTTGACTGACTGAAGGTTTGATTATCCATCAGTCATCAGAAGTTTTCTCTGTGTCACTTCATGACATTTAAAAAGAGACTAAAACAATATGAGGTCAGTATTTCTGTCAGTAAAACACAGGAGAGGGGGACAGAGTATGAAAACATCACGCTGGAGACGAATCACTGCAGGAATAAAAATAAATGTTTTTGTTTTAATGTTTCTGATACTGAAACGTCTTCAATCTCTTAAAGGAACAACTAAAATGATCAACATGACAAATTTAATGTTGTAGAATAAAAACGTAAACGTAACTTTAACATCATAAGATTCTGACTTTGATCTTTGAAACATTGTAACATTCAAACTTTGATCCTGTAACGTGTTGATTTTTATTTTGTAACATTGAAACTTTAAAATCTGAAACATTGTTACTTTGATTTTTATCATCCTCACTTCAACCTGAGAGCGTCGGAACTTTACGACTTTGATCTTGTAACGCTTCAGTTTTAATCTCGTAACATTCAGACTTTAATCCAGTAACACTGTAACCTTCAGACTTTAATCCAGTAACACTGTAACCTTCAGACTTTAATCCAGTAACACTGTAACCTTCAGACTTTAATCCAGTAACACTGTAACCTTCAGACTTTAATCCAGTAACACTGTAACCTTCAGACTTTAATCCAGTAACAATGTTACCTTCAGACTTTAATCCAGTAACACTGCAACATTCAGACTTTAATCCAGTAACACTGTAACCCCCGGAATTTAATCCAGTAACACTGTAACAATCAGACTTTAATCCAGTAACACTGTAACCTTCAGACTTTAATCCAGTAACACTGTAACAATCAGACTTTAATCCAGTAACACTGTAACATTCAGACTTTAATCCAGTAACACTGTAACCTTCAGACTTTAATCCAGTAACACTGTAACCTTCAGACTTTAATCCAGTAACACTGTAACCTTCAGACTTTAATCCAGTAACACTGTAACATTCAGACTTTAATCCAGTAACACTGTAACAATCAGACTTTAATCCAGTAACACTGTAACATTCAGACTTTAATCCAGTAACACTGTAACCTTCAGACTTTAATCCAGTAACACTGTAACCTTCAGACTTTAATCCAGTAACACTGTAACATTCAGACTTTAATCCAGTAACACTGTGACATTCAGACTTTAATCCAGTAACACTGTGACATTCAGACTTTAATCCAGTAACACTGTAACATTCAGACTTTAATCCAGTAACACTGTAACCTTCAGACTTTAATCCAGTAACACTGTAACATTCAGACTTTAATCCAGTAACACTGTAAAATTCAGACTTTAATCCAGTAACACTGTAACCTTCAGACTTTAATCCAGTAACACTGTAACCTTCAGACTTTAATCCAGTAACACTGTAACCTTCAGACTTTAATCCAGTAACACTGTAACCTTCAGACTTTAATCCAGTAACACTGTAACAATCAGACTTTAATCCAGTAACACTGTAACAATCAGACTTTAATCCAGTAACACTGTAACAATCAGACTTTAATCCAGTAACACTGTAACATTCCGACTTTAATCCAGTAACACTGTAACATTCAGACTTTAATCCAGTAACACTGTAACAATCAGACTTTAATCCAGTAACACTGTAACATTCCGACTTTAATCCAGTAACACTGTAACATTCAGACTTTAATCCAGTAACACTGTAACATTCAGACTTTAATCCAGTAACTCTGTGATTTAAACATCGTAACATTGTTAACTTTCTGTTGTAACATTTTGACCTTTCCTTGTAACATTCCTACTTTCTTTTGGTGACCGTCCGACTTTAATCTCATAGGATAACTTTAGCCTGAACTTTAATCTTGCAGTTTAGCAGCTTCATTCTCTTTTTATAGTTCATTATTATTGATTTTTCTCTTTCTTTGTATGGCCTTCATCCCCAGTCACAATTTCCTTTCTTTAAATTTGTGTTTAAGATAATTCAGTGTGAGCATGCAGGGTTGGGGTGTGGAGTTTTGTTAGCATGTTGCTAACGTCCTCTCTTAAAGTTATCTTCCTGCTCGAGCTCCTGATAGACCAAACTGTGATGATGAATTTTAAAAACAGGAGCTGTTCTCTGCTGCTTTCTTCTCGTTCTCTGTCTTTCAGTGACGTGAGATGAATTTCAGGCAGAATGTGTGAAGGAATGCATGAACGGCACAGATAAATGCACTTCCTCTGATCTCTTTCCTTCTCTTATAGGCGTAACTCTGTGGGCTTTACCCTCATCCCTCCTTCATCTAGACTCTCTCTCTCTTTTCCTTGTCTATCTTAAAAACACTCCAGATATTAAAACTTGTTTTTTATTGCACTCTAAAGGCACACAAGAGACGAAGGCAAAAATTAAGCCACATGCAGAAGAAGCTCTGTGGCTGTGAGAGGTTCAAAACTGAGTGGAACAATAAAAGGAGCTGTTCCTGTCAAGGCCAGGGGGCATTCTGTTCCAAGGAGATAAAGCAGCGAGGCCAAAGCTTCTTCTGCAGGAGTTCAAGACCAGCAGAGGAAAATCTTTATGCACTTTCAATGAAGTGTTTTGTTTTGGTTAAAAAAAAGGTTTACACAACAGAAAACTCCTATTATTTACCGTATTCACCAGAAAAAGTGTGCAACATCTTTTTATCTCAAGCTGCGCAAAAACAATAAGTTCACAGCTCTTTTCAGGGAGTTGAAACCCTGTTTTTAAAGCTCCAGCAGCTCTTTTCTTACCTCCAGATGTCCCACGATGCAGAACTGCTCAGGTTGCTTCAGTCCGCAGGTGGAGGAGGCAGAGAGTTTGTGCGCGCGACCGATCAGGAGGTCACCTGTGGCGGGGTAACAGCTGCCTTCTGTGCACACATCTGCCAACTCTGGAAACTGAGCCCTGATGGGACACCAAAGGGCTGCAGGAAGAAGAGAGAGAGAGAGAGAGAGAGAGAGAGAGAGAGAGAGAGAGAGAGAGAGAGAGAGAGAGAGAGAGAGAGAGAGAGAGAGAGAGAGAGTTTATAGACCAAGTTTTATGTCACGCTTCGGTTTTTAAGCCAGGAGTCATTTTTTGATGCGTAAAAGTTAAAGTGGCGTCAAACTTTCTCTCCTTCTCCTTTTAGAAGTGAAGTGGTCTTCATATGGCTTTCATTACATGTTGCTGTCGCTGCACAGAGCGAACATTTCACACACACACAGAAGATGAACTCCTCTCAGT
Source organism: Labroides dimidiatus (assembly GCA_030710495.1). Taxonomy (NCBI): domain Eukaryota; kingdom Metazoa; phylum Chordata; class Actinopteri; order Labriformes; family Labridae; genus Labroides; species Labroides dimidiatus. The sequence goes on along the minus strand of CM061162.1, from coordinate 1,176,104 downwards.
GATGTTATTATCTCAGCAGCTTCAGGAGAGAAAAAAGAAAAACATCAACTCACCCAGAAGAGTCAAAAAGCGGATCATGAGCGACATCTCCGAGTGTGTGTCATTGACAGCTCGTCTGCTCTGTGTGGATGAGTCCTGCAGCTCAGAGAGACAGTCTGTGTGTGAGGAGTCCAGTCCGAGGCTGAGGGAGGAAACTTGGAGAAGTGCGCATGTACGGAGGGCTGACAGTGCCGGGAGAGAGAGATATGGAGTGTATGGAGGAGACAACGTGCCACACAGGGACACATGTGGCATTAAAGTGATGGAGTGACTCCAGATGTATGTGTTAAAGCCACGTGTTGAGTGTAAATACGTTAAAATGAAGGAGAACAGGCTGAACAGGAAGTTTTTTAATAGTGAATAAATTACAGTTTGTTTAGTGTTTCTTTAGTATTAGCCCTTATTTTTTGTCAAAAAGTGTGGTCAAATATTAATCTAACAAGTTATAGTTTCTTCAACGTTTCCAAATCTACGGAAGCCCTAAAAAGTTATGAATAACTATATTTTAACTCATCTATTTTCTTCATTTGAGAAACAGTCTTTTTTAAAAAAAATCTTATATAAATAAAAATCTTATTTTCTCTAGATGATGGGATAATCTATCTTTAGGAAAAGAAAAAGAAACGAAGCTGGTTTAGTGAAATCATTTTTCTGTAACCATCATTAGCTTGAATGTGACGTGTCTCTGCCACATCCCACATTGAGTTTTTTTTTCTTCTTCTTTGCTTTTTTTTTTTTTAAAAAAGCATAAAAACTTTTTCAACAGCCCAGTTCAGAGTTTTATTTTAGAGAATGTCAGTAACTGATGGCAGAGACTGAAGAATAAAAGGCTCTCCTGCTTCTGTAAAAACATTTGGTTCAAAGAAAAAGATTCATTTTAACCTTTTTTCTTTTTTCTTTTTTACCATGAAAAGAGTTCCAACACTGTCATCACCATGTAAATTTGTATCTATATTTGGTTAAAAGTAAAGTTTATTATTATTATTATTATTATTATTATTATTATTATTATTATTATTATTATTATTATTATTATTATTTTTATTGTTATTATGATTATTATTATTGTTTTTATTATTATTATATTATTATTATTATTGTTATTATGATTATTATTGTTATTATTGTTATTATTATTGTTATCATTATTATTTTTTATTATTATTATTATTATTATTATTATTGTTATTATGATTATTATTGTTATTATTGTTATTATTATTGTTATCATTATTATTTTTTATTATTATTATTATTATTATTATTATTATTATTGTTATTATTTTTATTATTATTATTGTTATTATTATTTTTATTGTTATTATTATTGTTATTATTATTGTTGTTATTAGTATTATTGTTGTTATTATTATTATTATTATTATTATTATTATATTACTATATTATTATTATTATTATTATTATTATTATAATTATTATATTATTATTATTATTACTATATTATTATTATTATAATTATTATATTATTATTATTATTATTATATTTTTATTATTATTACTATATTATTATTCTTATTCTTCTTATTATTATTATTATCATTATTATTATTATAATTATTATTATTATTGTTGTTGTTGTTGTTGTTATTATTATTGTTATATCTGTGAGCCTCAGTTTATGTCTTTGAGTTAATTTGAACATGACTCTAAAGCTCTAAAGAAACTTTTTGCTTTATTTTTCTGTTTTTATGATCATCATCACAAACTGAGCTCATCGTTTCATGCTGGTCACTTCTAATGTAGCAGTGTTTGGCTCCCTCTGGTGGACATGTAGGAGGCTGCAGCTCTCTCTGCTCCAGAACATCTTAAGAAGAAGTTTTCAGCCTCAGAGGGTTTATGAGTGCGTGCGTTCAGACAGTAACACTGATTTAAACTGAATGAAGCCTTTAAAGATCCTGATGTCTGATATCTGATGTCTGTTTAACACACAGCTCGTGGTTTAGCTTCATCCTTTCACACGTCTGTCTCTCTTCATGTGTTTATTCTCAGTCTCCTGCTCATTGGTGGGTTTTTACCTCCATCTGACGCAGCCACACTCAGGACTTTGAGTCCTCTCAGGATTCAGGGAGTTGCCTGGAGACTCGACTTCATCCGAGCCTCCTCAGGTGAGATCAGATTTTAGTTTGAGTCTGAAAGGAAACACCTGACGGACTTTAAACTCAGGATAAACCTCAAATCTGACTCAACTTCTCACGTTTCCTCGTTCACTGACCTCTCCTCTAATCCACCTCATGGTTCTGATTCAACCAATTAAATCCATTCTGTCTGACTTTGATCCCCTTCCTTCAAATTTAAGAGTCCAAAACACACACACACACACACACACACACACACACACACACACACACACACACACACACACACACACACACACACACACACACACACACAGAAACAGAGAGAGAGAGAGAGAGAGGCTGTGCTCCCTCAGCAGCAGGGGGGAACACTTCCCTTCTCTCTCCCTCTCTCACCCTCTCTCACCCTCTCTCTCCCTCTCTCTCCCTCCTCCTCTTCCTCTTCTTGGCGTCATTTTAATCCTCCCTCCGTGCTGAGAGCGACGCAGAGAGGAAAAGAAACAGAAAAAGGAGACGCACTTTCACCCAGTCACCTCCTCGTCTCCTCATACCTGTGACTCTTTCTTTCCTCTTTCTCTCCTTCCTCTCTTCTCCTCTTTCCTCCCTCTCCTCTCCTCTCTCCTTCCTCTCCTCTCCTCCTCCTCGGGGGTCAGGTGAGAGATGGGATGTGGAAATTCTTCACCAGCAAACACAACCAGCAGCGGTGGAAACGGCGGTGGCAGCAGCACTGCAGGTGAGAGAGGATGTGTGTGTGTGTGTGTGTGTGTGTAGACCGTCTTGTTTCTCTGAGTCATGCTCCGGCTGTTAATGGATGTTTGTGTCACTGAGTAAAGGCACATTTCATGAATTTCATCAACTTTTTGCCTGTTGAAGCTGTTCGAGATCATCTTATAGCTCTAAGAAGTTCATGCTCTGTTTCTTCATGCTGTACTTGTTGCTCACACGCTGAGAGCCTCAAACTATCAGACGTATCTGAACCCAAACTGGAGCAAATCAGGCAGATCTAATATTGATGTTTGATGTCGCACTCTTTCTTCTTTCCAAACCTACTTTATGTTTGATGTAAACTTGAAAAGTTTTTGAGTAAAGAAAGTAAAAAAAGTTATAAAGTCAGTGTCTGTCCTCTGAAGGAGCTCTGGCCTGAACTGTCTAAATTGCAGTACGGCCTCCTGCCACTAGTTGGGGCTGCAGCTTCAGTAAATGCCTACTGCTGTCAGGCTATAAAGCTCTACTATCTGGATGCTCCATGCAGTATGTGTGGGGTTAAATCTGCTCAACCAGAGAAGGAGCTAGAGCTAGCTCTGCAAGTGTTAGCCGCACTCTGCTAACCGACTTTACATCGATTTAGCTTTTAAACTCTCCTTCCGCTGTTTTCAGAATGTTTTCTTCTCTTTAACTCGTCAGTTTGACAGAATTTGAACATCTTTACAAAATTTGTCGCCTCAGAATGTGACTTCTTTCAACTCTCACGAGTCGAGGTCAAAAACATGGAACAGATCACTCTGTAACACTGAGAGAAAAACCGAGTCAGTAATGAGATGAAAGCTAACAGGTCACGTCGTTGGTCTGTGTGTTTGTGTTTCAGGTCCTGCTGAGTCGTCCTCTAAAGGGTGAGTTTATTTTCCTCCTGCAGACGACACACAGGCTGACGATAAAACACACCTGAGTCATTCGACCTTTCTCTGATCTTTGATTAACTGGCTTCAACATTCAGGCTGCATCCATTTACTTGTGTGTGTGTGTGTGTGTGTGTGTGTGTGACAGAACAGAAGAGTCTCCTCCAGAAGACGACAAATGGAAGTGAGTCATATCCAAAACCTCAGAGTAAAAACTGACGTCATTAAACTCCAACATATCTGTGTTTGAGACGTTCTGAGCTGTTTGTTTACATGTTTGTTTGTTTACATGTTTGTTTGTTTACATGTTTGTTTGTTTACATGTATGTTTGTTTACATGTTTGTTTGTTTACATGTTTGTTTGTTTACATGTATGTTTGTTTGTTTACATGTTTGTTTGTTTCTGTTTGTAAACAGGAACTACGGTGGTGTGTATGTGGGTTTTCCTACAGACATGAGCAACATCCCTCAAGTTCAGATTGGAGCACTTAGAGGTAACACACACACACACACACACACACACACACACACACACACACACACACACATTGTGAGTTTGTTTGGAGTTAAGCTTCTCCGTAGTTTGTTGTTTGAAGGTCTTAAAACTGGTTAAAAAAATCAAAACAAACAAAAAATGATCTGAGGTTGAAGATGAGACCAATGACGATCTTTGCACATCTGTCTGGTTTTATTTGGCACCGACAGAAGTAAAAATGTTTTCATCACAGCAGAGATCTCTGATTCTTCCTCTGTGGTCGTCAAAGCTCAGAGAACTCAGTGGAGCAGCAGCCTCCTCTGATTGGTTACCTGATCACTGTGAATGAGCAGGAGGAGGAGGAGTTTTTCAGCAGCTTCGTTCTGTTACTGTGGCCTCCAGCCTCTGATGCTTTAACCTGACCCCAGAGACTCATCACCACTCGCCCCTCATCCTCCTCATCCTCCTCATCCTCCTCATCCTCCTCATCCAAGGCTTCACGCTGTGAGGAACATGTGTTAACAAGCAGCTCGGGAGCAGGGTGCAGAGTTCGCAGACTGTTAGCGTGACAACGATCGATGTTAGCGTGATAATAAGACGAAGATGAACTTCTTCCTGTGTTTACATGGTCGCTCATTCACCTGGCTGTTCCTGTGTTAATGAAGATTCAACGCTTGTTGAGAAACAGAATGTGAGAGTGTGTGACTAATGAGCCAGTCCTCAATAACATCCACACACACACACACAAACACACACTTACACAAACACACACATCCTCAATTTCCTGTTGAGTCTCCAGGGTCATGAGAGCATGGGAGAGAGAGATCTGTGGGTAATCCTGCACGTCTTTGTGTTCTTATCTCTGTGACCCTGTTTGCTTTAACACACAGACTGCTCCTGTACGTGTGTTCAATGTTTCCTGTCTTCAAGCTGTGGATGAAGCTCACTGAGTGTACTTCATGTTTGTGGTAATTAATCGTGTTGTCTTTCAGAGAACGAGTCGTCGTCCCTCAGGAAGCCTCTGTGGGGGAACGGACTCTGATTTTAATGAAGAGCCAGGTCTGTGCTTGCTCCTCCTGTGTGTTTATGTGTGTGTATTAAGAGTGTGTGTGTGTGGTGACCTCCTCCAGCTCCTCCTGGTTAATGAGAGCTGTGATGTCACGTCAGCAGTGTTGGACTGATTTTGCTCTTTAGAGCTCGTTATTTTTCAGGACCTGTGTCGAGGTTAATGATTTTCCTTCCATCCTTTAAATGTGTTTATTTCTCTTTAGGTCCGTTTAATCCATTAAAACCAGTTAAACTGTGTTTCCACCTCTTCGATTTCAAGAAAAACTAGACTGGATTAACTCTACTTTGATACAGAGTTTTATAGATTACCAGATCTGGATTACCAGCTCTCTAAACAAGCAGATAATGCAAATAATGGCAGTTCCCTGGGTGTCCACTAGAGGCTCACTGCAATGTCAAAGAAGCCCCATTAGGTTCCATATACAGGTACTACCCGATAAATTAGAATATCAAGTAAAAGTTGTTTTATTTTGACAATTTAACATAAAAGATAAAACCAACAAATTTTATTGAGGCATTACACGCAAATTGACACATCTCAAGCAGTTCATTGTTGTAACTTTGCTGATTAAGATTTTCAGCTTATTAAAACCACAAACCCACAAGCTCAGAAAATTAGAATACTGTGAAAAACTTCAGTTTTGTAGGTTCAAAGAGTCAAATTCTAGTCAGGCGAGTAATCCTAAAGACCTGCAAAAAGGGTCCTGAGCCTTTAAAAAGTCTGTCTTGGGTCGGCTCAGAAGAGTTCAGACATGAGGAAGACTGCTGATCTGACAGGTGTGCAGAAAACTATCATTGAGTCTCTCCACAAGGTGGGAAAAACACACCTGAACCCCACTGAAAATCTGAGGGGCATCGTCAAGAGAAAACTGTACGGGAAGAGACCAAACAATAAAGAAGAGCTAAAGGCCGCCATTGAAGCTTGCTGGTCTTCCATAACCCCTGAGATACGCCACAAACTGGTAGCATCCATGACACGCTGGATGAAGGCAGCTAGTCGGGCAAAAGGGGCCCAACCAAGTACTAAATACAGGTGCAAGAGTTTAGTTTTGGAGGCCTCACATTTTTGTATTTAAAATCCTTTTTTTACATTGATTTTATGTAATATTCTAATTTTCTGAGTTTTTGAATTTGAGATTTTTTTAAGCTGCAAAACCTGATCAGCAAAATCCAAAGAAATAAAAACTTGAAATATGTTGATTTGAATATTATTTGTTTATATAATATGTTAAATTCACATTTTAAGTCGAATTGCAGAAATACAACAACCTTTTCAGGATAGTCTAATTTTCTGGGTAGTACCTGTATATATATATAAACCATAACATTCACCAGGTACAGGGTTTTAGAAGGAATTTAACATTCATTAAAGGTTACAAAAGTTTTTTTTTTTACTATAATAACATTTGTAGATTTACACTTTATAATAATATTGAATGACATGTATTTGCATAAAGGAAGCTTCTTGGTACTGTTTTATTAACTGATGGCAAACAAGTTTTTGCTTCTGTCGACTCCTTTTCAAATACGTCTGTTTTTGATGTTTTTAATTTGTTTGTTTTTGTGGATCTGTATTCTAATTATTATTATTATTATTTTTTTAATCAAAAGGCTAAGGCCTGGTTTACTCACCTTTTTCCTGACTACCCATAGTTCATCACGATTGCCGATTTTGCTCTTCCAGTTGAACGTTTTGTTTACATCACCATGGAGACCACAAAGCTGATGATGTTAGCCTAGCTGTCATACTTGCTATATAAAAACCGGCTTTTAAAATCAAGGAAGAGACAAAATGAACAAAAATCGAGGTGGAGTCATAGTGCGGATGTTATAAAAGAAAGTTACTCTGAGCCCTGTCGAGCATTAATGATTTCATACGAGTTGTTTTGAGCTAGCTTGCCAGCGGTGGCACCCGAAGTTGATAACCACAGGTGGAAGTCAGCACCCATAGGCTCCTGAAGAAACAGGAGCATATTTCTACAATGACCCTTTTTTTTTTCATCTTTTTGAATTTGAAGGATCTACAGGAGAACGCTTGTGACAGGAAGAAGTTCAATGATTGTGGAGGAGAAGAAAACTCTCCAGGTGTTCATCAGGCCTTCAGGATTACCATGGAGACCAGGACAGGTCTCCAATGAGGACTAGATGTGACCCTCAGTGAGGACTTTAACAGGACTTTCATGGCAGCAGACGTCGTCCTGGACACATGGCCTCATAGATCAGTTTTTAAAAGTGAAGACTCTTCTGGGTGCTCATGTGTCGTGCTTGAGTTGGAACCACTTGACCTGCTGCGGGAATAAAATGACCGAGACAAGCAGACACGGCTCAGCAGGTCTGTGATGTGGATCGGTTTCAGTGAAAGGAGGAGGCAGCAGAGGACGAGATACTACCCAAAAATCCTTTGTACTGAAGATCTTTGATTGTACATGTCCTGGTGAAACTGATCTTTTACTGATTAGATTTCATCTGATTACTTATTTGCTTGTCATGTGATTCCTGTGTTACTTTTTGATGTGAACTCATTCTTTTCAGCTCTATAAAACACTTTTTACACAAGTTTTGAATCGCATGCACTGCGTCCGTTGTTTGAAGTCATGATGAATTTCAGAGGACATACAGATTATTTCCACCTTTCTCAAGAGTTAACATTATTTCATGATTCCCAATGAGGGGGTCGTGAAGTGCCTTACAAATCAAAAACCATTTACAATTACACATTTCATACATTGTTGTAAAAAAAAAAAAGCAAACAAAATCAAGGGCTAAATTGAATTTATTAAAAAAAAAATGCTAATTGAAAATGTTTGATCTGCTTTCCACATTTTTTTGTTGTCACGAGACCCGAGGCGATCAATTCAGGATAACTGATGGATGACAGAGGCAGAGGCATTTGTTGTTTGATTTTTTCTGCTTTTTGATTGGCTCTGAATTATGGCGAGCTCGAGAAATTATGGCCCTCTTGGCCTTCCATACACGTTTTCGTTGCTGCTCTGACTCCGCCCCCTCCTCTCCTCTCATGTTATGAAAGCTGAACAGAAGGTGTGTTACATACACACTCTGCCGGACAGACGCTCTGGACGCTGGTGAGACAGCCTGATTTATAATTCAAGTGAAAGAATCGGAAATTATTTTTATTTACATTCTGCGAGCAGGGCTGTGAATTTGCGCCTCGTGCTTCGTGTAGCTGTTAGATTTGGTGTGACGTTGATCGTAGCCTGTACTACACACATGTTCACATGTACTATCACATGCTGCCGTCAGGACACAGTGTTCTCTCGTTTTGTTCCACCTAAGAACAGTCGTTATTCAAGCGTTTTAATGTAAAACTCGACACTTATTACGCAAAGAGCTGAATTACTTAAGCTCTGCGTTAAATAACAACAAACAGGTTGATAACAACGTTCAAACTGCGTTTTATTGCAGTTACGTCTCTGCAGAAAAATAAAAAGGCACATTTTAAAGAAACTCTAAATCATTATCTTCAAGTAGAGCGAAAAACATGTAGGCTGTAAGTTTTTTAAAGCTATTATTTTGAAAAAAAAACATAAGCGCCAATGCATCCATGTGCAAAATTTGCAATTCCTGCATATTAGAAAATGCACCAAAACATGTCTGTTTACTACGGAAGACAATTAGGGCCACTGGGGGAAAAAAAAAAGTCCAATAAAAATATTTATTATTATTTTTGTTCTGAGAAAAAAGTCTGAAGAAAGAAAGAATTCTGAGATACATTTAACTGAAAATACAAAAATCATACAGAATCAGAAGTATGTTATAATATTTATTTATTTACCGTATTGGCCCGGAGAAAAGACGACCCTGATTATAAGACGACCCGCTCTTTTTCAAGACTCAAGTTTGAAAAAAGACTTTTTGAACACCAAATTTAATTTTTAAACAGAAAATAATAACAGTACATCTGAAACAATTTATCACCATCATCTTGAAGTTTGCATCATAACTTCTCCTCAGCTGCTGGTTAACCTGGCCGATCTTCCACCCACGTTTCTCCAGATTGTCGCGACGTTTCTCCATTTTCTGTTATCTCTTCTCTTATTTTTACCGCTATTTTATATTTTTCTTCTTGGTGACAGGGGTTCGCTTTGGCCTGGGGAGTTAAGTTCAGCATTCGCTTTAAAGATATCTGGCGCCATCTAGCGTTGTGAATGGGTATAATGTCGAGACCCCCACTTTTTCAGTCTTATTTCAATGCAAAAAACACCGTCTTATATTCGGGCTAATACGGTGTTACTGAAACAGTTTTAGATTGTTGTATTATTTGATAAAACTGTACTTACAACATTGTTTTATGTTAATTTTGAAGCACCACTGCGGCAAATAGATAATAAAGCAGATATACAGGAGACTTCCAGGTCACTTTTTAAAACTGCTCTATAAGTGTGTTTGTATGAGCTGCTCCTCACAAATTAGTTTACTAACCAACCTGTATGGGTACAGGCTAACTCGCTAACTTGATAAAAAAAAAAAATTTTTTAACAAGTATAATTTTTTAAAAACTACACCCCCCACACTTAATCTTAAACAACAGTATTCTGTAATTTTATTTCCTCAAATATAAATCTAGTGCAAATAGTTTGCAATCGTGTGACACAGTCACAGGCACAGTCATCGCTACCAGTTCTCGTGCTTCACCCTCCTATAAACAAACTTGGCTTCAGTAGGGAAAACGGAAAACTAAACAGAAAGATGTCTTCACCTGCCTGGCCCCGTGAAGACCGTTTAATGAGGAAGTCAGCCTCATTGAATAAAAAACAAACGGTGTCTCTGCGTTTAGCTTTTGTAAGTGCAGAGAAGGAGTCTCAAAATGACAAACTGCAGAGTGAGAAAAAACATCTGTGGTTTGCAATAAAGATAGATTTTCCACAATGATCTTTCTATATTAGATACTTTTTCTTTCATCCTTTATTTGTTTGTTTGTTTTTTTGAATGCTCCTTTGCTTTGGACGGCTGTTTTAAGCATTAAAAAGCTTTAATGTAGGAATGTTATTTTCTGTATTGGAGCCAAAGTGCTGTGGTTACAGTCTTAGCTGGAGGTTTTATGTAACTCCTTTGAAAAGCGGTGAAATGAGGTCAACAGTTGGCCTCATTTCTGGCTGCACGCGCTCCTGTTTGTTGTCCTCACATCACCTCTCCGTCCTCTGCAGATCCACTTCAGTTCTCTACGATGCTCCGGGTCACCACCGCCTCTCTGTGCACCTACTGTCAGAGGATGAGGCTCCTCCTGCCCCCCTCTGCGTCCGCCTCCACGGTGTCGTCTCCAAACAGACGCCAGGAGAACCAGCACACCGTGGACTCCCTCTACGACCTGTCTGTGGACATCAGGAAGGTGCGAAAGTTCAAGCCCTGGGTCCTCTCTGAGAGCTCTGCGTACGTGTCTGAAACGGCCGACCTGCTGCGGGACATGGGCGCAGACTCTACGGTCATCGCTCGCATCCTGGAGACTCACCCTGAAGCTGTTCTGTGTCTTCCTGAGGACGTAGCCGCTCAAAGAGACCTCTGGGCGACCGTCTGCTCCAACAAACGGGAGCTGGTGAGCATCATCGAGAAGTTTCCGGCGTCCTTCTTCACGTTGACTCACCACAGCAACCAGCGGGCCAACATCCTCTACCTCCAGCGTCTCCGCCTCAGCAAGAGGATCATCGGGAAGCTGATGGCGAGCGCCCCGCAGAGCTTCAGCCGGCCCGTAGAGAGGAACCAGGAGGTGATCCACACTCTGAGGGAGACGTACCTGGACCTGGGCGGGGATGAGGGGAACCTTCGGCTGTGGCTGCAGAAGCTGCTCAGCCAGAATCCGTACATCCTGCTGCGCCCGGCTGAAGCCTGGAGGGACAGTCTGGGCTTCCTGAGGGAGCAGGGGTTCACCACAGAGGAGCTCCTCCACCTGGTCTCCAGTCTCAGAGCGTCCATCGCCGAGCTGCAGCCCGAGAACATGCGGCACGCACTGGGGTACGTCGAAGGCGCTCTCTCCTGCTCCAAAGACGAACTCAAAGAAATCGTAATCCGCTGCCCGGCTGTTTTGTACTACTCACTGCCCACTTTAGCCGGGCGCTTCCAGGGACTGATGGATGCTGGGATGACGATGGAGCAGGTGAAGGAGTCGCCAAACGTGCTGGAGCTCACGACACAAATCGTGCTTTATCGCATCCACAAGTTGGCGTCCTACGGATACGACGTGCGCTCCGGTAGCTTGGACGTGATCGTTGGGACTAAGAAGGACTTTGAGATGGTTTACGGGAAGCTGCAGCTCAGGCAGCAGAGACCACTTTTCAACCCCGTGGCTCCCCTCAGATCTGCAGAGGAGTGACTGTTGGAGTCGATCAGTGAGCTGCTGATCTCTGAGGGGAAACGTTCACGTCCGTAAGCTGATCTGGAAAAAGGTTCCTCTTAACCTTAATGCAAGAAAAATGAAGAAGTGATGCAGTTTGAGTTAAATTATGGATTTTGAAGCCCTTCATCAGGAGAAACATGCTGCACGTGCTCAAATCACAACAACTCTAAAGTGCATGGAGTGGTCAGAAAATACAGCAACAGAGGAAAGGTGCTGCCAGAGTATCTGCAGACTTTTTAAGACCACCTTAAATTAAATTTAAGACGATGAGACTCTGCTTCAGTAGCTGTATGTACAAGTGCAGTTTAACTGCATTTTTCCCTCCAAGTGTACAAAAAACAACAACAATACAAAACGTACAAAAAAGTCAGAGATGCACCGATGCGGAAAATTTGTCTGATTCATATATCTGATATGAATAATTCTGTTATGGTCGATAACTGGTATTTACTGATATCGATATATGTTAAAAAAATAAAGTTTCTGAGAGGATAAAATTTTGTACGGACTAAAAATCATCAAACTGACTTTTTGAATGTCCTCCTTACTGTTTATCAGCCCTCACGACTTGAAGCAAGTAGTTAATTAAACTCTCAACTCACAAAACTCTTAAATTATTCTAAAGGATCATAAATTAAAATAATATCCCGACAAAGTGACGTTAACAAACTGACCGGGATCCGTGGCAGAATATTTCTGATGTTGCCTTTGTTCTGGACTTCTGCGCGCGTCTTCATTTGCAGCACGTCTCTCCTCATGAAGGTCATTCAGGCTGTTGAAGATCATCAAAGCTTCAGCCAAAACATGACTGTTATTAAAATGCTTTTAACAGGGCTGTATTTGATATGAGGAATGAATTACAGACAGAATATCCAGACTAATCACTGACTCTTTGAATGATGCAGAATCTAAACGACTTTAAGGACAAAAACTCAAAGCTGTGAAGCTTTTCCTGTTTCTTTACGTTCTGAAGTCGGCAAATGAAACAAAATTTGGTTTGTGGAAACTTTGAAGGAAGTCATATCAAGCTTTGCAGGGATGAATTTATTGAGAAATATCCACACTGACAGGTTTCTTGAGAGTGAAAATGTTTAAAGCTGCTGTTTAAGCACACTCACATAATATGACTCCAGTTTTTTAATGCTGTCATTTTGTATTTACAAACACGTTCAACAAACACCGCAAGGCAAACACACTACTTTGTACAAATTTAACACAAACATAAATATTTATAAAACTAAAAACACTGTCAGGAAGTTAAACCATGGTGTAATGGCTCAGAGTGATGAAATACTTCAATGTTTGATGTGATGTGAGGGGGAATAAAAACAGATAACTTACAGGTTTGATGGATGTTAATGAGGCTTGTTTAACTACCCATGATTCTCACAGCTGGACGGTTTGTTGGTTTTTGTTCGTGTTGCTTTTGTTTTGGTCTCCTGGTCCATGAAAACAAACTGAAACAGCTGTGACATAAGATCAGAGGTGTGTTAAAGCTACAGGCTGAACTTCATGAGCCTCCACAGACCAACACTGGAACAATGACGCCTGAAAGCAGCACCGACAGCTGCTGATTACCTGTCAGCTCTCTGTTCCTGCTGTGACGAATGATTGTGGCGAGTGAGCTCCAGGATGAATAATAAATGAAGTAATGAAATTAGATTTTTACTCTTTCTTTTATCAACCGGTGAGTCTGTCTTTAAAACAACGGCAGCAGAGTGATTCAGCTTATTCATGGATGTGTTGCGGTCAAAAACGAGGAAAGTAAAGATTTACTGACATCGGACAGTAATTAAACTTATCGCTGATGAAGTCACTCCATAGCTGTGTCCAAATTCAGGGGCTGCTATGGCAAGCCGTTTTAACATTTAAAAGCTGAGTTCGACTATCCGAAATTCGAATTATAGATATCTTGAATTCAATTTCGCCTAGGCAAAATTACGTCACATTTGCCATTCATGTGTATTGGATGACTCATTCCGGATATCCAAAATGTGAATTACAGATATCTACAAATGAATTTTGGATATCCGTTATTCGAATTCAAGATATCTGTAATTCAATTTCGCCTAGGCGGAATTCAAATTACAGATATCTTTAATTCGCCTCAATTTAAGATATCTAAAAATGTATTTACGGATATCTTAAATTAAATTTCGCCTAGGCAAAATTCATTTGTAGATATCTGTAATTCACATTCTTGATATCCGAAATGACGTTTTGGATATCCGCAATGAGTCATCCAATACACATGAATGGCAAATGTGACGTGATTTCGCCTAGGCAAAATTGAATTCAAGATATCTGTAATTCGAATTCCGCCTAGTCAAAATTCGAATTTCGGATAGTCGAACTCAGCTTTTAAATGTTAAAACGGCTTGCCATAGGGCTGCGTCCTTCGTAGGCAGCGTTTAAATGCTAATTACGTCACAACGATGCGCGGGAGGACGCGCTGCTGCTATCCTTCACGGCCCGCCATATCCCGAGATCCTTTGCTCACCGCTGCTCAGTCCCCAAAAGAAGAGGGAGAATTACACAATGGTGCCATGAAGTGGCGTGGATATGACTTTTAAATGTAAGTACTGGGTTTTTACTCGGTTTTTACTCATTTGAACATCTAACGCGAGATACGTTAAACATCAGTGGGAGTGGAAAACCTTCGAACTTCAACTTTCAGTTAAAACAATTGAGGCTAACACATTAGCATACGGCATAAATTAGCATACGTCAAGTTAGAAATCGTGACGTAAGGCTAAGGGCGGGAACATAATCGGAAGCCTACACAAATCAGAAACAGAAATACTTTATTAACCCCGGGAGGAAATTTTGATATTAGCCTACCATTGCTCTCACATAGTACAGCAGTTTGCATTAAGATGGAATAGAGTCATGAAATGAGAGATCTGATAAGCAGGAAGTACTAAAACAAGATAGAAACTACTTACATTATGAGGAGGACAAGAAGGACCATGTGAAATAAGTATTGCACACAAAAATACAGGTGTTCCAAAGTTTATCAACAGGTGTGTATAGATTCAGTCTTTTATGAATGAATAACTGCGGTTTCGTAAGTGAATCCAGAAGATGAACCAACATTTTTTTTCCCTTTGTAAAACATTGAAATGACACAAAGCAGCACTTGTGTATTAATATCTATTTGTTCACTGGTATTTTGATTTAATGTGAAGTTTATTCAGAGTTGACTTCTTGTGTATTATTTTATTAGTCCAGCTGTTTAACTCTTGATTCTGATTGGTTAAACTCCCATAACAACAGGGATTAATATTCATCAGCAACAGTAGCTGAAGGAACAACCAGTCAGATACTTTGTGTTACAGCAGTCATATTTCACCTCTGCCTGTTGACACTGTGATAAAAGTATCTTAGTTCCTTTGTCTAACCTTACCTTGAGTGGAGATGTTGTATTTTATCTGAATTAGGGGAGATAAGCAGGATATAACTTTCATTAGTCGCGGTGAAGAAAGAAGAGACGGAGAGTGTTTGTATATTTAAACCAGTTTTAATCAAACAAGCACACCGAGAAGAAACAGGAAGCAGCTGAAGCAGTTCTCTCCAGTGGTACATTTATTAGGGATTATACAGAGAGCGGGGGTCATGATATGAAGTCGCCTTTTCTCAATAACCATTAACACGGGCGACACCTGGGTTGATAACGTCATAGTGATATCACCTCTACAGTGAGAAGGAACAAAACAAGCACTGGGATCGAGCGAGGAAATGGTCAAACACGTCTGGTCATAGATACATCAGATGGCTCAAAACAGAAAAGTGGGAAGTAAACGAGCAGACAGGCGGCTGTAGTTTGTTATAGATACACGATTATTATCCTGTTTTTATGGACGGTCTATAAATGCTTTCATTTTTTTACTTTTTTATTGAAAAGTCTCCAAAAGAGAAAGATCCATCCACAATGATTTGTCATATCAAAAATATATCAATGGGTCTATGGCTACACAAAGAGAGAAAACACACATACAATATTCAAATATGTACAGGTTTGTATGTGAGCAGAAATTAGCAAATTCTTTATATACACAATACTTTTTGTCCCGGAAAACCACGAGCACAGTGTGACGGCCCCACAGCAGCAGGCCGTGCAGTCCTAATGAGAATATACAGTCCAGATAAAATGTGTTTGTGTGTGTGTGTGTGTGTCCTTCTGAAGGTGTGCTCATGCAACAATGAGGTGCTGTAACAAAAAGTCTCCACGTCCACGTCGGGGCGAGCTGAGGACACGATGAGACGCCGGAGACGCTCCTGGAGAGACGAGAAGACGGAAACAAAGACGGTCAGACTCACAGAAACAACCAGGGAGAGAGTCATTCAGCTTCAGTGTTAAAAACACAAGCAGAGCCAGGTTTATACACACTCTATGACTTCTGGTTTACCGTAAAACTTCTAATATAAGTCACACTAGTTTATATGATACAGTGTGGTTTTTTTTTCTCCTCAGAGTTTGCAGCGTGCAGGATTGGATTCCTGTCAGCCAACTCAGCTGATCGCCTCTGAAATGAAAGAGTCTCTTCTATCAGATCAGAAGTCCACAAGGTGAGTCTGTGCAGGTGTCACCTCATTAAACTGAGACGCAAAATAAAGGTGAATAAAAAAAAAAAAAACGTTTTCTTTGTTTCAGGCACACGATCATGGTTCCCTGTATGTTAGGGATGTGTATGGGTGCAGTAGAGAAAAAAATAAAAGATATCAACGTGAACCAAAATTTATATAAGCCTCAGACTATCACATAGTTATAAAAATAACAAACAAAGGAAGAGATGCTGAGATTTACGGTAATTTTCAGTTTACTTTAAAATCAAAGTGGTTCAGATTGATTCTTTTTCCATCTTCATCATCTCACAGGCTGAGCTCTGAGGTTCTTACCCGTCCAAAAACACTCAGTGTTTGACTCTTCTCTGTTTTCTAAAACTATTATCATTGAAATGTAGTTTTTGTTCATCTGTTTGCCTGAATTTAAGTTTAAAGGAGTTCAAACTGCGGCCCCAGCTGACCTCTTTAGTGGCTGCTCTGTCTCAGGACTTTGGAGCCTTTTGTGTTCCCAGAGTCCTCGCTGTGCCGTTTGCCGCTGGTCTGAGTGCTGCCATGTTGCTCTGGTCCTAAACGTGGAGAAGAAAACAGCTGAGTGAAGAACCCTGAGAGACTAACACTTTAACAATGATGATGATGATGATGGGTTCAGCGAAGGCTGAGATGGACTGATTTTACGCTCATGAAAGGAGTCGTTTATTTTTACCTTTCTTGAGAGCAGGACCAGGAACCTGCTGAGAACCTGGAGTATAACACATGACTCCAGCACTGGTGCCTGAAAACCAGAGTTGAAGAGGTTAGTGGAGACGTTCGAGCATGAAACTGGATGGATCAGGTCAGTGAAGAGGACTCACCTTGCTGTTGAGCTGCCAGGCTGGTCTGAGGATCGCTCTGCAGGTACATCATGACTCCGCTCTGCCACTCACCCTCACCCTGAACCGGAATCTCGAAGCCTGGAAGGAAACAGGGACACAATCTCATGACTTGTCCTCAGAGAATGAAGGTTCAGAGGATCCGGTCTGACTGCAGGTTTTCAGGCTCTTACCAGATGAAGCTGGAGCTTCCAGTGTGGAGCTGGCAGAGTAGCCCACCACCTCTGAGGAGGTCTCAGTGTTTCCGTTCGGGTTGGACGGGACCGTAGCTAGAAGGCCTGAGGACAGAGACCACATGAAACAGATTTTATAAAGAGCACAGTCACTAAAAAACACCGAACACAGCTCAGCCAAAGAGGATCAAGCTGTTCTTTAGACTTTTTCCTTTCTTTATTTTGTCCTTTAGCTTAAACAGGTTTAAACTTGGAGCAGAAAAGCAGAGCTGCCACCTCAGCTTTAATCTTTCTTCGTCTGAGCTGCTTCTTCCTTACAATCTTTTTGGAGGTTGCGTTTGCTCAGCACCATCACATTCAATTCACCAGCAAACATAATATTTCATTTTTGGTGTGACGATCTTATAATTTTCTTGACAAAGCCAAGTTTGATTTTTTTTAACTGGCAGAAATGGGCTTCCATAGAGTCTGTATAGGATGGGAACATGACGTGTGTTGAACTTGGCTCAGCGTGGTTTTTCAGGGCTCTGATCTCTGATCTGGATCCGGTCTTACCGAGGCCTCTGTAACAGGAGAGCTGCTGGTAGATCTGTTTCATCCTCTCGATGTTGAGGCGGCTGGCCTCCGCGTGGTGCACCATGGGCTTAGGGTAATGCACCCCGATGATGCACTTCGCTGCTTTCTGCACGCCCTCCGGGGCGTTCCAGGGGTCATAAATATACTTGGCAGGAAACCCTCGAAGGACGGGCAGGTAGCGCCTGAGAGGAGAGAGAAACAGGTGAGTTTAAAGAGCGTGACGAGGGTTTAATTTATCAGGCTTCTTTGTTTGATAATGTGAAATGATTGAGACCCGCAGGTCTGGAGGAGGAAGAGAGGTCAGACCTTATGTAATCGCCGTTGGGGTCGGTGCGTCTGCCGAAGCCCACCGGGCAGTAACAGTGGAAGAACTGCTGGAAGAAAGAGCTGCAGGAGAGCCACATCCAGCTGCCGGCGTTCACGCTCCAGTCAGCGTCCAGCAGCAGCTCCTCAAACACCTGCAGACACGGTGAACAGCAGACGTCCCATGAAGATACTCATAAACCTGAATTTATACTTTGAGTTCTCTCCTGAAGGCCATCTTTGGACCATAACTGTTGGATTTGTTGACTTAAACTGGCGTTACTTTAACCCTTTATTGCCCAACATATCAGATTTTATACGAGTTTCTAAGATCTGTAAAAAAATACACATTTTCTGCACTGCATGAATGCATGTTTATTAAAATCTTTACTCAAAAAGTTGCCAAAACTGCCCAAAGAAATGTGATATAAAAATTCTCACCTTCATGCCCTCCTCCCAGCTGATCCAAAGATCTCCTCTGGTCAGGAAACACGCCACGGCGTGCCGCGCCAAGTGGTGGATCCATCCCTCCTGCCTCAGCTGCGTCATGATGGCGTCGATCCACGGGAAACCGGTCCGCCCCTCCGCCCACTTGGCCAGCGCCTCGGCGTTGCGGTCCCAGGGGATCTGCACGCAGATGGGGTTGCTCTCCATCTTGTCGAAGCACGGGTTGTTGGTGGCCGCCGTGTAGAAGAACTCACGCCACAGGAGCTGACCGTAGAGCGAGAGAGGAGGGGAGCTGTTCTTCTTCACCTGAGGGCGATGCGGAGGAGGGGACAGGAAATACGACTCATGAATCCAAAAACCCGATGACTGAAACTCAAGAGTTTAAAGAAAGTTCCAGGACCACAGAAACATTTCCTCCAACACTCGATGTTTACTGGCTATGAACAAACCGCTCCTGAACACTAGAGGGAGCCGACGCCACGTTTACCTCTGAGTACATGAAACAGCTGGAGGAGCTGTAACCACTCCACAACCTACAGCATCGTAAAGAAACGCACGCTTTCAGCACGTCCACCGCAAAAAAAGGAAACCTAAACAAAATTTTTGTCTTTTTTTCCAGCAAAAAGTTTCTAAGATGAGCCACATTCACCGGACCAGTCCAGAAACATGACGGATCTCAAGACATTTAAGACAGAAATGAGCTCTGAATTGCTTTTAACATTGAAAAAAAAACACAACATCTTCCAACTGCAACACGCTGGACTGCATCGTGTCACGTGACGGCGCTCACAGTCGGCTGCTTTCCAGTCACAGTTAAATCAGCGGGGGGGGGGAATAATGGAAACTATGTTTCATGCTCCGCTAGGAACACCGCTAAGATAAGTTAAAGCTGGTCTGGTTTGAGATGTTACGTAGCTTACCTTCCGGTAAAGGTCGGTGAGTTTGAAGTAGAAGAGGCGACAGGAGAGGCAGCCGAAGCGCAGGTACGGGCTGAGGCCTGTGGGGCTGGCCAGGAGGGAGTTGGCGTTCATTCTCGGACGCTCAAAGTTGGCAACCCACGCCTGAAGGTGACGAAAATACCAGGTATCAGATCTGCAATACATTCTTCATTTTCAGACCAAAAAACAAAGCTGTGTTTCCACCAGAGGAAGCAGGGTCTAACTTTAGTTCTATGACCAGCGATGGCTCCGTCAGTCCAAACAACGAGCCACTGAAAAAATTTAGTTCTGGGGACAAAAATCTAAATTTCCTGCTAAACTTCGCTGCGTCTTTTCTGACTTCACCGACCTTCCTCTCCAGATGTCGCTCTAGTCGTGTGAGCGCTTCAGTCTCGCCTCCCGGCCACACAGCTGAGGACAAACCTTCGGTATCGAAACCTGCAGGATCACATCAAAAAGACCCGTTAAAATCCTGAAAACCAGGCAGAAGAAAACCAGGTTTGAATGCTCCATCTGTCCGTCTCTGCTCACCCAGCTCCTCCAAAGACGGGACGCCAAACTTGTCGTCGTGGTCTTCAGACAGCGGCGTCGCGCACTTCCCCATGACCTCGCCTGTGATGGACTCTGCGGGTAACTCCACCGGCTCCATGCGGCTGATGAGGGTCTGAAACCGCTTGTAGGTGAGAGGGGACTGACCCCCATTCAGCTCTATGATCCTGCAGGGTTTCAGAGACCGTTAAAGACCTGATCCACGAGAACACAGATACAGAGAGAGCGGCGTGTTGGCTCACCTGTCCAGGTCATAGAGCGTGTGCGAGATGCGAACTGTCACCTCCACCCCGGCCTCACAGGCCAGCTTCTTAATGGCTGCATCTCGCTCCTTCCCGAACGGCTCGGAGTCGTACTCGTAGGACAAGCGGGAGATCTTCCATTCCTGCAGAGGAGAGAGAGTCCTTCATACGTCAGACAAAGAGCGGATCAAACAGGGTTTACCTGTTCAGACGATCTGTGTCACCTTGAAAAGTCGAGGGAAAACATCAGTGGGTTGTCCTCTTATCACAAACAGTCGAGAGTTGAGCTTACGGAGACTGGAGTCCAAGTCCTCCAGACTCTGCAGGAGGAACCTGGAGGAGGACACAGAGAAGGAGACACTGATGACTGCAACTTAAGCTTCAGAGAACTTCCTGTTCGCCCATCGAGTCTTCTCAGACAAGCAGCTTCATGTGCCAGTTTTCAGATATAACAAGATTCAGGAAGAGGACAAGACGCTGACAAACAGAAAACAGTTTGAAGACGTGAAATCAGAGACTCTGAGGAACAAATCTCAGATTACCATTCAGAGGAAAAGGTCAAATGTTTGTTCCTGCTGCAGAATAATAACAGACTTTGACCCCGAGGTGGGCGATACATCGGATCTTCTGACACATTTTGTGTTCATCTGAAGAGTTAACCGTGTGTTTTTAGACGTTAGTATGTTGGAATAATGGATGTTATGAGATATCATTCCTTGGCTGTTGAAAAATGGATATCTGTCCACTAATATTTCAGATTATTTTGACCCTTAATCTGTTTTTTTTTTTGCAGTTTTAATGATGAAGTCTTTAGGGGAAATGTCAAGAAGCAGATGAGATGTGACCCAGAAAGACTCAGAGTTGTGTTCAGCTCTCTTTTGTAGCTTAAAATGTCCCGTTACGTAAAGTCTGAGTAAGACGTCCTGACCTGAGTCGTCTCTGCTGTTATGACATTCATCCCTGAAAGGAACAATACCACAGAGTGAAACGGCGGCGTAATCCCGTGTAGTCCTGACACCATTATTCCACTTCAAACCGCCAAATGTAACCTGGAGTGAGACGACGGGATTCTGAGCTCAGTGGAAGATCACTCAGTCCACTTAAACTCCACAAACACAAACCTTACACTCATCCTTCAGGCTGAATCACACAAACAGCCGATGAGTCAACCAACCCGCGTCCACATGAGTTTAATCATCTCTGAGTGTGACGTCAGCGAGCACGCCAAACACACGGACCCTTCAGAGAACATTCGACCAGCAGCGACGCTTCTCTTTAAAGAAGACGTGCGTCTCATCGTTATTCTGCTACAGTCGGCAGCTGTTTATGTTTCCACTATCAAAAGAAAGAGTGCAGTGTGTGTGTGTGTGAACGGCCAAGCACACACACCCACCGCCACAGGTCCACACATGCGTACAGGCGGAGCGGGAGTAATGTGGAGCTTCCCGTGCTGTTGCTATAGGTACCGAAGCTCGTAGGTGGAAGCTTCCTGTGTCAACAGAATCTGATGGTGTCTGATGTGAAACAAGAGAAGCAGTGCGGACAAACTGTCTCCACCAAACTGGACCCAGACGTTTTTCTGACACTTCCGTCCTAAAAATTAAAGTCCAAATACGGAGAAATAAAGCAGCACCTAAATTTAGTTTTCAGACTTGAGTTTCAAACTAAAATTTGAATCTTCTATCAGTGATAACAGGAGGAGAAATAACAGAACAGAATCTACTTCAACGACCCCTGAAGAGAAATTATTAAAATCACATAAAACAAAAAACATGAAATAAAGTCCATCCATGTCCACGCTACTGTCATCTGTTTCCAATCTGTGCGTTCAAAGCAGCCCCCAGAGCCTCACCAGCCTCAGGTGTACATCTGCTGACTGTGAGGGTAGCTGCAGGCTGCCTCAAGCCCTGTTTACACAGCAGCGCTTTACAGTGTTTCACTCGAAGACACTGTAGTATGCATGTCAGGCCTGTAGTTGGCAATATAACTAGAATCGTCTTATCTGAGTGCAGAAGTGGAGCAACAGATGCACATTTTGTTGAAGGCAGTCAACAGATTCAGGCGTGTTTTAAGTCGGCTAAAACGCCGTTTCCATGTAAACAAGAGGCCGAAACACAACAATACTTTAGCATTTCATCCTAAAAGCGTTGACATGCGAACAGGATCTCATTACACAGGGTTTGTAACAGGTCTGCAGGAAGACCAGGCTGCGATTTGACCCACCCAGTGGTGGTAATCAACAAACTGTAAATCCAGTCAGGTGGGAGGAGAGGGTAACATGATTGACGTCTCCTGATATTACTATGAGAGCCTCGGGATGCTCAGTCTGTATCCTGGCAACAGCATCCTGGATGACATCACATGAAACTTCAAGCAGCTGCTTTGAGTGGAACGTCACCAAAAATTAAAGGTGCAACTGAGAATTTTGAAAACTGACTTTTCTCAAATAAATAACGTCAAAAGTGACGTAGCCTAGTCTTCTATAATTTCAAAATAAAAGCATCTCTGTTTAGGGACAAAGTGGTAAAATCCACCTACTTTATTACTCAAAAACTTCTTTCAAAGTTAAATTATCTTCAGATAACGCAGATATCTTCAATAGTTTATCAGGACACGGCTGAAAGCAGAACATTTAGAGCTCTCAGAGCAGATGTTCCCCGCAGCTCGTTCACACAGAGAACACTTTTAGCTGTGGTGAACTATCCCCTGCGTCCATGAAAGTTTCTTCTTTCATACATGTTTCTGTCAGCTCTCCATGAACAGCGTGTACAGTAACACGGTGTTCACTCACATCTGGAAGTGATGAAAACAACAGAACAATCTGAGGGAAGCTCAGAAGCCTTCAAACATTTCACAGCTAAGATTTATTCTTCCTCCAGGGTCGATGAAAACACCGCCTGGTGGTCATTTTTAAGTTTAAATAAGACGCTTTGATTTCAGTTCTGCAGTGGATGATGACAAACTCAGTCCACGTGGCTGACAAAGAAAAGCTTGGTCTTTATCTGAGGGGAAACAAAAGTTAAACTGCTCTGCAAAGCTGAAAACATCCGTACGAGTCTGTTTTACATTCCTCCAGTTATTCAGACCTTAACAGAAGGAGATTATAATTAATTTCCTCCTCATGAGCTTCGTTCTCTTGCAGGAAACACTTCCACGCTGACGGGCGGCGCAGTAACCATCCAGCCTGCAGACAGATATCAGATGGAAGCAGCTTTGCTGGGATTAAGTGGACGGTTTCACTGCTCGCCACAGATCGTGGGCTCCCTTAGAGGAGTTAAAGTAGGTCAAACAGATGAGATGGGTGAAACACTGACCTACATGTGCCGGGCGAGGAAACGAGGGCTTTGAGAAAGTTACTGTGACTCTGTCATTTGGCGTGGATCCAGCTTCCAACCCCACGCTAGCCGGGTGGGGAGGACGCGGCCGCTCGCTGCAGACAGAACCAGACTCTGAGCAGGTTAAAGAAACATCCTGCAGGCTTCGTGATCCTCCTGCTGCCACAGAATCACTCTGAGAGCGAAACGCAGAGCGCCATGGATCAAATGTTCAGAGCTATTATTAGCATTCATCATATCAGAGAGTGGAGAGCTGGCAGCTCCTCTGATGCAGCAGAGTCCAGCTTTTCATTTACGGGGGTAAACTTCAGAAACCATCCTGAAATAATCTCACTTTATAACCTTTGCCTGTGAATAATCCAGGATTTAAAATGAGATTATCAGCGCCAAATTGGGTTATTTCTGAATTTTAACTATCAAATCAACACATTACCTTTTTAATTTGCATCTGGCAAAAAAAGGTGTCTTGAACAAACAAGTGTTAGAAAGACGATGTACACTCCAAACAGTCTCTGCAGGTTTCAACAAGTCAAATTTAATACTTTTAAAGATTTCATTCCATTTCACATCCATACATGAAGGAAAATCAGAGGCACAGAATTACTTACAGAGTGTTTGAATTTACTCGCAGCTCTGTTTTAACCACAGACTGAAACACACCGCCGAGCGTGCACAGCACACAAGCTGGATGTGCTGGATAAATTCTGACCGGACTCCACAGGTACTTAATCTCAGCGTCTCAACGTCATCACGTCTCAAAAATCAAAACATTTAAAAGTGAAACTGAAGTTTCTGCATTTTTTTAAAAATAAAAAATAATGTTCATACATTTTAAGACCTTTCAAAGTCGCATTTAAGACATTTCACACGATTTTAAGAGTATTTTAGACATTTTAAGGCCTTAAATTCAAATTGTTGAATTTTAGATGTTTGAGGACTATTTAAAGTTCCTGTGAGGACTTTTTAAGTGATCTTAAAAAAGTCTCTAGTCTGACCCTTATCCACAACTTAAAATGAGATTATCAGCACAGAGAAAAGTTATTTCTAAATGATATTTCTTAGCTTCCCGATCGGGTCGGACAGGACCGGATTGATTTACGGCACCTTGAAGTCTCTATGACTGACAATGATCTCTGGGATTAATTTGATGGTGGACCCTGGAGCTGAACTGTCAGACAGAAAAAGGAGGTCAGATCAAAAGGAAGCTAAACAGGAGAGAGATAGAGCACGGGGTAAAGGCTAAAACACAAGCTAAAGGCTAAAACACAGGCTAATCTGTTTGTGATAATGTTCATTCGAACTCACGTATACAGCAGTTATTCTGCAGTGATCTGATCAAACTTGAGAGTCTGTCAATAATATGTGAGGTTACATTAGCACTGATTGGTCGATGAGCAGAACATAAGGATTCACTAACGTTACACGTTAGCTTACGGATACGTCTCAGAGCACCGGGCTGCCAGCAGCACTTAAATAGCTGTCTCTTAAACTACAGAACAAACGGACAAAGTTTTTTCTTGTCACGTTTCAAACATCAGCGCTGTGTAACTGTTGATAAATACCTTAAAGTTGTCTTGAACAAAGAAAAGTAGTGTTTAAAGGAAGATCTGATCTCCATTCATTTCCAAAACAAACACACGCCTTGTTAAGAGTCATGACATCACAACAATGAGCACACAACTCCAGCCTAAAGGTGTCGCTGTGATCCACTTCACACAGACAGTCCTCACAGAGACTTTCAGATAACGTGTCAGTACTTCATGTTTTCCTCTTTCATTAAAATGTTTATTTCACCTCAAACTGGATCAGGACTTAAACCGACCCGACTCATCCCGAACTGTAAAGGAATCAATCCAGTTCACTGCGAGGCTCAGCAGAAACACGCAACAAAGGTCTGTTGTCCAACTGGTCACATCATGTTTGAATCAGCTCACATGTTGTCAGACTGTGCTGTAGAGCAGATACTCACTCACTCACTCTCTCTCTCTCTCTCTCTCTCGCTCTCTCCGTAGATATCTACCTACTCTTTTAAAGCCCTCAAACAGCGGAGCAGCCTCTCCTCTGTTAGTGAACGCCTTGTGAAAACATCACATTACAGTTTGAAATATTCAAACACAGAGTTGCTAATGCTAAGCTAACAGACTGTCCTGTGTTTATTTTGGCCTCTTTGAACCATTTGTCCCTGGAGAGTTACAGTAGGATGCTGTAGAGCAGATGTTACTGCTGTATCATACATCAACTTTATGATGCTGGGTAAACTCAGAGCCCTGAGCACTGACACATTAACGTTCCGCAACAAATTATGCTCAGTGACAGTGAACAAGAATGATCTGCATTTCCGATCAATTCAAAATGTTCAAAATCTGCTTCAGTACGACGCCTGAAATCAGCATCAGGATACTATTCCCTATATTTAAAACACAAAACAAAACGAGGGCGGTTTCACTTTCTCAAGTCTTTAACGGAAGTTTATCCAACCACAATGTCGGATCGGGACTCGGTATCAGCGGGTATTCTATGCTAAAAATCGAATCGTATCAGGGGCAAAAAATCCCTGATGATATTCATTCACACTGAATGTAAAAATTCATACAAACTACATGATTCCACATGAAATTTTATCGTCGGTACTGAACAGTAAAGTCATGGTTTTGGCTCCATGGAGGTGATGAGCATCAAATATTCAGCAGTGACTAGTCAACAGTTCTTCATCCCTGCGTTCATATTTCGCAACTTTTACGGACCGGTGTTTTTATCTTTTCTCCGTCAGGGACTGTGGGCTTCATACCAGAAACACCTCTTCATATTTTGCAGACGGTGTTATGCAAGCATGTAAAAGGAAAAAAAGTAGGAACTTCCTCTGCTGAATCTGAGCAGCTGCTGGTTTGCTGACTGCACATTAATGGGACACTTGCTGCTTGTAAGACTGAGAGATTTAGAGGGCAAAGTGCATTTCACTGACTGTTTGGAGATGAAATGTTCTTCATGCATATCTGATCTGTGCTCCAAAAACCAAATGAATCAAAGCGAGCGGAGAGTTGTGTGTGTGAGCGCTACGTCACTCCAGACGGCTGTTGCATAACAGTGGAGGCAAAACATGGATGCTCCATAAACAGGCGCGCCTGCTGCTGCTGCTGCTGCTGCACAGCTCTCCAAGTGACGGCATGGGACCAGAGCAGTGCGCACAGCAGGAGAGGAAATAAAAACATCCAAGGAAACTCCTCCGGAAACCTGCATGTGTGACTATTAAACCTGCCAGCCGAGACACAGTAGTTTCCCGAAGTCACTGGCTGAGAGGAATAAATAAAAGTCCGGGTCACGCTTTTTACAGAAACATCACCGCAGCCCTCTCTCTTATCTCACTCACGTGAGCAGGAAACTTTGAACGCTCAGAATTGTGTCATCGTGCTCACACAGCCCCAAACCATGACACCAGCACAGACACGCTCACCGACTGTCTGGACTTTTAGAGAACGTCAGTTACGTAAAATCTGAAATAATAAATTATGTATCGCTTCGAATCCACCAATGAAATATAAGGACATATTTCGGATGGAGGAGTTAGGAAAAGCTGAGCAGTGGGCTCCATGTGTTTGAAATGCAAAGTGATTTTTCATTTTTAAAATCCAAACAATTGGCAAGTGTGGGAGACTGATTGAGTCAGTGATCCCAGTGGAAGGACAAATTATATATCTGAACGCTGCCATAATGAAGAAAAACCAGAGTGCAGCGTGGTCTGAAACGGACTGGACTCTGAGAACCTGAGCAGTGATATAACCTGGTTCAGAAAAAACTCTTTCAGGCAGACGGCAACATTTTTAAAACAATGATTACAGTCTGGGAAAGAGCCACACCAAAGTACTGTTTACCGATTTAACATCTGACTTTAGGAGAGGAAGAGGTTATATCATAAATTATGTGTTTTATACGCGTAATTAAGCATCTGGGGTTTGATTTAATTCTGATTACGAGAGCGAAAAACTGTAGTTTATATAATTCCATGATGTAATGTTGGAACCACTTTGACTGAAATTCATATGATTTGTCAGTCATTTTCCTGACATTTATACCAAATTTTATAGTAATTAAATCAAATTGAATTCAAATTGTCTAAATGTTAGTGTAAAAATTCAGATAATGTTCTTTAAGACACTTTCTGATCTGTTTCTTTTATCCATGCTGGTGGTATATGTTACTAAATGTCTAATTTTCTTGTGCGATTCAAAAAAGATGCTTAAAGACAACCCATAACTAACATCATTGTCTGTACAGCAAAGAACAGAACCAAAAAAAAAACCCCAATCAAAATCACCGTAAAAATCAGCAATTTCATTGTGCATTTAATGCTCTTAGTTTTGAGTAATTACGGCATCAAAACATGCTGTTTGTGACTTTCTAGAGGCTGATTTAAGGAACCAAATCTGGACTCTCCAACTGGAATCAGCTGATGTCTTCAAATTGTTATACCTGAATCCAGACACAAACATTTCTGACATATTTAAAGGCAAATAAAAGTGGTGAAATTCAATCTTAGAGGACAGAACAACAAGACAGTAACCCTAAGGCCACAACTCAGCATCATTTAATTACAGCTACACAAGTGGCACCACCGGCTCACCAAACCAAGCCAGAACACTGAGGATATAAAGGTACAATAATCAATGATTCCATGCAGTGAGCACCTGGACACTCACCTCCACCTGTTGATCCCAACGTTGGAAGATCCCGCGAACCAGGGGTCGAGGATGTAGACGCAGCGGACTGTATCCGCTCCCAGCAGAGATTCCTTGAGCGACGGGTTGTCGTGGAGCCGCAAGCCCTTCCTGAACCAGTGGATCGTATTTATGACCATTACTCAACTGGACGAGTCCTTATATTTGTTTTTGAAAGAGGAAAAACAGTCTTTGTTTTTGCTCACTCCGCTTTAAATCCGATTCTGTGACTGTGTTCAAAAAGTAGGTCCAAGAAAAAAGAAGAGAAATGAGTCCAAGAGGAATCCAAACGTGTGAAGGAGAAGAGCTCGTATCGGGTTCACTCTCTATGATTAGCCTTGCTCTAACAGAACCTTTTCCATTATGTCGAAGTATTTAGAAACCGTCTGCTGCTGAACCATTTGGGCCGCAGACAGAGCGCGCTCTCCGGCAATGTGACGGCTGCTAACGCGGCGGGCTTTAGGACCCGGGTCGCTCTGGGCACGAGTGCTGCTTGTTGTATAACTTGTTTTTCTGAATCCTGATAAATGCATATATAAATGTACAAACACTAGAAAGCTATGGTGGGCCCGCGCTTCTGAGACATAATTCACGTTTGTTGTAATAACGGAGTAATTAACTCGCCTGTAATTTAAGCCGGTTGGCGATGCACAGGGCCACAAGACACGGTGGCAACACGACTGATGTGACCACCGAGAAAGCTGGTTATGTAAATAAAATTCAGACTGCAATACTGTCAAATTCACCGACTGAACGTTACCGAAATAATCACTTAGCTTTTATAAATCCGTTTTCGTTCCGTGTGTATCGTCTCATCCAGGTCCAAGCTCTTGTTTTGGGCGGATATATCAGAGAATTCTCCCTCAACGTCCACGATTAGCAGCTCAACCTCTTCGCCGCACCTACATCCGTGGCTCCACCCACAGCAGACGCACGGAGCTCTGAGCGTTCTGATTGGTGCAGAAGGTTGAGTGCGTTTCCCAGCGTGGTCACGTTTCTGCAGCGTGCTCGCCCTGACCTAAAAGAGAATACACAGCTAACCGTCCGTGATGGGAAATCTGGCCCTTTTTAGAGAGCTGGTTGGTTCGGCTCGGCTCACTAAACAGAGTCGGATCTTTCAGCTCCCATGAAGATTTTTATAGCCTAAATTAATTTATTACAGAAATAATGTAAGATGGGTTTTACAGTAATAATATATTTTATTAATATAGTGTGTTTCAAAATTCCCAGACACTTTACAGATGGTAAAAACATGTAACAAAAACACATTAAAGACAAAACACAATAAACAGTGGTTATAGCATGAACAGTTAAAGGCAGTTCTGAAAAGATGGGTTTTGAACTGGGATCTGAATGTAGGAATGTCAGTGCTTTCACTTAATTTCTTTGGGTAGTGAGTTCCAAGAGGAGGGTAGCATTAGAGGAGTGAAGACTCCAGGAAAGGTTATGGAGCTGAACCAGGTCAGTGAGGTAAGAAGAGGCCAAATTATGCTAGACTTTGTGTGTTAGCAGAAGGATTTTGGTCTGAAAATGTTGGGGAACAGGGAACCAGTGGAGATTTTTAAGGACAGGGGTGGCGAGATCTCAGGAGCCGGAATGGGTGAGTACTAACATTGAATCACTAATTTAATTTAAACTTCTTCACTACTTAACACTATAAACAAGGAAAAGAGTGCTACATATAATGAATCATAAAGTACATCACCCAAGATCCATCTAAATGCACAAAAAGTTCCAATGAAACAACAAAGAAAAAATAAGTAAATCAAACAACAAAATACAAATTAAAATTAAAATATGTAAAACAAAAATTAAAAAAAAAAAAAAAAAGCAGCATTCTTTAAGATAGTCTTTAATGAAGATTGACATTGAGAAAAACGAAGTGGCTTGAACAGTAAAAGATGCAAAAAAAACAACAACAACAAAAACAACTTCAAAGAGCCGGCTCTAAAAGCTGGATCATCCACGGCTGACACATCTCTTGTATTCAGGGGCATACTAGTAGTGAATTGTGACCTCTTACGGTTGATGGAAGATATTTGGCATCTAAGTCCACTGATCCATGAAGTTATGTCGAGTAATATTAAAGTAAAAAAAAGTAAAAAGACGCTTCGGAACTCAAAAATAATCAGTTTTGAGGTTTTCCTTCCTTATGTAACAGGTTTTAGACAACAAATCAGAGTTCAACATATTTTTCGCACACAAACTGATGAGATAAACATAATATTGAAATAGAATACTCTGTTATCAAAATTCATTAAAATATAAATAAAATTCAATAAATGTGTCATTCAGCGCCCGGTTCCCAGTGCCTTGTTTACGATAAAGAACCCGGATGATCACATGAAGTCAGGCATGAGTGTTCGGACTTAACCTCACGCGCCACCCTGCGTGCTTGTGGGTGTGTGTGAAAAAGAGAGAGAGAGACAGAGAGAGGTCGTAGTACTGTAGTAGTACAGTGACTGACGCAGTTGATATCAGAAACCAGCAGTTCAGTCGAAGTGAAGGCTGAAGTGGAAACTCTGAACTAAGCATTCAGTGTGTTTAACGGAGGTCATAACACAAATATGCATGACGAGAATTTCCAAATAAGTTTTCCGGTGTTTTCTTTTAATATTTTTCAGTTAATCATCAAAACTTTTTTCAGTGTCAGGATCGTTTTCTGACTTTTGTTAGAGTTCAAACTTTCTTGGAGACCTGTTTAAGTTTCCAGATTAGGTTTTGTTTTGACTCTAAGATAGCATGACGTATTTACCTCACTATTGTATAACCTTCTTCTGTCACGTTCAAAAACATGATACAATTTTGCGTCTTACGTAAAGCACATCAAATAGCCTTACACTGAAAGGATAATTTATATTACACTCTAAATGTGTCATTCATTTGTTCTAGGAGGGAAATCCAGTCTTAAAATTGCTTAAACACACAAGATTGAAAGAATATTAGAATAATAATAGAAGTAGAAATAAAAGAATTCATATATACTAAATAAAAGTAACGTAAGAAAATGTGTACAGAAGCTGTGAAAGTGTTAAGAATTTAAGGTAATACAAAGTTTAAAGAATATTAAGGATATTGTGATTATTGTAGCGAGTGGTATAATATTCCTATTTATTTCCACTCAGGTGTCATAATTCTACAATAATAAAAGTAGTTAATCAAAAAATAGCTCATTGTTATTTTTCTTCATATGTAATATTATTTGACCTCTAAACAAAAAATGCGTCACAAAATTGTCTTATATAAAAAGGTCTGTAATTATGCAAGAGAGGAACTGCAGCCTTGGACTGCAGAGGTAGTACTGTTTTTTGGCCACTAAGTGGCAGTATAATATAACAACAAAGCACCTCTTCTTTCTTTTGACCACTAAATGTAAGACAGGACAATGAGCTGCTGCTGTTTTTTGTTGCATTTGTCTTTTACACTCATGTCTCAATATTTCCAGAGACTCGTGCTGTTTGGAGATTATGCTTTTATTGTTAAAGTTGTTCGATATATGTATTTTTCCCCCCAGAGAATTAATTCTTAATAATATAAAGATAAGACTGTGAAGAGAAATCCAGTTTCATATAGAGTTTAGAAGATCCAGACGTGTTTATTTTTCTAATGGCTTTTATTAATAATAATAATAATAATAATAGTAATAAATCTTGAATACAAATGTTACATAAACTGCTCATTAAAATAGCCAAATTAAACTTAAACATGAAAAATAACACTGAAAAACCACACAGAACAGAAAGTCCACATAAAAACGTGACGGCACAGTATGACTAAGAAAGCATGTTTACATGGCACACTCAATCTGCTGGCACAATTCTAACAATCTTTCATCTTGCCGGGAAAATCATGATCGTTTCTGCTGTTACCAGGCAACTAAAGCTTAATACGTGAGGACAAGCTTTGGAGGACCACAGAGCATGTAGAGAAGCAGCTGACAGCTGCCCACCTCCACCCGCTCTCACCTTAGTTAGTCAGCAAGATGTGCTGCAATGCAGACTGCAGGAGATAAACTCGGTTACTGTCACAGAGCGGAGGATGGGGCGGGCGAACTGTTACATCTGCTGACATGGAAACAGGTCGTTTGAATCGCGGGCTCCTTGTTTTAGAGGCAGCTTCATCATTTCATCAGAATGTTTTTCATCAGTCAGACTCACCCTGATGCTCTGTGCAGATCAAACATCAAACCCTCCCAAGCTGCCTCTATTTTAGGGAATATCTGACCAGCTTCACATTGCATCAATCCTTTTGATGCCACATTAATGAGAGCTTGAAACGCCGTCACACTGTTAATGGATACAGTTTCAGAGTCATACTAATTAAAGGCATCTGACAAAACGGCATCATTTCACCACTTCACAGATGATCAGCAAATATACAGAGAAAATTCAAAACAAAATCTGACCATAAAAAACATTGACCACAAACGCTAATAATTAGCTAACATTAAATTTATGACACTTTTTAAAAGACAATCGGCTAAAAAACGGCCAAAAGCTGTTCTTAAGTTTAGTGTAAAATCTAAACTACAGTGTAATTCTGTTAGCTAACATTAGTTAAGCTAACAGAGCTTTTGCCAGGAGTTGTTTGAATGCTAACACAGCCCTGCAGCAGCTAACTTTAGCACTTTTTTAAAGACCTGGATCTTAAAGCTCCTCAGTGGAGTTTTTATAAATGGTTTAAACACGTGCAGAACTTAATACTGTTGTCTCTTTATGAGCTACGAAAGCAAACGAGACCAATCGTAGAAGGACGGACTGTCTCCCTAAGGTTATTCTTAATGTCTGAAACCACTGGAGGGGGTAGCTGTCAGATGATCCAAAAACTTAAACTTGGAATTGAAGGTGGTGTAGTGGTTAAAGTCATGCTCCATCTGGTGAAACAGCCCGGGTTCAAGTCCAGCCAGGGGCGACTTTCCTCTAGGTCACTCCTCTGCCCTGTTTCCTCCTCTCCACTCTCATTAAAGGTGTAAAAAGGCCAAAACAAACAAACAAACAAACAAAAAAAAACTTGACACCAAATCTCAGGACAAGATCATTGAAGAAATAAACTGTACCACTTTGTCTGTAGGGGGCGCCAGAAACAGTAAAGTGTTTAACATTGTGATGGAGTTTGAATCTCTCTGAGTTAGACAGGAAGCTGGCCACCGTGTGAGTTTAAAGAAAAGTTATCATTGAAACAGACAACAACACATGACACTGTGTGGTTAAGCTGTTGTTTACATGTTTCACACAATGACACAAACATTCAGACTCTCTTTGTTTACTTCTTTATGTCAGTCAGCTGAGCAGACAGTCATATCATTCCTCCACAAACACTGATGGAGTGACGTTTCAGTGCTGGCATGCAGACTGCCGTGTCATGCTAAGAAAACATGAAAGGGCCTCTGGCATGGCAGGCGGTGAGGACAGATGGTTAGTCCAGCTCCGCCGTACGAGGAGGAGCCCCAGCTGAGTGGATAAATCACGATTCCACCGACTGTTCCTCCCAGCACGTCCTCAGACTCCAGCTCTCTCTTTGTTTTTGTTGACCTGACAACAACAACGTTGAGCTGTGGAGCGAGAAATGATCAAACCACATTATGACGGAGTGATGTTAAAACGTGTAGCTGCTTTGGGATATCGTCTGATGTTTGGGGGATCTGTGATCTTTAAAAGCTTGGACTGTGTGCAGTGAAGAGTGAAATATTTATGGGGATCTGACAGTAAAGCTTATGGTGTGCCTCAGTAGAGCTACATTTGATGCAGACTCACTGTCGTTTAGGATCATCATGGAGTCAGACAGCATTCCAAAGAGGACAAGTTTTCACCACAGGATGTAGGACTGCAGGTTCCACCAGGAGACGAGATCCAAGATTCACATACAGCTAAACAGAATATGATGCTTTAATCTCGGTTAAAGGAGGGAAAAATCCTACAAAGGCCCATAACAGTATCATGGGCAAATGTTGTGTTTATATATATGAACATAAAATGCACATTAGCTTGTTTTTGTTGACACCTATCACCCAGTTCATGCAAACAAAGCCAAACTTTCCACGACTTGTAACTCTTAAAAATGTTCTTTTGTGGAGGAATGTTTTATACATCAAGCTTCAAATTTAAAAGGTGTCAGTTTGTGTCATCGCTCCACACCATCAGTTCTACATTCACATTTCCACCATGTGTTCCCCCAGCAGGAATCCACCTCCTCCTGGCACTGCAGCATCACTCCACTGCAGCTACAGGACAGCAAACAACAGATTGGTTGGCACAGCAACCAACGTGTGCGCGTCTGATTCTGCAGCTACGTTTTCACCAGCACCAGGTAATCTCTGCTAAAAGGTAGCAGGCAGGCTGTCTGTGCCAATCACAGCTGACGGGGATGCGGATTGGTTTGTTTCAGCCCGCGGGGCTCCGGACTCCACCTCCGTGTGGCAGATTGTATGGAAGGCTTTTAGTGCCAAAATTCAAATGTGCGTTTGTATGCGTTGCACTGAAGTCAAAATTCACATGTATTTAATAATAATAAAGACCCACAAACTCTAAACCTGAAGGTCTGTAAAACACCCTCCACATGCTGCACAATACATCACATTTATAACCTCCAAAAGCCTCCATGTTTCATGTTTTCCAATTTGTTTCTCGGCTTCTTTCTTTAAATATTTATTATCCTCACGCTGTTTATGTTTTTATTCTTCCATGTTGTTAATTATAAATCTATGTCCCCTGTTTTTGTATTCCTTGTGTGTGTTTAGTGTTTCCTGTTTTATTTTGTAGTCCTTGCTCTCCGTGTGTCCGTGTTTCGTTTGTTGAAACACTAAAACATCCTGACAGAAGGAGCTTTAATCTAAAATCACTCCACTCTACCGCCTGATTTACAAATATTTGCTTTTTCAATTATCCAAAACATTGTTTTGAGGAAATTAGAAGCCAGAATGAAACGTTAGTTTTCTGTTGAAATAGTTTGAATATATATCAGGGGCTTGTTGTGCTAAAGAAAGTATAGCTTTTTTTAACTGGTAAATGTTTGGTTTAAAATTTGTTGTAAATATTTACAAACGCTTGAATTTGCTGAGGCTTAAACAACCTATAAATGACGTATTTTGGCGTATTTTCTGATGAAGAAACCCTGCAGGTTATGTTTTGAATATCAGCAGAATCCACAAATATTTCGATCATATCTTATAATGTTGTCACTTCATGTTTTGCAGATGGCAGCGGACATATGTGCCAGTTAATAAGGAAGGAGCTGGCAGTAGTTTTAACACGAACAGTATTGGGGTGAATTATGTCCCTTTTGGCTTTCCATACCGCTGCGCTTGTTGCAGTGAGCGCGGAAGGTTTGTGCGCTCTCAGGTTACGCGTCTGAAGTTGTGGAGAGGAGGATCCTGAAGACATCCAGACACTCGGAGAAGGTGTGAGGTGAAGGCGCGTTCCTGTGGCTCCGCTCTTTGATGTGAGGAATACAACCGAGCCCGTGACAGCGGCTGAGGAAGACCTGAGCAAAACGAGTTTGTGGCTTTCAACTGGGAGACCAAGCATACCCAACAGTATGCGGTGCAGTTATGGCAGGCAAGGGTAAGACAGTCGTAAGGACGCTGGAGGATTTAACGCTTGATTCTGGTTATGGTGGAGCCGCGGACTCGGTCAGGTCGTCCAGCGTGTCGCTGTGCTGCTCTGACACGCATCAGTCCGTCTCGCATGGGGCCAACTGCTGGCATCTGACTGAATCCATGCACAGCAGGCAGAACAGTTTGGACACAGTGAACACCGTCCTGGCGGAGGACACGGAGATACTGGAGTGCTCGGGTCAGTGCGCCAAGCTTCCCGAGCTGGAGGACGTGCCATGGAGCCTCGGCGAGGTGGAGGGCGCTCTGAGGAAAGACGAGGAGCTCATGGTAGGCGACCCGCCACCGGAGGTCCTGGCGCGGCTGTCCGCTCTCATCAGCCGCGCGCTGGTGAGGGTGGCTCGGGAGGCGCAGCGGCTCTCTCTGCGCTACGCCAAGTGCACCAAACACGAGATCCAGAGCGCCATCAAGGTGGTGCTGTCATGGACCATCTCTGTCAACTGCATCACGGCGGCTCTGAGCGCCCTGTCCCTCTACAACATGAGCACCGGGGACAAGTTCAGCCGAGGCAAGTCGGAGCGCTGCGGGCTGGTCTTCTCTGTGGGGAAGTTCTTCAGGTGGATGGTGGATAGCCGGGTGGCCCTGCGGATCCACGAGCACGCGGCCATATACCTGACCGCCTGCATGGAGAGTCTGTTCAGGGAGGTGTTCAGCCGCGTCCTGCGCAGCGCGCTGGTGGAGAGGGACAACGGGATCCCCAAGTTTACGCTGGAGTCACTGGAGCAAGCCATCAGCAACGACTCGGAGATCTGGGGGCTGCTGCAGCCCTACCAGCACCTCATCTGTGGCAAGAACTCAAGCGG
Source organism: Labroides dimidiatus (assembly GCA_030710495.1). Classification (NCBI taxonomy): domain Eukaryota; kingdom Metazoa; phylum Chordata; class Actinopteri; order Labriformes; family Labridae; genus Labroides; species Labroides dimidiatus. Next base: position 1,139,339 of record CM061162.1, on the reverse strand, counting down.
TAAGAGTCTAACAGCTGTGTGGGTCCATGCTGGAGGGCTGGGTGAGATCTGTGCACCGTGACATCAACTCTTTAATCTCATGTATGATCAGGAAACAAGTGGCTTCATCTGTGAGTCAGACAGTTCTGATGAGCCCGTAAACGCACCTTTAATTCAAAGTTTAATTCATGTGATTTAAAGAAGACCTGATGCTGACTCTGAGGAGTTGTCACACAGCACCAGGTCATTTGAAGGAGTAACATGAAGAGTGTAATTATGCTGCTTATCTCAGTCCCTCCCAAACAAAGAGAGCTGACAGTTTGTTGAATATTTATGACCCTCAGCTCAGACCTGCAGGCCCACCTCTGAAACAGGAGCTGTCTGGGTTATCAGAGCCCCGCAGCAGACAGAGCCTTGATGTTTGAGGCTCCACTTTCTCCTCCTTTGCTGCCGTCATGTCCTCAGACGGGCTCCGGAGGCTCCGGCGTGATGTTTCTGACTCGGTGTGGGAGTGTGGAGTGCGGTTCGTGAGTCGTGATTGTGCAGAAGCAGGGTTTGTGTTTATATTGTGCTCTGCCCTTGCTGCTAATGCTATTACTGTCTCACTCCAGAAGGTGTAAGCTGTCAGTGTGGGCCGGCCCTCGCAGCCAGAGCCCTGAATGAGTTGGCTGGAACTCTAAAGCAGAAGGGATTTGAAATGTTATTCTTTAACTCAGCCAAACTGGGCCACGCAGTGCTGACCCACAAACCGTCCTGTTGCGGTTCTTCTGCTAATTGTTGCACGGTGATTGTTTTCATCAACACTTGTAGGAAAGCTCAGTGGAGGAGGGAAACAAAGATGAGTCTGTGGCCTGCGTGTGTTGTGGATCCTCTATTATATCAGCAGGAGCGATAACACCAGGAGAAAGATGGGTCTGGAATTGCCTTCATAGGTTCCCTGGTGATGGGCTGTGATTGGAAATTCAATATCTGGGATGATGCAGTTTTCTCTCACAGCTCTGAAGCTTTTAACCTCTGCTATGCACAACACGTACAGAAGCACTGCAGTGCAACCAAACCTCACACTCCAAGTCGGTTTATGATCTTCAAGCACACTGAGCTGCTCTGAGCTGCCAAGATGCAAATTCTCGTTGCTTTTTTCTCATCTAACCTCAGGAAAAATCTGTATCTCATGGATGCTCTGCGGAGAAACTCTGCCCTCAGAAATGAAGACTTGGATTTCAAAACCAAGAGATGCTCGGTTCAGTCAGAGCTCCGCTGATCAGCATTATTCCACACTTTAAATCAAACTGTTAAAGATGATCTATAACAGTGATGATGATGAATGAGATATGAGATGATGAGAGAATAAGCAACCTAAAGGTTTCTCACTTCATCTTTATTTCAGTACTGAGCTCACAGAAACCAACACGCTGCGGTTTCTCTGACTGACCCTCAGGAATCTTCAAATTCAGGATTTGAATGTTGAAGTTTGGACAGTTTGACAGTCTGTAAACTCACAAAGATGAAATCAGGAGAACCTGATTTTTCTTTACTGTTCTGAAAGCTCAGGACGTCATTACATCCTGATTCTCTTCATGACTTCATTTCCTGTGACATCACAGCTTTCATTTCTAACGTGACTTTTTTCCACTTGACAACACGACATTCAGACTTTTTTTACTTTAAGATTTTGATATTGGAGTTTTTGTCTCCGGACAGTCTTAGTTTTGTAACATCTCAACATGTTTTCTCGGAACACTCCGTCTTTATTTTGTAGTATTCTGATTTTTTTTTTCTCATGACCTCATGACTTTCTGACATCACAGTTTTTTACTTGTAACATACCGTTGTTAGTTTGTGACATTAAAACTTTAACTTGACTTTTTCTGATAACTTTACAGCTTTTTTTTTTAACTTATAATGTTGTTGCGTAATTTTGTAACACGACTTCTTTTTAAATTATCTTCTGACATTTTAAGTTTTTGTTTTGTTTTGTCTTTCTATGAACATTCTTTTTTTTAAGTAACATTATAACTTTATTTCTTTTAACATGACTTTGTTTCAAACTTTTTTTCTTGGGACGTTCTCTCTTCTTTTTCTAACTCTTACTTTCTTCTTTGTCACTTTAAAACTTCTTTATCTTAAATATTATGACTCAGTTTTTTTTTACATTCTGACTCTTTTTTTTTTACCGTAAAGTTGTGACATTTCCAGTTTTCTAAATCTTGTGAATATATAATTTTGTTTTGTTACACTAGTAATTTTTTCTCGTGACATTTGATCTTCATTTTGTAAAAAAGCATGACTCTCTCTTTTTAAGATTTTTTTTGACTTTCTATAATTTATTTAGAATTTTATTTTTTAGCTTTAATCAGGTGACATCACCACTTCTCGTTTCATGACGTTATGACTATTTATGTTTTATTATGACTTTTTTTTACTCTATACTTGTGACATTAGATTTTTTTTTGTTTCATGGCATTTTGTTATCATCCTCAACATTATTGTTTTACTTCTCACCATGACCTGAATTTTCTGTGGTGATTTTAGGCGTGACAGGATGACTAAGAATGGTTGTTGTGTCATGATTTCTTGTGCTTCATCCTCCAGTGAGACATGTGACATGAAAACTGCTGTAATGAGGTTAATCTGTGTGTGTGTGTGTGTGTGTGTGTGTTATGAGTCTTGTGACAGGAGCAGATTTCCACACGCAGTCTGCTCTAAACAAATATTTTCAATCACTGTTGTCGTCAAATAGAAACTAAAATACTTTCACTTTAGAACCAGTCTGTGATACCAGAGATATGTCACCTGATCAGAGTCTGAACATATTTACGCCTCTCCCTGAAATCATCTACCAGTGATGGCTTGTTTACCCAGAGATCATCTGACGTATGGATTCAGCTCTGTCCTTGATGTCAGAGATTTCCCTCCCGACTCTACCACCCTGATCTAATAACTCACAGATATACTTGCTGATATGTAGTCGGAGCTGAGACACAGTCCTCCAAAGCTTTGTTTGCTGAGTCTAGAAGCAGGTATGTCTCTGTAGACAGGACGCAGAGCCAAGCGCACCCCCCCCCCACTCCCACCAAGGAACGCTTCATCACTCTGGTGGTGCAGAGGAGGCTTCAGTCTGCGCCCTCACAAAGCGGTGTGATGTCACTCTGTCACAGTCAGGGAGGCTAAGGATTTAAAGGCTGATGTTTCTGTCCCCAGAGCCAGCGTCTCTTTGTTTACCCTGCATGTTATTGGCTGCATTTGTCCGTGTGCTTTCGGAGTATCTGGTTAAAACGTCAGATTGGGTATCGGCTTGTCGGACCTGGAGCTGAATAATGAACCATCCTTAATCACACATTAATCAAACGTTGACTCATACGTCTGTAATTTTCCCTTTCTGTGCTCCTCTGAGCAAACAAAGCAGCTGATGGGAATGCGTTTAGTCAGCAGGGCCCTTCTGGTGAGAAACACGGCCGTCTCTTCAAAATTTCACCTGGGGAACAGAGAGCGGTGCAGCACATAATGACTAAATCCACGTTGCTGTGCTCTCCCACTGACCGTACGTGACAGCCTCTTTGCTCTGACTAATGAGAGCAGCTAAATGGAGGCTTTTCTCTGCTCCTTTTGTTTTCGGCCGGGCTCTCTGCCGTCTAACTTGTACGCTCTGATTATTTTTAGAGGAGGAACAACATTCAGGGCCATAGAGGAGAGTGGTTGGAAGCTAGAAACAGCTTTAGTGCAGCTAACTGTCACACAGGTGGAGGGATGGAGGGATGGAGGCTCTGTTTGGATGAACACATCCTGCTCTTTGTCTGTTTGGTGCATTTGGTTCTTGCTCTCATCAGTAGATGATGTTTCCTCTCAGGGGTCTCCAGAATCAGCCCAACATGATTAGTGTCAGTGTTAAAAACGATCCTGTTCAAGAACAGAGGAGAGACTTTAACAGTTACCATAAGCCTCTGAGTATCAGACCCACTTTACTCTGACTGTGTAGAATGATGAGCTGCGTCCTGCCAGTGTGACACACACACCAGAACAGAAAGCAGAACATTACGCTTCTCTTTTGTTTTGTGTCTTTTTGAATCAGACTGCATCAAATTCTGTCTCATCACAACCAGTCACATAGAAAACATCAAACTGTTTCAGACTCAACTTCTATCACATCACTTAGTGTCGTATCTGTTTGAATTATATCCAAATGAATCATTTCAGAAACCATCATACTGTGTGACAGCCCATCGTTATGTAACATATAGTATCATATATCATATCATATCAAATCATGTCATGTCATGTCATGTCATGTCATGTCATGTCATGTCATGTCATATCGGAAAATTATATAGAAATATATCATATAGAAATATATCATATAGAAAAATATACAGACTCATATCATATCATATCATATAGAAATATATCATATAGAATCATGGCATATATCATATATCATATCGTATATCATATCGTATATCATATCATATATCATATCATATATCATATCGTATATCATATCATATATCATATCATATATCATATCATATATCATATCATATATCATATCATATATCATATCATATCATATCATATCATATCATATCATATCATATATCATATCATATCATCATATATAAAAATATATCATATGGAATCATATCATATAGAATCATGTCATATATTATATATCATATCTTATATCATATCATATATCATATATCATATATCATATCATATATCATATATCATATCATATATCATATCGTATCATATATCATATCATATATCATATCATATATCATATCATATATCATATCGTATCATATATCATATCATATCATATATCATATCATATCATATCATATCATATCATCATATATAAAAATATATCATATGGAATCATATCATATAGAATCATGTCATATATCATATATCATATCTTATATCATATCATATATCATATATCATATCATATATCATATCATATATCATATCATATATCATATCGTATCATATATCATATCATATATCATATCATATATAAAAATATATCATATAGAATCATGTCATATATCATATCTTATATCATATCATATATCATGTCATCATATATAGAAAATATATCATATGGAATCATATCATATATATAAAAAAATATATTGGAATCATATATCAAAAAAATACATCATATGGAATCATATCATATGTCATATAATTTCATATCATATCATATTATATCATATCATCATACCTTATAGTTTTGTTTGTATCATATTGTATGATGAAATAAAGCAGCATATCACATTGAGTCTCATTGTAGTGGCTGCAGCCCTTCATATTGTAGTATATTGCACTGAACTGTATATTGTCTAGTGGAATGAGATTCTGTAAACAGCACAGTTATGTTGTCATGACGACACACGTCTCTGCCTTTAATCCTCATGATGACCAGGTGTTATTTACAGGAGATGAGAGGTTCGTTAGACAAACATCATCCATATGTAAGAAAGAAAAGAAAGCAGCAATGATACATGTTTTTTTATGGCACATAGCAAAAAATGGAGGCCGATATTTTCTTCTGTGGTGTCTTGATTTGCTTCCTCAGCTTGTTGTGAGAAACAACCGTCATTGGTCAGCTGACATCCTGTTTACTGAGCCTCGACTGCCTCTTTCATCTCTACCTGCAGGCTCTGATGTTGACGTTGCACGAGTTTCAGTTTTTGACATCTGTTGCAGATGAGAAACTTCAGCTCATAACCTTCTGAACCTGCAGGAGGCGGGGCTAACAGTTAGGATCCTGGATGACTTGATGGTATCTGATTACGTCCGTCATTCATCGTGACCTTCCCCAAAGGAGCCCAAGATGTCATAGCGTAATGGAAATGCATCGCCTGCTATTGTCGGTCTATTAGATTACCAGCAGGGTGTCTTCTCTCCCTCCTTCAGCGTCTTTCACACCATATTTTGTTCATATTTTGTTGTGTTTGCAGCTACAGGGTGGGCTCAGAGTTTGCATATTTATTTCCACTGTGGTTTTTAATAAGCTCAGCTCATAACTGCATGATTCTGGCGAAGGCTTTTGTTGTCCGTTCTGTTATTTCCAGCCTGTCCTTCCCCTCCTTGGGGTGGGCGCACAGATGAGCCGACAGATTGCCGTCGGTCTGTCAGAGAAGCGAAGCGGCTGAGATTGGTCTTGATGGATCTTTATGTTGTTGTAATTTCATAAAGGCAAAAGCTGCACCCTTGCCTTCACTCTTGCTCCCCTTTCATCATATTTTTAGCAATGATTGTGAAGTTTTATGAGCTTCTTTTGGAAACAGAGACGTATTTTATGAGCCCCTCGTTTTTAGCGGGAGTGAGCGAATTGACTTTTATTTGCAGGGAATCCAAAAGCATCAATAACTCCGGCTCTGGGCGAGTGGGACCAGCCCCAAAATGTGCCGTTTTTTATTACTTCCATGTCATTGGAGCGTGGATCCCCTTCCATTTTCAGAAAGTAGGTGAAAGCAGTGGGTCAGAGATGAGATAACGAGAGGAGTGTGAGAGCGCTGAATGCTTGATGCTGTGAGGGAGGAAGAGAAAGCAGGCTGGAGTGTCAGCTGGTGGAGAAGGTGGTGGTGGTGAGGGGGCCCTGGCGCAGGTCCCTATGAGATATAATTATGCAGCCCTCTTTAATTAACACTCCTGCTTATCTGCGAGTCATTAAGATTAGGAATTAGCAGCAGGAAACACCGGGGAGCCGCGGAGAACAAAGAAAATAATTCTTCTCGTTCATTTAGAGAAGCCGAGGTGCAGGTCTGCGTCACCGTGTTGGATCTGATCGGTTTGTGTGGCCCTGAAGAATCTCTATCACAGCTTCTCACTGAACAAAGAGACTCATTACATCACCTGTTCCTGATATAGACTCTTCATTACAGCCTCAACTTAAAGTCCTTCTCAGCTGATCCAAAAACATCTTCAATCAGCCACAGGAACATTGGCAAGAAGCCTTCATTTTGAAGGACAAACTCTTGAATCTTTATCTCGCTCGGATCAGGCTGGATTAATTATTAACTGTTGATATGATGTGATATGTATTATCCATAAAATAGTGGTTAAATCTGATATAAAACTATGTAAACTGAAAATATTTGGTCTGTTTCCTGTTTCTGATGAAGCCAAGATTCAGGAAACGCTGTAAGACATGCACACAGGTAGACTCGTTTATACCACTAAATGAGGTGTCTTAGACCTTTTTTGTTGTTTCTGTTTGACTGTGGGTTAGGGTCACGGTCACACTGGCCATCCGTACCCTGCCCGAGCACGCTTCAACCCTAAAGTCCAGTTCGTTCTGCCAGTATGACCACAAGTGAACCGTGCTCAGGCACAGGACACTTCTTGCTCGAGCACAAGCACGCGTACACACCGAGGACACGACGTATAACTCATGACGGATAATCGTTGCAACTGCTCCTCCATTTTCAGCAAACAGACGCTTCATGGTGACGTAGGCGGGCCATGCGTGTGCCTTTAGTCTGCTTCATCTTGGATCAGTGTGACCGCAGGCTGCTGGCCAGCAGGGGATGGTGCCACAGGGGGCGATCGTGCTTGAGTGCGGCGCGGTTCTGTGGCCAGTGTGACCACTCGCTTAGTGTTTTCCAACAGCAGGGGGTCACTGATCTTGTGTACCACAATTTTTTGGGTTGCGAGCAGAAAAGGTTTTGGATCCCCTGATCCAGATCAAGACCTGCCACGGCTCCTTTTGGTTGTGTACAAACTGTGTTCGACTTCAAGCTAACTGGAGTCCAGAGGCGGCAAGAGTTATGAGAACGTAAGCTTCTCATCATCTCTTCTAACTTTATCTTACATTCGTTAACTGATGTTCGCCGTTTGGCACATATTGAAAGTGAAATAAGAAGAATGCAGAGAAAAGGATTTGATGTGTATAAACTGAAATAAAGCTTGGTGTGGCACTCCTAATCGTTAGCAAACATTTGCACCCATCTGCTTTTTAATCTGATTTGAAGTCGTTGATGTTTTTCTCATCTAAAGGTGGATGAGTCATGTTTTTAATGACAAAAAGTGTTTTTTGTTTCTGACAGCTTGGCTTTGTTTGTTTGCTCTCTGGTGATGTTGGTTGGTATACTTCTGACTCAGTCCGAGGACACCGTGACTGTGGAGTGTCTGTTCCTCTCTCGAAGTGTCCTCTTTCATTTCTCACACACTCTTCACGGACGTGTTGAAAGACCTCAGCGGTAACCAGGTCCATCTGCTGACCCCCGACCTGTGTTTGGGCGTGAAATCTGGACGGCAGGTGGCCGTTGTGGTGGAGTAGGCCAGGTCGAGGACTTCACTCTGAGCGGGTGAGGGAGGAATCGATGGAGACGGTGCTGCCGTATCGGAGTGACCTGACTGTCACAGTCCCAAGTTAAAAGAAGAAAAACTCCTCCGTGAGAGCTGATGACACACTTACTGCAAGCGTAAAGGACAACACACACACACACACACACACACACACACACGGTGCTGCTTTGTTGTCGACACAATTTGTGTGACAGCGGCTGTCAGAGCATGCCGTGTTATTTGATGTTATCTGTCGGTGGTACACAAACTTAAGTCAACAGCTGAACCCTTCAGGGACGTCTGGAACAACATCAGCTGCTTTTGTTTTCCTTTAAACTTTAAAAATCTGTTTTTGTTCTATAAATCCATAAAAATAAAAACACTTTCAACACAGAGTCTTTCACAAAAGAGTCTCAGGACCGCCCGAGGACGATGTCAACAGTTTCAGACACATCAAGGTTCAGTTCCTCCGAGTTAAACAGCCCACGTTTTATCCCCAGATGGTGTCCAGCCATGCAGAAACTTTGGTTTCACTTTTGATTTAAGATCACAGGGGGCATTTTACAAAATTTATTTCCCTCCTGCTGCACTACGAGTGTTCAATCAGCCGGATAAATCCGGGCTGAACCCATTAGGAACAATAAAGGGATTTGTTTGGTTCTTTTTTAAAGGGTCATTTCACCTAAAAGACAAAAACACGTTTTCTAAATGTTCCGTTGAAGCATTAAAGTGTGATTTATTCTTATGATGATATTGTGCGACAGAGATGATTGTCCTTTTCATCTGACATTTATTTGTTTGTTTATTTATTTATTCATTCAGGTGAAAAACTTGCTGGGATTTAAAGTTTCTGACAGTCATAAAGCATCCATACATAGAGCAAAACAAACGTCTCTGAAGCTTTCACATCAAGCTGAACACCAACAGTCAGATGTGTCTCTGCCTCAAGACAGTTTCACATCACTTTAAAATCACTCCGTGAGACGAGCTCAAAATAAAAATCCCGTTTCAGATTTAGTGGTCTCACCAGCCTCTGAACAAAAGGTGGGAAAAATAAGAGATATATTGATTAGAATTCAAAGATATCTTTACCAACGACTAAATCTGTGCACCCTGAGAAGAGGAGATTATGATGGATTGGGTTTAAAAAAAGGCATTTCTTTCATTTTTCCAGTAAGGAACAGGTTTTAGTGCAAAGAAATTTGGTTGCACAGTGTTTAAAGAAGCTGAGAGAGAGCAGAGCCAGAGTAGTTGCTGAGAAGTTTGTCAGAGTGTCGTCTACATAGAGGGGAAACCTGCATTTGCTGCATCACGCTTGACATCACTGATGTAAAGAAACAGCAGTGGTCCCAACGTTGACCCCTGAGGCACTCCTTCCATTCCTGTAAGATCTCTAGAGGTGAGCCCTCAGCCTGCACTCTGAGTCCTGTCAGTCTGGTTTTTAAAACCAACTAACACTGCATGAAAACTGGAAGTTCAGATTCAAAGGAGTTACGTAGAGACACATCAGGGCCTTGTTGAATACCTTGGAGGACTTTCAAGACATTCAGTGATCTGCATCAGTGTAATGACTCATCTTAGCAAACTTTAAGTTTGAATGGGCTTTTTTTTTTTGGCTTTTGAATATGTTGGAAGGTGATAAATGGTGGGACACGGTGCTGCTAATTGTCTCTGAAAGTTGTTCCGAGAGTTTGGGACCCTTTTGGGTCACAACCCTCCCCACTTACCCAGGCTTCATACTGAGACTAATGGGAACACTGGCCTGTGACCCCCGCCCCCCCCCCCCCCCCCCCCCCCCCGGTGTACAGATACTGGAGCTAAATTTCAGATAAAACCGTGCAAATTAAAAAACTTTCTTCTTAACCTTGTTGTCACATGACCTCTGAGGACACTCTGCCGGGGTTTTTGGATTGGCCTGTTATTTCTTGCGTGCATCTGTGAGCAACATTAAACCACCCCAGGACAAGAGAGTCTCAAGACTCTGGCAGCGTTATTTTTGGGGTAGGGATCTAAAAGGTTTGGGAACTCCTGGTCTCTAAACTAAAAAAAAAAAAATCTGGATTGTGATGTCATAATCTATCACTGCTGGTTCCCCTCTGGGGATCAATAAAGGATTATCTTATCTTATCTTATCAAGACATCTTCAAACCCTGGAATAAGACGACTCCAAAACCTCAACACGACCCCCCTGAGGTTGCTCCAAAACTTTACAGATGTCTATTTTAGGACAAACACTCCTGAATTTGAACAACAACAAACCTTAAAGAAGCAGAAGCGAAAACAAAGAGATTTAAAAACCAAAAGTGAGACTTTGTTTGGTTGTTTTCTGTTTTTCAGTCCTGTCGTCTGCAGCGCTGCAAGGTGTAGTCCCACGGTTTGCATCTGTGGTTAAAAGCACTGCGGCTGCACTGTATGTTTCCTCTGTTAGATTTCTGTTATCACATTATTTGCTCTTTGCAACAGCGCCTGTGGTTTTTCTATGAAGTCTGAGATCTCTAACTGCACCTCAAGTACAGATTATTTCTTCCTGTTGCTCTCAGAACAACCGTTAGCTGAGCTGGAGCTGTGTTTGGCTTTTAACTGTCAGTGTAAACGCTGATGGTTTTGGGGCTCAGCGGCAGAATGAGTCAGGCTTCTGAGTGCTTGTGAAATGTTGGATTTCCTGTAGATTTGATGTCAACGTTGGACGTGGAGTGAGGATGTTGCTAAAAGTTTAAAGTCACATCCTCTCAGGATGGTTTATTGAGTCAGAGATTGTCTCTTGGGGGCTTTTTGGAGAGTAAGTGAGTCACAGAGCGGGCGGCTTCATGCTGTTTGTGCTGCTTATGGTTCTTTATTTCATGCTGCAGAAAAAGAGCTGAAAAAGAGGGAAACTGTGCCTTTATTGACACTCATTAAAGAAAATCAAACACTTCCATCTGACTGCCTTTTGGAGTTTCATCAAAGCGATTGTTGCACATATGCCGTGTAGGATGCAATCATATCACTTCAGCCATGCTTGGTTTGGTTACTCATTACTACCCGGCCTTCGTACTTCAGGATTAAGCAGCTGGTAGATGTCTTACATTGTTTCAGCACCATGTGAGTTGTTTTTAAAAGCAGCAGGCATCAATCAGAGCTCACCCACTTGCATATTATCCTCTCCCTCTTATTATTTCATGCATTCACCACAGACTCCTGTGATTTAAACGCTTCTGTGAAGAGGAACACGTTTAAAAGACACAAACTGTTGAAGTTCTTTTGTTGTGACTTTTGACGTGGACGCCCGTCTCTGCTGACGGCGCTCAGAGTGAATGAAAGTGACATGCTGATCATTTCTGCCAACGCTCCTCATAGCGATTTCCTCTAACGTCCTTTAAACTCATCATTAAATTCACCCAGCGCGTCACTTACTCTTCAAAGATATCGAACTAGATTTAAAAGCGATAGATTTTCACCACCTCTCCGGGTGAGGAAGCTGGAGCTGGATATATTTTCGGAGGCGGCAGCAGCAGCAGCAGCGTTGGAGTTTCTGGGTGGTGGAGTCCCGTGGCAGTGATTGATTGACAGCTCAGAGTGCTTGTTGCTAGGAGACAAGCTGACAACTAAGAAATATATCCCACAGGATTTAATATTCATAACATGTTTCCCTTTTTTTTATCTTTTGGCAAACTGGCTGAACAGTTAGCTTAGCGCGCTGATATTAGCTCTGACTCCCTCGGCGGCTCTTCGTGTTTATTTCACACCTGCTGAGTGTAAAGGAGCTGAAACACTCACTGTGTCCTTTATTCTGATACTTATCACTTCAACACAGCATGCAGTGGTTCATTTGAGCCATTTCTCTGGATTCAACACTCAGTTTGTTCCTTTTTATCACCGAGTGGGAGTTTGATCCCCAACAAAAACACATCTTCATCATTTAAAATGACATTTTTCATCAATTTGTGAAAAAGAAATGGACAAAAAAATAAATTTTATTGTTTCTGATTAAATCACACTTTGACTGCATTTCTTCTGTATCTGACTTTTTTAAGGTTACTTTAATCATTTGGTTGTTGATTTAATAACTGATTCTGGATCGACCTGTTGGAGCCTGTTCTGAGTCTCTGGGCTAAACGGTTTGGGGACCCCTGAACCTGAAGACAAACTAACCAGCCTGGTGACTTGAGATGCTAATGCGTTAGCATTGTTTCATGGATTTTGTTGTTTTTACTTTCTGGATCACTCGCAGCAGCTCCATCCGTTCATTATCTGAACCAGCCTATCCAAGGGGTACCTGAGCGGTCGAGTCCATTGGGTTATTTATTTTTCCTTTCTGTGATTTTTCTTTCTAAAGATTTTGGGAAATACTTGGAATTGAAATAAAATTGGAAAAAATTAGCATTAGCTGTGTTTTCATCTGTTCCTGTTGGCCTGTGGCTAATGCTACGCTCGTGTGGTGTTCAACTTGCAGTTGACATGGCAGGAAAAAAGTATTTTGTCGATGTCTAGAAACTTTTGATGAATTCATGTAACCTGCATTAATTTTTTGACTAAGATAAAAGCTGTAAACTGGTATTTTTATAAGTTTTTGTTGACTTAACAGAAAAGTTATTTATCAATCAGATATAAATAACCCTAAAAATAGGGAGTCGGGTTTTTCTGAGTTGATGATCTAAGCTGAAGCACGTAAACACACTAAAGTCCAAAGAACAACTTCTCAACTTGGAGATAAGAACCAGGAGCTCATGACTCAGGCATCATCAGTGTGTGTTCGTCTGAAGGAACTTCTTTAGTTGTGTTGGAGAAAAATGTTTCAGTTTTTTTAATATCATGCAGCTTTGTTAGAAACTCGTTCTTTCGCCCCTCTGTCTCCGTCCTCTCTGCTGCCATCCCTCTCCCCAGCAGTCCTGCTTTCCTGTATATTTTATGAGAACCTTTCACAGAAACAGGAAGTCTTTTATGTCCCTCGCCTTCACCCAGAGCTCAGACTCTTTAATGTTTTGTTCTCGCCGTGGCTCGGAGCGTCTTCGGTTGACCCCGGCTTGTTTGTAGCTCGGAGTCGACGCCTTCCTGCAGAGCTGCGCGCTGGCGGGTCACATTTCTGCTCAATGTGAGCGCTGATATCCAGCTAATGTCTCCCAGCAGCCTCGATAAGCACAGATTACTGCAAACTATGACATGATTACTTGGCTTCCACCAGTCTGTCTGTGGTGTTCTAGCAGGAGTGATTAAAGGCTTTTCCACAAACAACAAGAAATGTTTCTCCTCATCCATATTTATACAGAGGACGACTTCTTCTCCCATCAGGTTTTTATTTTTAATGGAAGAAAACCAATCCAACCAAAGGCCAATCGTTTTATTTCTCTGTTATTCGGCTGATTTGAGTGTGGAGGAAGTTGGAGGAAGTTGGAGGAAGTTGGCTTTAAAGGATCAAAGAGAGATTAGGAGCTGAGTGTTGGCATATCTACCACTTTGGATGATTTCATAACAAAAACGACTCGAACAGGATGTCAGCTGGACTCCCATCTCAGCAGCTTAGTTAGAAAACATAATTTATCAGCCTGTGAGGGGATTGTGTAACACTTGTTAGTTATGTACAATGATGAACACTGCAGTCTCTTCTGACAAACTTTCAGGCTGAAGTTCCTGATGTTTGAATAAATGTGAGGCTTCACCCTGAGCAGTATGGAGTCAGGTCTGTGCAGGAAGAAGGCTGGATTCAGCATAAACATGCAGGAAGTGTGGGCGTGGGACCAGATTTATGTGTGTGAGTGCGGAGGTGTCTGGAGTGTGAGTTTGGTTGTAAACAGGTAAACAGTGCGTGTGGGAAGCAAAGAGGAGGAACGCAATCTGTTGTGTTGCAAACCTGAAACATAAATACTCTCTAACTGTGATCTGATGGTGTTTAATTAATGTCTGTTTTTATTGGAGACTCATATTTTTGTTACTGATGGTCTTAATCTTGGTCACACGTTGTGTCTAAAGGCTCATTTATCCTCTCTTTACGTCCTTTCAAACCATGTTACCGTCATTTACGTTGGCATTGCTGTTGACCGATACATCCACCAGGAGAGGCTTAAAAGTTTACGACAACAAACTCAAAAACTAACATGGCGGCTGTGGAGGTGGTGTTACATAAAAGACAAAAAACGAGGCAGTGAGTTCCTCAACAACTCAAAGTTTTTCTTCATAATTTTTCTCCATCGTTGTTTCTTCTTCTTGTCTCAATAGAGCTACATATCAGGTAGAAACAGCAACACTGCCCCCCCATGGTTTCCCACGGTACTGCTCTGTTTGGTCTGTATCTGTAACCTTTATGGAAACAGATGAAGTGAATACAGAGCACGGACAGAAGGCTCCGTCTGTATCTGTATTTAACGTTGATGCAGCCTCCCTCCACTAGCTGGAGCTCTCTGGTTGATGTCTGCTGCAGTAAAGCTCTACTACCTGGATGTAAACAGTCACAGATACCATGTTGCAGCATGTCCTGGTTTAACAGTATGTTGATCTATAAATGGAGGTACAGTTAGTGTCTGGACCAATGACATGTACGGACTTTTTAAAGGGCAGAAAAAAAGGCACATTCTGCGCTTTCTCGCTACTGCAGAGGGCGCTAAGTTCCACATGTTTTTGCCTCCAGGAGGGCAGTTTATATACCTCACCAGGCTGTCTGGTTCTTGTCCTCTACTAACAGATAATGTTTTTGAGGACACACACTTTTTTGAATGTGGTTGTAGTTTCTTGTACTCCTGCCAGTCTCAAGTGGACACTCGAGGAAATGCAGTTTTTGGGGCTTTTATGCCTTTATTGAGAGGATGGGACTGATAGAGCAGTAAACTAGGAGAGAGAGAGAGAGAGAGAGAGAGAGAGAGAGAGAGTAGGGGATGTAGCCGCTGGGCCCTGGAGCTCTTTTCACGGCTGTTAGTCAGAGTCTGTCACCTGCTGCTCTTTTCTTGCGTCCTGACAGTCGATTCTCGTCTGACGTGTCCTGATTTAATGATCTGCCTCTTTAAGATTCGACTCGGCATGAAAAGAAACTGGAGTCGACTCTGCAAACGTGTGTTGACCATAAACTGTATTTATTTACAGAGATTTCTCCCCGTGTTTTAGTCGTGCTCTCACCTGTTTGATCATTCCACGGCTGCAGGTAGACGTGACCTTTGTGAAAGAGAAAATTCCTGCATTTACATTTTATCTGAGGCTTTTTAATTGCATAAACAAAACTCATAATTCATTATGCATCAGGTGAACATGATGACGGGGTGTGTTATCTTTTTAAAAATATCTTAATTTGAAAAAGTAACAAAAATGAGTTTTCAGACTAATCTCTGGGCTCATAATTTAGCAGCGGAAACAATTACTGAATTATTGATAAAACAGAAACTGAAGTGGAGGAAATAATCAGTTTCTGCTCTCTGGTTGTGTGAAGGCTCTGTCCTTCAGTCCTCACAGAGTGTCTCCGGTCAGTAAAGTGGACACAGATAGATGGATCCGTGTCCTCGCCGTCACAGAGCTGCAGGGCGTCTCCGTGTCGTGTGTCACATTCCCACAGGTCAGGCCGTCTCCTCTGCAGGCCCTTACAGCATTTAATTAATGATGGCTGAGTGCGGATCACTTTCTGGCTGCTCCCAGGTGGTGATGGGAAATTAGGCTCCTTGCTCTGGGGAGAACCATCTGGTGCCACTGCGACACAAATAGGCCAATGATAGAGATGCTGAGGATTGTGGGTAGTGGAGTTCAGGGGAATGTTGGGGCGGTTCCCAAAAAGACTTCTCTGTAAATGCAAAACTTTGACTTCATTTGTCAGGTAGATCGTACGTTTGGGATATTTCGGTCTTTATTCACTGGAGAGTTGAAGAGAAACAAGAAATGTGGGTAAAGAGGATTAAAGCCTGTTTATTGGGCAAAATCCAAGGCCAACCAGTTCCCCATTTATCAACAAGATAAAGTATTTACATCAGTTACCAACAGCTGAGTCCAAGAAATACATTTTCCTGCCTTGACACAGATATTCGGTGTACTTTTATCCTTATTTAATGAATCCTGTCCTTTAAAATCAAGTTAGGCACCATCACCCAGGCTCAGCAGCAGCTCAGCTCGCAGTAATTCATGAAAGCGTTCTGAGTTTTCTTTTAGTGGCGTTGATTTCACAGGAATCTGCAACGTTTTCAACAAACTTTTTTTGTGTCTTGTCATCTCACCTTCCTATTTTTCTTAAACACTGAACCAGAATTGTGTTTTTCATCTGTTGTCGGCTCAGTTTCAAGAAAGCAAGCTAGCAGCCGCGCTGCTTTTTTGAGAGAGCAGAGTGAGGAAAGTGATCGTTTCATAAATCGGAACGTGTTTTAACCAGTTTGAAGTTCAGATCAGCAAATAAAAAATGTCCCAGATGTAGGCGTAGAAGATGTTTGTTTCGTTAACTTCCACTGAGACTTTAATATCTACATCAGAGAGGGTCCTCTTCCATGGGGGGGCGCCAAATTGCACCGTCATGTTTCTACAGCAATTTCAATCAAGGAAGCGGACGCACGAAAAGCAACGCTAAGAAAAGAGACAGGGATTGTTGTGAGCAAGAGACTTTGTCAGACATCAGTGAACAGGAGAGTGTTTCAGTCTAGAACCTGTGCACTAGATGCTGCTACACATCCCCATGTCTACACACCGTACCTTTAAGATGAAGCTAAGGTGAGCAGCTCAGCTCGCAGACCCTCCTGACTTTCCAACAGACACAAACATGGAAGTGCCTAAATATGAGTTATTTAAAGGTTGGGATCATAGAAAGGTTTGGTTGTTTGTTGGAAAGGCCTCTCCTGAGGATGATAAGGCTAAACACTGCTGGGTCATTACCAAAGACTGTATAAAACATGGACGTATAGGGCGCCCGTCAGTCACGTGAACTGAGCTCAGCCTCTGATTGGACACACTTGTAGTCCTAATATTGTTTTAACCGCCGAGTTTGGAAACAATTCACTCACCGTACAGTTTGTGCCGATAGCGAAATTAGCGTTTCAGACCCAAGCTGTTTCTTGAACCAGGCTGTAAATATGTCTGTTTTTTTGGCTTGATGTATTTGTGACTTCCTGTCTCTCTGCAGCTTCTAGAGGATTCTCCATGAACAGCAATGTTTAGCACTTCCTCATAGGCTTCATTTGTCTCTACCGGATGTTGCCCCCTTGGTCAGCTGAGCTAAATGGAAGTCCAGAGATTTGCCTGAAAAATGTGGGCCAGCTCTGATTTCTTTTTTGGATCTAAATGGACAGTTTTTCGGCAGCAGCTCTTGGGGATACCCTTTATGATTCAACCCACACTTCTGCTAAAATTACACTTGAACACATCCAGCCTCCCCCTGATCTCCATTATCGTACCCGACTACTCTACTTAATCTCGACTTGACAAGTGCAAACGCCAACTCACACGCAGCCTGCAATTGTTTTAAAGCCCACGGTTACGTAAGCTGTTTCTCAATGACCGCCCATTGAGAAACAGCTGCGACAGTGACACACTCTCACTACAGTAAGACTGATCAGTCAGAGCGGCTGTAGACTTTGACTCATGTAAGGATTTAGAAATGTAGAGCTGGGTTTCTCTGTAGGCAGGAACACTTCCTCCTACTGATGTGAAACATTTCATAACGGCTGTCAGGCAGACTTTGGACAAAGGAAGAATAGAAGTGAAACTCAAACATCACCCGGCTGTGACTGTTTTAATGCTAAATGCTAATCATGGATTCATCTTTAAGGTGCGCAGCTCAGTCTGTGGTTTGTGTGGGAGTTTGTTTGAACCACCAGGTTTCTCTGTTTTCCAGAAAGTGACGGTCGTGGGTGATTTAGGGGGATCGCGTCCTTCTGAAAATAACTGTTCCTATAATGACTGTGGTTAGTCACCAGAAATACCTGGCTGCATTAGCTCCTCACAGGCGCTGACATTATAATTTTATCTGGCTGGGAAAAAACACACACACATCTATTTTTCATCATCTCCTCTGAACTGTGTCTGAACAGAGAGCTGGAGGAGAGGAAGAGATGATGATGATGATGATGTTGGTTTGTGTTGAAGAGCTGCTGATGAAAGTGAGAATTTGAACACAAGCCGAGGAAAAACAGACGAATATTTGGTTTATCGCTGAGTCATGGTTTGCAGAGCTCATATTGAGAGGTCACAATAACTAACACACCCAGTGAGAAATCCAGGCCAATGTACCGACTGAGATCAGGCCTTTCTGTGTCAGTCACAGGGTGTGAGGGGGGGCTGCGAGCTGAGCTGCTCAGTTCAGTTTCAGGTCTTCAGCTGGTTTTTACACCAAGTGATGAATTCAAACCAGAGAAAACAGAATGATGCAGTTCCAGGTTTAAAAAAATGACCATTGTACCCTAAACTCCTGGGTTACAGGACAGAGGGGCTGCTAATCGAGCTGCTAGCTCATTTTTAGGTCTTGAGCCAGTTTAAGTTTTCTTCAAGTTTTACTAAAAAATTAATTAAATTGAGACAAAACACTAAAAGAGACTGTTTGAAGTGGAAAGTCAGACTTGTACACATCTTTGTGTGGCTTCAAAGGGGCTGCTAACTGAGCTGCTCGCTCATTTTTAGGTTTTTGGTGAGTTTAAAGCTCGTATTTCACTCAGGTTTTACTACAAGATAAATGAAACTGCGGAAAAACAGAATTCGGAATTTAAGTTCAAAGTTTTGACTCTTGGATTTTCTGCTAGGCTACAAGGGAGGCTGCTAACTGAGCTGCACCCTTAGTTTAAGGTCTCAAATGAGTTTAAAGATGAGCTTTTTCACAGATAGATTAATTCCAACAAAAGAAAACAGGATAACGCTGTTCTATGTTAAATAAAAATTCAGTATTTTACTTTAAACTCATGGGATACAAGGAAGGGGGGCTGCTAACTGAGCTACTACGTCATGTCTTGTTTTTAGCTAATTTATTTAAAGCTCAGATATCCTTCATGTTTACAGAGGCATGGCTGAAAATGAGAAAACAGCACAAGCAGATTAAAAAGATGACACATGTTTCTCTGCACTGCCACAGAGGGGCTGTGAGCTGAGCTGCTTCTTATTTTAAAGCCTTTAACTAGTTTGAAACATTTATTTCCTTTCACTAAAAGATGAATGAAAATGTGTAAAACAGAATGAGTCAGTTTCAAGTTGATTGTTTGGACTCTTTTACGTTTTTTCCTGCTTGAAACACAAGGGGGGGCTGCTAACTGAGCTGCTCGCTCATTTTTTGGGTCTACAGCTAGTTTTTGTGTCTGGTTTCTTTTAGGTATCACTTAGAGATGAATCCAAACAAAAGGCAGTACAAAATAAAGCAGTTACAAGTTCAAACTCTTTCACACTTTCATGAACTGCCACAGAGGGGCTGTGAGCTGAGCTGCTTCTGATTTTTTTAGGCTTTTAGAAAGTTTAAAGCTCTTATTTCGCTCAGCTTTCATTAGAAGTTTAATTAGGGGCTGCTAACTGAGCTGTTCGCTCATTTTAAGCTTTTGAGCACTTGTTAGTTTTGGGAAAATGAGAAAAATATAGTGGTGCTGTTTGAAATTAGAACTCTAACTCTCTCTAATGTTTCTGCTGGATGACAGAGGGGCTGTGAGCTGAGCTGCTGCCATTCATTCACATATAAAACGTGACTTAAAGTTGGAAATAAGAAGCAGTTTGACCTGTAAAAACTGATGTTTAAAGCTGTTTGATTTGTTTACTTATTGTTTTCAACAGGTCAAAGGTCAACAAACCACCAGACCACTGAGTCGGGTCTCAGGTTCTCGGTGTTTGAGTTTGAGTTTCCCCTCAGTGAACAGAGATGACCCCGAGCTGAGTCTGGGACCTTCTGGATGAGCTGAAAACAAACATTCTGAATGACGCTTCAGAAAGGAGCAGCTCTGTATCGAAGCGCTGCGCTCCTGACCTTGGTTCAGCCTTGTTGTATCAATTAGGCCAAATGTTCTTTACTCTGTGAGGGAGGAGAAGTTATTCAGGAGAGAGCATGGATTATAAAATCAATACACAGCAGCGTTCTGTGAGACAAAATACAAACAAGAAGTGCCGCACCGCCTCCGCTGAGACCCATAAACAAGCTGAAGGACTGGAGCAGAGTTCTCAGTGAGCCTCAAACTAAAACTGAATCATTGATCAGGCTGAAGATTCATTTATGTAAAAAGCACATTTCTCTCCGAGCTGTTCACACTCGTCTGTCAGTTTGCTGCTGACACCTGCAGCTCTAACAACACATGACCCTCTGCTCTCTCTCTCTCTCTCTCTCATGTGTGTTTTACTCCACACGCCACACGTCAGGTTGAACCGGCTTTGCGTCATCTGGAGGCTCTTTCAGCCCGACGTGACAGACATGTAGAGGCACAGCGGGTTGTCGACACGTTGCATCACAGTCTCTGTTTACTGAATCCTGCTTTATTGCCAGAAAGCAGAGCGGAGAGGGCGTGCAAACAGGCGTCCGGACACACACCGACGCCCGGCGTGTTTGTGTTAGCACACCTGTGGGAACATTTGATGATACAGCTCTAAACCTCACAGGTGCATGAATATTTGAACTCCTCTTTGAACTTTTAATCCAACTTAAACTCCAGTCCCAGGAGGACTCCTCTCTGGAACACTGATCGATCTGGAAACACGTTCCTCCTCTGAGAACCTTCTGGATCACAGCTCCTCATCTTTACCTGCAGTTTGCAGCTTTTCAGACTCAAGTTAATCCCGTCTGTCACAGAATGAGAATCAGAAAACAGATTTGATTATTTATAAATGAAACAGGCTGACCTTCGTACTTCAGCGTCATATCACAAAATGAAAAGAAGCCGTGCTGTGATTGGTGACTGTGTGGAATCTAATTACAGTCCAAAGTTATTATGAAAGATATTTATCAGCGCCATTAACCTGTGAAATCCAATCCTGTGCTACAAATGTTAATCCACGACTCAGGTGTCGACAGAAAGACTCCAATTAACCTCGTCCATCAGAGATAATCCAGATTAACTCTTTACTTCAACAGCAGTTTAAATCAAGGCCGGAGGAAGTCCTTCAAATTCACCAGAGTATCCAAACATCAAATTATTTCAGCGTTACTGTAAAGACTTTAAAGGTTTGAACACCTGTACAAATACCTTTAATTCAACTTCTTCTTGTAGCTTCTCAAATCAGGACTAAATTCAGGCTTAGAAATCGTCAAAACTTCCTGTTTGTTTTAAAAAAGTTAAAGGTTGGAAAGAAACAAACAAGATGATGACAGACAGGCCTCGATTTGAGTCTTCTGCCGAGCAAATGTTGGTTTTCTGCATTTGTTTCTGAGGTTAAAGAGAGGGTAACGATGCTGGATGTTCAGACTACACGTGTGCAGATTTTCAAACTTCTGTGTTTTCATATGTTGTACAAAAAAAAAATAAAAGCATGTGACCTTCATGAGAGCTTAACAAGACTTGCTGAATCGATGACGTCATCACATAAGGACCTGAGGTGCGGGCCTCAAACATCAAGGTCTGCCCATAACTGCCTCCAGAGGGCTGGCCAATCAGAGAGATCAGAGGGCATTACCCCTCTTTAAATAGCTCAAGTTTGTTGCTCCATTGAGTTCAACTTATTCAGAGATTTTACTGTGTGAAATTAAACACTTTTCATCTCTTTAAACTATAAACTGAATATTTTGACCATTTGGTCGATTTTTGATCTTTAGCAGCAACATTTAGCAGCTCTCAGACCGACTTAGTCAAATGTTGAAATGCAAACTGAGCTTTCAGCATGCAGAGCGAATCAAAATATTGTCTGTTTGTTCTGTTACACAACACCAGCAGAATATCATTACTTTTTCATCTTCTGCTTCATTTAACAGAAAAAAAAAACTGTCCCTGATTTACTGCAGCCACATTTTTATGCACACTCATATCGACTCTGTGTGACTCACATTGAAACGGCGTGTTCGCTGAGCAAAATGCAGGTCAGGGAGATAGATGCTACCACCCCCCCCCCGATGATGCATTCACTGTGGAAAACAAGCCAAAAACACAAACTGTATTCTGATGAGGGTTCCAGGCAGCCTCTGGGACGCAGTGATGGATTGTGGGTATGGAGGAGATGGAGCGTTTCTGAGGGGAGTGTGGGAAAAATGTGCAGCTGAGAATCTGGAGGATTATGTGCTTTGAATGTACGGAAGCAGGGACGGCATCATGCTGCTGCCGTGTGTAGGTGTGCATTAGCATAGGTGCCTGAAACGCTTGAATACCTCCAACTCTGCGCTCAATGACAGCCCGAGACTGACGCTCTTAAACACATTAAGAGTGATGCTCTGCGAGCGCACGTTAACGTGTTATGAAATGATAATGACAGGGGACGGCCTGGTGAGTATATCTCACAAACGCGTCCCAGACTGTACACAGAGTTACACAAGCCGTCTTTGTTACACCTGGGTGCAGCAGCAGGTGAGTGACAAAGCAGTATTGTTCGGTGACGCCGTGAGAGCTTCTGTTTCTGTGAGAAGCGATGAGGAGGAGGAGGAGGAGGAGGAGGAGGAGGAGGAGCGCTGTGCAGAACACCTGAGACCTGAGAGTCTCATGTCTTCATCAGTTTGAGGATGAAGATGATGAAGGTCTGGCTAGTTTGTGTTTATGTCAGCACAAACACACAGAAGAGCTGGAGTTTCATCACTGCGGGATGTTTTAATTACAGGTTACAGACTTCAGCAGTCTGCATGGAGGATTTACTGCCTGTGCTGACTTTAAAGAGAGGTTATTGTGCATTCTTTAGTCTTTATTGTGTCCCTCTGGTGCCACCGTAGTATCTTAAGATTTACAGCTGAAACAAAAAAACATAGTTTCCTCACTTTGTTGTTGTTGTTGTGAAAAATATTATTTTAGCTGCTGTCTCTTTAAGGCTCCCAGCTCCACAAACCCCCTTCCCTCTGATTGGCCAGCACTATGGAGGCCTGCCGGGGCAGACCATAGTGTTTGAGGCCCACCCTTTTAATGTGTCATGAATGAGTTTGGAGATCCTTATGTGATGACATCATCATTTCAGCGAGTCTGGAAGATCTCATGAAGATCTCATGAAGATCTCATTCAGATCTCATTCAGATCTCGTGCTAATTTTTTTACCAGTACAGCTGTTTATCAACAAGTTCAGGGATTTCTACAACCTATGATTATGTAGAACTCTGAAAACCTGCACACGTTTAGTTTGAACATCCAGCATTATCATTTCATGTCTATGTTCATATATGGAAAAGCTAAATACCCTCTCTTTAATCAGTCACAAATGTTCATTTTGGCGCTCCTGATTGGCCGCAGTGACTCTCTCATTGCTACCACCTCCCCAGCATCCACCTGCCGGCTCCCGCTCGGTGGTTTAAGATATTATCTCATCACTCCTCAGGTTTCTGCACATTAAATAAGCCTGCGAGGAGTGAGGAGGCTGGAGCCCTAGACACCGAACACGGGTGATGTTCTGCTGCATTAAACATTTCAAACCAACACAAACGTGGGCTGTTCTGACTGAAACTCAGTTATGTGTGCATAAAAAAAATAAAGCTGGAGTGTTTTCTGGCTTGAATTGAAGCAGAAAAATATCAGATTTTTCACGTTTTGTCAGATCCAAACTTAAAAAACAAAGAAATGATAATAAACAGTAGAGAGTTTAGGATCATAATTAAGATGAAATCTGTATCTCTTTGACCTGTTAGCACTTAAAAAGCATAGAAAAGCATGAGTCAGTGTGTATGCTACCTACCTAAAAGTGTGTCCTTCCTCACTTTGTTTGACGTACTGTCTGGTACTTCAGGATGTTCAGGTAATTTAATGTCAAACTGAAAACTGCACCGCGCTGTCTATGCCTCGTATTTGAATTTTGCTCCATTTTTTTAATCAATAAAAGCTTCATGTAGGTGTACGAGCTGGAGTGATCTGTGTAATGTTACTGCAGATATCAAGGACATTCTTCTTTGTTGATAAAAAGCAGAAAATGTTTTAATACTTCTCTCAAATGACTCATGAGTGGAGTATCTTGCGTCACTTGTACATCTCAGAATGCAAAGAATACTCACAAGAGAAGGTGTTTTCTGACTTCTTTTCTCAGTTTGTCATTTCACGTAATTAAAGATGAATAATTAAATGTGCACTAATTAGATTTTCTAATTGGATCAATGATTTAATTCACTGAAATCTTCAGAAATCTCCACTTTATCTCCTATTTCTTTATCTCCATTAGCTGTTTCGTCATTATCATAGATGAAATCAGCGAGACTTAATGTTTTATGATTCGATACATTAGCATACTTAGCATCTTAACGAGGCTCTTAATATATCACACGGACTGATCTGATCATTTTACAAACTTTGCTTCAGACACCTGCTTTAAACACCCATTGACTCCCATTCATTTCAGCTCACTCTCCTGTCACTGGGACTTCATCCTTTTCCCCAAAATGCTCACGTAAAACCCCATTAATTGATTTTTTGGAGCAATTTGGAGCCGCTGAAACGAGCCGTAAACACAGCACTGACACATTGTACCTCATAAAGCCGACACGGGGAACTTGTTAGCAAACACTTCCCTGTCTTAACACTGGGCTAACAATGGAGGGCATTAGTATTCATTCAGGGTGTGCTTTCTGTGCGTCTGATGAATGTAAGTCCAATATTCACTCTCCCTTTTAGCTCTCTTTGTGATCTTTACTGAGTCCTGGGGGGAATGTGTGCCTCTGCTAGACGCTCCATTATAATGAGCTGGAAGCTAACTGTCTGTTAGCTGTTTGGCATGGGGCAGTTTGCTGCTCTTTGCTGCAAACTAAGTGATGGAAGCTAAGGGAGTCAAACAAATCTTTGAAAACAGGCTGTGATAAGAAATAATGAGCCAGAAGAGGCTTATGGTTCCACACAGCTGAGGGAAGAACACTGTTCTAGATTATTCCTCTGGGGTCAGCTCGTGTTATGTAGTCGCTTTCATGTTGAGCCATATTTTTGACACAATCATTTCCTAAATTATTAAAAAATGTAATAAAGTAAAAGTAGAAAACTCTCTTTGGTGATCAAATTTTGTCTCAAGACAACAAACATTAATAAATTCACGTTAGAGTTCTTTTAAATATGCCGAGTCATTCACGCTAGCAGTACTGCTAACGTACCGTGGTTCTCAAACTACTTCTGTACAAATTAGTATTTAGCATTTGTAGCAGCAGACTGACTATAACAGCGATGAACAACAAATATTTAAGTTTTCTTGATAGTTAGCGCAGCTTGTGACATCGTTGATTCGTTAAAACGAACGTTATTTGAAGCTTTAACCTTAGTCTTAGTGGAGCACCGTGATGTGTCGACCGTGAACGACTCTCCTCAAAAATACAACTCTTATGAGCGAACGATTCTATTAAGAGCCGTTTGGGTCTAACGAATCGTTTTTTTTCTATTCAAATGATCTGAATCCCCCCTAAAGGCCCAAATTCTCATCACTTGATGCATACACGTGGGGATAGTTTACCTGAGAGAGGATAACGAATCTGACGCGGTTCTTACCTGGTCAGGTTGCTCCGAGACCGCTTGAGCACATCATACAGCCTTTGTAGAAAATAATCCGTGGATCTTTGTGGATATAATGTGTTTGGATTAAATATTTCACTGGACTTGGATTATGGGGATCCTTTCCGTTGTAGCAGCAGGAGTGGACGAGCCGTCTGACGGTCAGGAGCGCAAAGGTTCGTGTTTATCCTCATTAGACACACAGTGAGAGTATGAAGGAGTATTTTTGTACCGTTTCCTCTGAATTTAACCCGTATTGGCGTTAAAGAATCTTCCTGGCGTTGCACGAGGCTTTACAAAAGTGTCTTTTTTGCATGTAAATTAACATTTCGACCTGGGTGAACATTGCTCACTAATTAGGGGATCATTGCCAGTAGATGTGCAGCAACACAAACAACACTACTTTTGGCAAATTAACATGTAAATCTAACTTAAAACTAGAATGACAAGGTTTACATATTGAGCTCAGTAAAATTAGCTGTTTAAGGCCTGTATTAGTCATTCAGGAGTACTATGAGGAAATCTAACATGTAAAAGAAAGCCAGTAGAAATACTCAGTATCTGATAAATATCCATCATGCCTTTCAACAGACCCAACTTTACAAACCTAGTTTAGTAAGGGAGCTAAATGAGGCCAGAAAGGAGATTGTGAACCATGACATTTTAATGATTTTAATGAAACAAACATATGCCACAGTAGAGACTGAAGTGACAGAGAGCTCAAACAGACTTAATTTCTCCTGATATCTTTGTTAAAACCATGCATGTTATGACCTTTGTTAACTCTCCCTGCCAGTTATTTTCATCTTTCCAATAACCGTCTGCAGACGTTCCCATCCTGAGGTGACTCATGGATCACTTTATCTCCTGTTGTTCCAGAGTCAACAGTTGTCCGCTGTCCTTTCTCTGTCTCTCTCTCTCTCTCGGTCTCTCTGCTGGAAGTCGATGGCTGTGAAATTGACCAGGAAACATCAATCATGGCTTCATTTCCCGGGTTCAGCCCCCTCCTCACCTTCTCTGCTTGCTCTGAGAGGTTATTTCACCCCGTCTGTTTTCATTCTGAGCGTGTTCTTCGCTGTGTAAATCCAGGGTTCTCGTGGGAGAAACGGAGGCCCATAAAATGTTTTCATATCTATGCTTGAGTGAAACACTGTGTTGCTATATTGCTGAGTTAAGGAACCTTATTTCAGAGCTGAGATGGTTACAGGAGACAAATGAGACGGATTTACCCTGAGAGAGGGATTTGATGTGAGGCTTTTATTTATTCAGTTATTTTATGTACAGCCTGTTTTGGTAAAAGGATCAGAAAGTATGTCAGGCTTCAAACATTGGAGTGGGAAAAAAATAAAAAATTTATGAATGAAAGAATTTAGGTTCAACAAAACAAAATGAATTACATTAAAAATACAGACACCCTAATGTAAATAACAAAAAAATGAAAAAGAAAATTAAATAAAATTGGGAGACAATAAAAAAACATTTGCAATGAATATCCAATACGTGAGCTTTTAATTACTTAAATTACACAAGAGATAAAAAACAAAGGGTAAAAAATACAATAAAGGTAACTCTGCAAATCCTAAATAAAAGCATAAAATTCATATATACTAGTTTTTGGAAACATGACATTAAAAAAACCAAACAAAATTGCATTCAAAATTTTAATATGGAATTGACATTGACAAAAACTTTGCAATATAAAGACATTTAAAAGTTAAATAAAACTCTTTTTTACATTCAAGAGAATAATAAAGGAAAAATGAATTCATAATTCTTTAAAGATTTAATATATTTAAACAAGCAAGAGAAAAAATAAAGAAAAAAATAATAGAAGTTAAAAAGGAAACGTGAAGCAAAATGTAGTCGTTTTTTTTTTTTCAAAATCAGAATAATAAAGGAAAACAATCAGAAAAAGTTAAGACGGCTTTTTTTTTATTTCCTGTCAAAGTGAAAACAAAATATTTTGGGATCTCAAGAACAAATTAAATCAACCTTGTAGCTGCGGAAAAAGCAGGTTTTTATCTTTACGTAAAGAAAATGTAATTGATTGTCACCTGTGGGCTTCCGTAGGACAGAGACTCTGATGAAAAACATGTTCCCGTCAATTCGACTCTATGCAGACGACTGTGTGATAAAAGTGCTCTCCCTGCATCCTCTCACTTCACAGATAAACTGATGAAATGTCCACTGTTTACATCACTTCCTGTTTGTGAACCGTTTGTTTGTCAGGGATCTTTAGCATGACAGCAGGGACCAAACGTTCTCTGAGACCAATTTAAGCCTTCATAGTCAGACCCTCCCGAGTGTCAGCCGCTCTCTGGCGTCGCTCTTGTTCGTGTTCATCTGAGTGTGAGCCTTTATGGCGAACAGACATCGAGCGCTCTGTCAGACATTTTTTTGCTTCTGACACCGTTAATCGCTGGAGTATAGACGGAGACGCTCAAACAGACGGACTCGTTCCATGACGAGTCTGTCGGGGGAAATAAGCGAGCTTTCCTCCACCTTTCTATGAAAACCAAACAAGTGTGTGAAACATTCTGCAGGCTTTCTGTTCTTTCTGAAGGATTAATTGAAAAAGCACTTCAGTGGTGTTCAAAGATTTTCACACTGACGGACAAAAAGCTTTGAGTGTTCAGGTTCTTCTCTCCTGAAGCATCTTTATTCTGATGTTTGTTTTTGTTGGATTTATTCAAAGACTGGACGTTTACTTCACTCGGACGAGGATTACATTTGATGTTAAAGTTGTTTTCTTGTCGTGTAGTGTGACTGTCATTTCTCTGTGACACGTAAACACAGACACGTAAACACTTGTAGCTCAGGGGGTTTGGCAGCTTTTCTCACCATAAGTTGAACAGTTGAGGTCTGGGACAGTTTTCTGGAAGCAGGAAGCTTTTTCTGCTGGCTGTGTGGGCTCTGGCGAGTTTTGATTGACATTTATGAAATATTTCTGACATTTTACAGGCCCGAGTTTTGATTCCTATAGAAGAAAGGGAATGGAAAGACAGACGGGGGAGGAAGAGAGCTTCAGTGTATGAACATGAGTGAAAACAGCAGAGTTCAATGTCACAATGTTTCCATCATTTCTGGAACTTTCTGTCTTCTTAATATCAGTTTACAGGAGTATACAGGAGAAAGATGATGTCATGTTTTTATTCTTGTGGATCTTCGTTTGTCTCTGAGTGACTCAGTGTTTTTCTGTTTAACGTGTTAACATGCGTTCGACACGCCGTTGTGTTGTTTTCTCATGTTTCCTCTCGGCTGATGTGCCGTTTCTCCATCACCCATTGTTTCCTCCCACCTCTGAAAGACGTGCTGTAAATCTGGAGGTTTGAAACGGTCGATAGTTTTTCCTTGTCTGCTGTGTTCACTCTGTTATAGACTGTCAGCCCGTCTCCCTGCCTTCTGCACAGTGCATTGTGGGATTACGCCTCCCCTGTGATGAATAGATTGGCTGGGATCAAACTAAATTAGATTTCCAATAGACTTCCTCTTTTCTGAGCGAGGCGGTTCAAATACCCTCTAGATTGTTCTCAGAGCAGCTCTCCACTTCCTCCTGTGCTTCAGATCTCTGGTGTCCTCTGAGTCTCTCCCTGAAAATCTAAAATCCTGATGTTGTTACAGCTAACGTTAAAAACTGTGAGGTACTTGCTTTAAAAACAAACAAACAAACAAACAAACAAACAAACAAACAAACAAACAAACAAACAGCCTCCCTCATGAGTGATTGATTTTTCAGGCTGTTCAAGAATCAGCCTTTTGACGAGTGTGGTTCAGTTCTCATTTTTTAACTTGTAATTGGTTCATTCAGTTTAATCCTTAAGCCACTTTAATCCCTTTTGGCTAACACCATCCTGTGCTCTCAAAGCATCACCGATAAGCGATATTTGCAGCCGATATTCATTTGCAGTAAAAGTGAATATATTGGCATCAAAATTTTGAATAATACAAACTCTGATCCTTAACTTTGTTTAAATGCCTTTCAGCTCATGTTTATTTAACATTTTCCAGGCTCAGCAGCATGTCTTCTAAAGGTAAATACAAATGTAAACAAATAAATCGCTCCCTTAAGTTTTCTACAGTATATAAACTGTTTCAAAATTTCAATACAACTAAAATGTTTATCTCTTTTTTTTAACTTCAAACAATAACAATAACAATATCATTTTCAAGAGCCAAGCAAGCTGTGAAAGTTATAATAAGTTCATAGACTGTGAGATAGTCACCATGCTAATTGCGTTAGCCGGTCAATGGGATTTTCCATTCATGTTAGCATTAAGCTAGCTGACTTTCGCTAACCGAAGCAAAGTAGTTAAGAATAGCTTTCCTTTGCCAAGTTTTGAAGTGACCTATTATCGGCCGACGTATTAAATAAAAGGCCGATGCCGATATGGGTCAAAATGACAAATATATGCGCCGATAATCCGTCTATCCCTAGTTTTTATCACTGATTTGGTCTCCACCAAGCAGCAACCCCCCTGTACAATGAAGCCAATACTGAAAGTGCAGTTTCTTGAGTGTCCACCAGGGGCAGGTTACAACAGCTTAGTAAACTAAGATAAGACTTCATTGAACCCCGGGAGGGAAAAAAACAGGCTTGTTCAATAAGAGCACAGAGGGAAGAAGAGCACCATAAATTAAAATGAGTAAGATGTATAAAAATAGAACGGACAAAATTAACACAATAGAAACAGAACAGAATAAATATAAAACTGATATCTATATACAACATTAACATGACAGTCATACTTCAAATGCCAATTTTTACAGCAGAAATAAACATGTTTTCACCTGCTACAAAACAAACAAACAAACAAACAAACAAACAAATGCTTTGGTCCAAAATTCTTGATTCAAATATATCGTACAGGGAAGAAATTATAAGTTTATTATAACTCAACAGTTCTGAAGCTACCACAGCTAACAGTTATACATAGATTTATATAATGACCATGCTGAGCTAACCCTCAGTAAGGGGGCAGCGTAGCTGTTCCAGGAGGCTAACAGCCCACCTCATCGCAACCTCTCTGTTCATCTGCTAGCTTGACAAAAGTTAGCATTTCCATTTTTGCAACAGCCATCGTTTGGCTTCATAGTGTCTCGTCAGAAACCAGTTGGCGACCTCTCTTTAAGTCTACGTTCATGTCTTGTAAAGTTTAAGGTCTTCACCGTCACTTTCCTGAAAACATCTGTCGCTGCTAATTGTTTCTGCTTTGTTCACGAGCTAGCTGCTGATTGCGTTTGTCACACCAAAGCAAAATGAAGTCACTTGTTAGTATCTGTGACAGCATTCTGAACGTGTCCTGGTTGTTTCTGAGCTAAATGAGATAAAATCTGACAGAAGGAGGAGCTGGAAGAAGCAAGGAGCCAGAAAATGCAAGTCATCAGCTTCTGCTAGCGTTAGCTTGTTAATAAGGTGAATAAACAGATTGTAGAAGTGTTTCTGTTGTAATGAATCAAGTCAGGGGAAGGAATTATGTTTGTGCATTTAAGGTTTTCTTTTTTATAGCAAGTGGAGTCAATAGACAGGAGTTAATGGGTTTCTTCTCAGGAGTAGCTGGTTGCTAAAAAGAGAATCGAGCATACTTCTGCATCCTCTGACAGGCCTACGCTGGCAGGTTTTTTTGTTTTAAGTATAGCTGTGTCGAGTATCTCCGACTTTTCTGTCAGAATCCCATTAAATCCCCTCATCACACCCACATGTAGCTGCAAGAGAAAAGGCTCGCTGAAGTTTCTCTGCTAACGCCTCGAAGGATGAGACGGATAAGAAATGACATCCATGCGTTTGTTCTCCCAGAATGTCCTTCTTGTTTTTGCAAACTCTCCTCAGCATCCTCCTCCACCTTCTCCTGCAGCATCCTGAGACAGTCCTGATGCATGCTGGGATACATAATCTCACCACTGTGTTTTGGGCCTGCCCCAGGATGTCCTCCCTGTTGGACGTGCCCAGAAACCTCCAGCAGGGAGGCACGGAGAGGAATAGTAATCAGACGCCTCAACCTCCTACAGTGATTTTTCTCAGTGTCAGGGAGAAAAAGCAGAAACAGCAGAGAGCTCAGAAAAATATCAAAAGATGAAATTCTTCTTTTTGATTTTTTTCCACAAAGTTTGTGAGGCAGTGAGGGCTGGAATATCAACTCAGACTGAGTATGAAGAGCTTCACTTTCAGGGTCTCGCTTTGAGACGACTGTTTTTGAAGAGTAGTATCAGATCTGTGATTTTTTTATTTTTACACTTTAGTTTTTCAGCTTTTGATCTTTTATTTAAGGAAGAACAAACAACATCATTACACGAGCTGCAGAGCAGGAGCCTTAAGAGTCTTTAAGATGTGTTTAAGTTTATCTGCAGTTTTACCTCATGTTGGTTTCAGAGAACTGAACCTGAACCCAGACACAGTTTATCCTGTGATATAACAGGGTCTGGGTCAAGACTTGACTCTGATTGGTCAAAGGGTGTCAGTTAATTCCTAATAATGAATTTTCCAGAGTCTCTTGAAGTTTTTTAAAGAGACAGTAGCAGAAATTAATTATTAAAAAGCCTCTGGAATGCTGACTTTTTGACTTCCTTGAAATTTCTTAAAGGTACAGTAGCCAAATTTAACCATTGAGATGGATTCTGGAATACTAAATTCTAGTGTTTCTTAAAGTTTCTTAAAGTGACAGTAGCTCAATTGAAGTGTCAACGTGGCTTTTGGAATTCTGAGTTTCTGGAGGCCTTAAAGTTTTTAATTCTTAATAATGAACTACAGAATGTTCCAGAGTCCCTTGAAGTTTCTTAAAGAGACAGCAGCAGAAATAAAGTTCTAAGAAGACTTCCTGAATGTGGAGTTCCAGGGTGCCTTAAAGAGACAGTAACAGAAATGAATTATTAAAAAGCCTCTGGAATGCTGACTTTTTGACTTCCTTGAAATTTCTTAAAGGGACAGTAGCTCACTTGAAGTGTCAACGTGGCTTCTGGAATTCTGAGTTTCTGGGGGCCTTGAATTTTTTTAAAGAGACAGTAGCTGAAATGGGTGTTTTCTAAGACACCAGCCTGAGATAGATAACGTTTGTTGAGTTGTTTGTTATATGAAACTATTTCAAAGCTAACAGAGAGACAATAAAAAAACCTGAAAAATGAGCGCGATACCCCTCTTTAAGTCTACACCAAAGTGAAAGGAAGATGTAAAATGGTGTGCGAGGAGACAACCTGTCAGATTTTGAAGGTAAAGTGCACATTAACAGATGTTTGAAATGAATGAATGCTATCTTTAAAGAAATACCAACTCAGAGAGAAATGATACTCCAAACAGATGAGCAATAACTGTTGGATCTGGACTTCCTTTCAGATGATCTATTAAATGTCTTTTCTATTTTTTGACCTGTTTGTCTCGCCTCCTTCAGGGGATGGTAAATGAGTCAGTGGGCTTAATTGTGTCGTTAAATCATGCAGCAGTTTGTCGGAGTGTGCTGAAAGGTTTTCAGTATTATTATCGTGAATATTTTTAGGATAATCAATCCGTCATCAGTCACATCACAGACGTTTTTCCTGGAAACGAGCAGAACTGAATGAGTCCGTCACCTCTGAGAGCAGCGACGGTCTGACGTTTCTTCAGATGCCTTCAGGCTTTTTTTCTCTGCTTCTTCTTTTAGTCCTTTTCATTGGTTATTTTTATAATAGCACATTTATTTGTAATGTATTTTATCATGTACGGTGCAGGCATGTGATCCTTGGATCTGAGAGCGACGGCTTGAATTAGCAGATTTTTAGAAGGTTTTTTTTTAACACACATCAGGGTAACTTAAACCCAGGAAATGTGCTGCTAAATTTAAAATTTCACATTTTCTTGTACTTACAGAAAACGTTCAGTGATGGTTTTGTTGTAGTTCACAGTCAGCTGCAGTGAGTTTTTACTGTCTTGATGTTTCAGAGCTTTTTCAGGGGGAATACGCAGCCAGAAAGGAAACTTTTAAATAAACTTCAAATATAACTCAAGTTTTTTTTGTATCCTGTTAAGATTATTTGTTGTGCATTTATTATGAGGTTAAATAACTGTCCCCTCTTCCTGGTTTATGACTGAGAATATGCTTGCAAATGATAATTTGATGCACTGATGCATGTTTCCTCTCAATGCTTATTTGGGCCAGAGACAAGCTGCAGCCGTCCAAATGACCACTGCCGCCTGCTGTGCCCATGTGTGTGCCCATGTGTGTGTGTGTGCCCATGTGTGTGTGTGTGCCCTGTGTGTGTGCGTGTGTATTTGAAAGGCTTTAAGTTCGCCTCAGACGGGGTCATGACTCACATGGACCAGCAGTTGATTCTGGATCTGAACCCCGTCTGGAGGTGGTGGGGGGGCAGATACGATGTCCTTGCAGGATGAGGAGGTGCAGAGAGGCCAGACGAGTTGAGCCTGCTGGGTTTTTTTTATGCAGACGAGGCTTTAAAGTAGGGCAGCTCATGCCTGCGAGCAACTGTGCCAAATGGAAACTTCCTCGGCCGCCGTGTTAGGCGGCGTTTTTGGAGGATTCTCCAGGGAGGCGGGGCTGTCAGAGCGACGTGAAAGAGCAGAAATGTAGCAGAAAAGAGGACTTGATCACTTGGAAGAAGCCACACAGCTTTGTGTTCTGCTTTGAGGGCTGAAAATGTGCTTTTATTTTGAAATGTGAACAGCTGAATGGTAGTTCAATAAAATGGGATCAACAGTGGAAAGTTAAACTTACCTTTAGCGGCGGTTAGCTTGAGCCCAAACAGGCCACTCATCCTTGCTCTGCCTTCTGTTTCCATCCTGACACGTCTTCATGAACTCCTCCCTTTGTTTTATTCCTCTTCTGTCGTCTCTTCATTCAGTTAAGAGGGGAGGAGGGGAAGGCAGCGCATACCGGCTAAAGGAGTAAGCTTTAAACAAACGCTCACCATGCCCTGCTCTGCATTTCCTGTCTTTAATTACAGCTCAGACTCTCCTCTCTTGGTTTTGTCTCTCATATCTCTTCTTCCCTCATTAAAGAGGGGGAGGTAGAGTGTACAGGCGAGTTGATGGCTTGAGGTAATGTCTCTAAAGCGGGGTACAAATAACGATCATCGGGCTGTTTTTGTCTCCATTTTCCTCCTTCCCAACCAAGGATGACAAACGCCCCGTTATCTTATGTGCTACCAGATTATCCCATCAGATTATCCCATTAGATTATCCCATCAGATTATTCTACCAGATAATCCTACCAGATTATCCTACCAGATTATCCCATCAGATTATCCCATTAGATTATCCCATCAGATTATTCTACCAGATAATCCTACCAGATTATCCTACCAGATTATCCCATCAGATTATCCTATTAGATTATATTACTAGATTATTTTATCAGATTATCCTATCAGATTATCCCATAAAATTATCCCATTAGATTATCCCATCAGGTTATCCTATTAGATTATCCTACCAGATTATCCCATCAGATTATCCCATCAGGTTATCCTATTAGATTATCCTACCAGATTATCCTACCAGATTATCCTACCAGATTATCCCATTAGATTATCCCATCAGGTTATCCTATTAGATTATTTTATCAGATTATCCTACCAGATTATATTACCAGAATATCCTATCAGATTATCCTACCAGATTATCCCATCAGATTATCCCGTCAGATTATCCTATTAGATTATCCTATCAGATTATCCTATCAGATTATCCTACCAGATTATCCTACCAGATTATCCTCGGGGCCGACAGTCGTAAATATTAAACTCGTTCAATACTTACAACCAAAAATCTTCATGCGTGTGGGGAAAGCTGACGACTCCCAAGTCATGACTCTGTGAGGTGTGACGTGGAATGGAATGTAGCCAATCAGGAG
Organism: Labroides dimidiatus; assembly: GCA_030710495.1. Taxonomy (NCBI): domain Eukaryota; kingdom Metazoa; phylum Chordata; class Actinopteri; order Labriformes; family Labridae; genus Labroides; species Labroides dimidiatus. Next base: position 1,103,758 of record CM061162.1, on the reverse strand, counting down.
GCGAGCTGACTGTCGAATGAGGAAGCAGACGTAAACAAAAACAAGCATGGCCGACCTGACACGGAAAGTCTGGTTCTGGCCATCTACAGGATTTTTTCCACGGTCCTTTTTTTTTTTGTTGTTGTTTTTTTTGGGTTTTGGGTTTTTTTCCGTTAAAAAGTCCCCCATCATTCCCTCTTCTCTGTCCTCGTAGGCGACACCTCATCGTTCTGTGTTTGATGAGCTGAGTTGAGATTATCGGAGCACATCACACAGTACGATCAAACTGTTCACTGCCTGATTGTTGATCTTCATGTGTGGCTCTCTGACAGATAAAACATCTCTTCACATTTAGAACATCCTGATCCGTGCACCCCGCTTTAGCAGTAGAGCTTTAATACTGCGATGAAGATGTAATGATTCAACCAGAGTTCACAGGACTGAAGGATGGAGACATATTTCCAGTTATATAACCGTTCATTCGTCAGTGCTTATCTGTGACTGACATATCAGACCCACTGATGCCATTTTCAGTCCAGATGACAAAGATTTGAAGAGCCGATCAGAAACACAGTCATTATTTCTGAAGAAATGTTCATTTATTCACCGTTTGGTGTTTTCTGAGGTATCAGCCCTAAAAACTGACAGACGGCGAGAGGATGTGGGCGGTGCTCTGAAGATCTGAAGCCAGTCTCCCTCCGTTACCTGGCGTGGACCTCTCTGTGGTCATTACTGAGTGTTTTCTACCTTAACTCTCAGTCCTCTGTGCCTCCTCTCCGACCACCTGCAGCTCCCTCCTTCCTCTCCTCTACCCTCCTCTTCCTCCCTCGCTCCCTCAGGAGTGTGCTCACCACGCGCCGCCATCCATCAGCCTTGTCATCAGTCGCTCCGGGGCGGTTGGCGAGGACTGCGTGGGACTCGGCTCATTTCCCTGCTCTGATTATCCCGGCCTGCTCGACGGGAACGAACCCCCCCCTTCTCCCCCCTCCTCCTCCTCCTCCACTCAGGGGCCTTGGCGCCCCCTCTTCCACCTCCTCCTCTTCTTCTTCTCTTGTCTTCCTGGATTCGTTTCTCCTTCAGTCAGGATAATTATTTCACTCCTCCGTTTCCTCTTCATCTCTTCACCTCCTCACTTCGTCGTCTCCTACGCGGTGCAGATCTACATATGACGTCCTGCTTTGTGTCTGCAGTGCCCCCCCCCCCCCCCCCTGGTTTCACAAACATTCGTCTTGCAGCTTGGGATTCCCTGACTGTTTCTCAGCTCTGTTGGTTTGGTGTGGGAGCTGTTGGAGGAGTCTCCTGGTGGATTCTGACCGTTAAATAAGTGTTGGAGGGTCGGCCCTGCTGCGAGAGGCGATGGAAGCTGAGCGCCCATCCTTTATCACTATGATAGTGGAGCTGTCTTACACGGATGAGTCCTTTAATAGATGTCAGGATTTTAAAAAACCAATGAATGCTCAGTTTCTGGAAAAGTATGGAATTAAGAAGAGTTAATTCATAATCTCTTTAGCCCCGTTTCCACCAAGTGGTCCAGTTCAGTTCGTCTTTTCATTGGTTAAAATTGGGACAGGTCTCCTGAATTATTGGCTAAACAGGAACAAGAAGACGATCACCCCTGCGAGGCTGGCTGGTGTGCTCTACCTTCCCCTACTCTCCACTTTAATAAGGAAATAAACAAAACTGAGGAGTCTGCGGAGACATAAGGACATTCTTTCCAGGACTCACACCTTCCCCTGGACGTCGGGGCGTTCGGTGGTTCCAGCTCTTAAGACGATGAACTAACTGCACTTTCAAACTGTCAAAGTTTCCCTTTTTACACGTATTTCAGCTCCTGAAAGCTTTGGAATGAAAAAGTTTCATTCTTCACACTTTTACCTTAAACTCTTATTGATCTATTGTGATGTACCTTCACCCTGAACTCCGTCTGGCTGCCAAAAAGCAATTTGCTGGACTGTAAACCAACTTTTACTGCTTCAACAACACGTACGCTCGTCCCTACACCGTGTGCCGCATAATGTGAGAGGCGACGCAGCAGACTCCATAACAGGAGTCTGAGCCCGAGAGTTTCCAATTGGCAGAGCCGCGTCCCGGCCTGAAGAGCACCTTGTGGGCATGTTTGAGGGAAATCAGCCGCCAAGAGAAATAAACAAGGCCGTAAACATGAAGATCCGAGGGGCAGCCACAGGGGAGAGCTTATTTTTCACTCACTATAAGATGTTCATCCAATCATAATATGTCAGAGAGGTGACAAATCACACCAATCACCTGAGAGGAGGGTTTCAAACCAAGGCCAGAGAGCAGGAGTGGGTTTCTGAGTGAAGTACGATGATCTGATCCTCTGCCGTAACTAATTAAAGAGCTTCCTGTGGAGTCGCTTTAAGATCCCTCGCCTCGCCTGTGAGTGTGACACGTATGTTTTCACGCCAGCTGTGTTAAAAAACACGAGAAGTCACACTGCTGAGCGTGTGTGTGGGAGGTCAGTGACATCAGATGCAGCTCATACTGGGTGCAGTGTGTGTGTGTGTGTGTGTATTGACTCACAAAAGGGTGTGATGCAGATTGCAGATGGAGGGATGGTGTGTGTCGAGGAGTGTGTCACAGCACAGTCAGGACAACAGGCCCTGCACCTCTCGTTTCAGCCGCGGTGCATCGACAGGCGGCACGCTGTGATGTCAGAGTCGACATGTTGAGCAGGGCTTGATGAAAAGTGACTGATGAGCAGATCAGCGTCCGAGTTAAACTCAGCGTTAAATAGCCGCTGATGAATGAAGCCATCAGGAGCTGGAGGAGGAGTCAGCTGATGGTGAGAGGTGCATGAGCTCATGTCTCAAACATGTGATGGCGTCAAGCGCCTCAGACAAAGTGAACTGGACGTGATGGTTTAAAGGTGAAGATTGATGGCTTTAATGTCAGCTCAGGTATCAGTCGTAGCGAACCCAGTGATGTCAGATATCGAGTCCTAACGTACCATAATCTACAGACTCAGACTGTCTTCTTCTTTATCCTTAAAGTGGTTCTGGCAGAGCTTGGACTCATGTTTTTGGATCATTATCTTACCCCAGAACCATCATGGTTCCTGGTCCATGTTTCCATCTGATGTCACACTCTGAGGAACCGTCCTTTCCTGAGCCTGCTCAGCGTACAGGTTACAAAAATCCTGATGATGAAGCAGAGAGTTCAGACTTTGGTCCATCTTGGGGTCTTCGGTCGTCCACTGGTGGTGTCTGATGGTCCAGTCCGGCCTCAGTGATTGAGGTCTTTCTTTCTGCAGTCTGACCCTCAAAGCTGCATCTCAAAGTCTTCACAGGAACTCAGACTGGGACTCTAACACCTCTTTGAAGCTTGAAGCTGTGGACTCTCAGAAACTGATCTTCTGGTTCTGGTTTGGCTCTTCCAGACCTCTTCCAGTCCCAGTTCCTGAGAGTCTTTGGATGCTGAAGGAAACTCTCCTCCCTGAGCTCACCTTGACTTTCTTTGACTCCATGTCTCTGGAGTAAAGACCTGTTTCTGTGAATCTTCTGATGCTCTGTCTCCGTCTTTGCCTGATCCTGGTACCTGATCCTGGTCTGTCCAGATCTACTTTGGACAGAACTTGGGACCCCTGTGGGAACTGGTTGCACCAACTTTCAAGGCTTGATCAATCTGCATCTCTGCAGCGCTCACCTTTTTATCATTTTGAGCTGTTCGTCGGACTTGAACTGCGTGAAGTCCAATAATAAACTGGGAAAATGTATTATTTAAATTCTGCCCATGCCAAAGTTGTTGACAGAAAAACTCCAGTAGACGTTGCCATCCTGAGAGTTCCGGCACCGTGTGTACTCTTACATTTTTCATGGTATTTGAGTTTCTCCTGGAGGCTGAAGGCTGAATTTCTGCAGCTGACATAACATTTCTCTACATAAGCTCAGATTCATGAAAGGAAGCGTGTTGAAAACCTTCCTTCTCCCCATCACCACAGCTCCATCTTCTGCTTCTGAAGCTGGCGTGACGATCACACCAGGTGTGTACGAGCGAGAGCGTCTGTGCATCACTGTCACTTTTTTCTAAAAGTTAGCTCTTGAATTATAGAGAGATGAGGCTTCTTTCCTTCGGGGAATGCACCAGAAATAGTTTGCAGGGACGCTTAAACTCCAGGGTACCTTATCTTTTTGGAGTGGAAAAATAAGGGCTGTGTTAAGTTTACTTCCAGAGAAATTTAAGACGTGGCTGTGAGGCTGTTTCTGGACATTTTATAGCCCCAGGACAGACATCCACGAGGACCGAGTTACTTCACTGCTTTGTTCTACTTCTGACAACATTTCCTAATAAGAAGTGAGTCTGTAAGTCTCATATTTGCCTCAAGTTCGACATTCCCCATAACCTTTTCAAACATTCAGTGACTTTTGGAGCTTCCTCGTTGAAATTAAAAGCATGCATTAATCAGATTCTCTGCAGCACGCTCTCAAACTCAGATCTGGTTTCTGGACTGAATTACCAGCTGATGACACCTGGAAACGTCCCTGCAGGCATGTCTGGATCTGCATCGGAAGAGGAGCGATGAACTGGCAGTTCGAGCCGGGCTATAAAACTCTGAAGTGGTGGTGAAGGAGCCGTATCGCATCGGGGTGTCTCAGAGCTGACAGACTAACCTCAGAGAGCAAACTTCAGCCCAGCAGTCGGAGAGCGATGACTGTATTTCTGCAGCATGAATGTGCAGAGGAGGTGTAAAATCTAACAGCAGCTATCGCCACCGGCCTCATAGCTCAGACCTGAAGGCTCCTTCAAGCCTTATGAATATTTCAGTGGAGCAAAACGGCCCCGTCCGACACTTCTAATCCTCTAATTGACCCCGAACACAGGCCCCAAGGCCGCTTCTTGAGAGGATGTTGCCCCTTTGTTCGCTGATACTCACCTGATTAAGCATGCGTGCGATCTTTGCTGTGAGAGCGAGCGCAGCCTTCAGTCGGGTCACACTCAGCTGGTCTTGACATTTACGTTTGTGAAACCAAATCAGAGAGTGGTTTCAGAATTACACTCGCAACATAATTAATGAGGTCGCCTCAAAGGCCGGATCATGTTTACTCCTGTTTCAATTTGACTGAAACAAAAGCGTTTAATCAACCACACAGAAAACATGAAGGTGGATTTCACAATTAATGGGAACCAAAATAACTCAAGGACACCACTTTAAACCAAACAGTGTCTTCATCCCAGAAAAACACTACCGGTTCAGGCCACAGGTGTCACTGCAGTCAACGCCGAAGTCCCGAACAGTTGGTGGATGGAGCGAAAGCTAAATAAACTAGCATCTTTCAACTAACTCTTAAGCTAGTTAGCAGCTTCAAACTGAGCCAACGCTAGCCTAAAGAAACCAGCCTTTTTCTACTAATTTGATTATTAGCAGCTAAAACCAAGGCTAAAGCTAATTTGAAAAGTCCCAGTGTAATGTCTTTCTAATTATTTAGCTACAAGCTGTCATAACCTGAACTAAAGCTAATTAAAAACACCAGGAGTTACCATAATCCTTGAAATACTTGGGCAAGTGAACAAGCCTGCAACCCAGGCTAACGCTATCTGGACAGGTCTCAATATGCCAACATCTTTCAAATGATTTAGATATTGGCAACTACAAACCAAATTAACTAACTGAACAGGCCTAAAGGAACAGCAGCATCAAAATTAGCAAAAGCTAACTGAACAAACCTAAGGAGACCAGCTTCTTTCTACAAGTTAGCCTGTTGGAAGCTAAACACACTAAAGTTACTTGACAGTTTCAAATAAACAGATATCTTTTTAAAGGTTTATCTATTAGCAGCAACAAACTTCAGCAAAGCTAACTGAACATTGGTGACATTCAAAGCCTGTCACCAGTATGTTAGCTACAGTAGCTATGACTCTGGCTAATCCAACAGAATTAGGCTAAAGAAACAAGACACTCTCTACCTTCCCGAGCTAAATGCCAGCTAAATGCCAGCTACAGGCCAGGCTAATGCTAATAAATCAGTCTTTTAAGAAACATGCAAGAACAGTGACTTTTGTTATGCTGGACAAACTCAAACACCGCAGAGACGTCATCTGACTTTAGAAAGCTACCTGGCTGAGCAGTCCTCCTCCCCACAGTGACACAGAGTTAGCCACATAGCATTAGCCACAGTTCCTCCACTGTAATCAATCAAAGCTAATGAAGCTATCTGTATGCTGGGTTGATGTCATCCATGAGATTTACGGCAGCCAGCTCCGACACTTTGTAATCTTTGTTTTTTTCTGGACAAAAGTTGAACTTTTAAACACAACGAGGCTCTGAAAGCTTGTTTATAAAGCCCCTTTTTTTTTAGCTGCAGGTACATTTTTCCTGGAGCTTGTGATTAGCTCGCTCAGCTGGGGTCCTGTTGGAAGCCTCGCTGACTGATTCCGAGCCTGCAGGAGGGTTGGATTTATATTAATGTTGCTAAAATCAGACAGCCATCTCACTCACTCACCCTGCAGCGGGTGCTGGGCTGTCAGTCTGAGGACCCAGAGGAGACGAAGGCAACAACTTCTTTGAGTTTAATACTTTTATATTCAATCCTGTGATGCAGGGTATATTTTTTATTTTTTTTGGTGAGTCAAAAAGTTTCCTTGAAGAAGAACAAATTCAGAGGTAAATTCTGCAAAAGCAAAACATCCAGCGTGCCCCCATGTTGGCCTTCTTAGCATTACTGAAGCTGTAGTATACTGAGAGACGGATTAAATTATTTATTATGTTTATTTTCTATAAATATGTGAAACTACTGAAACAAATCAAACACTGTCAGTTTGAATACGGTTAACTTGTATTTATATGTCCAAATCAAGCTGTTACCTCCAGGCAAAAGAGATGAAGCAGATGCAGAGGTGTTAAAGCTGCAGTTCCTCGAGTGTCCACTTGAGGCTGGCTCCAGAAGTAGAAATAACCACATACACACCAATTCAAAAAGCCAATCTTTACAGCGTAGTTCAAAAATGACTGTGGTCTGAATAGCTTCGTTTATTTTTTTTGTAACTCATTAGTTTAGATAATATTAAGATTCTAAGCTTTGCAAAGTAACTTGTTTACAGTTTGCTAGCTTGACAGAGGTTAGGTTGAGTTAGCCTGTCGTTGGCTTTAGGGCTGCAACTAACGATTATTTTCATAATCGATTAATCTATTCATTATTCTCTCGATTAATCGAGTAGTTGTTTGGTCTATAAAACGTCAGAAAATGATGAAAAGCAACAATGTTTCTTGGAGTCCAAGATGACATCATCGAATGTCTTGTTTGCAAACCAAAGATATTCAAGACTGTCAAATAAGAAACAAAGAAATCAGAAAATATTCACATTTATAAAGCTGAAATTAGAGAATTCAGGCTTCTTTTTCTTCAATAATTACTTAAACCGATTAATTGATTATCAAAATAGTTGACGATTAATTTAGTAATCGATTAATAATCAATTATTCGATTAATTGTTGCAGCTCTAGTTGGCTTTAAAACTCGGCTTCATAAACTCTTGGATGACGTCAAGATTACTGCGTACGTGTTTTAGTGTCAAGGACGTATACTGTTTTCAACGTCTAAGCATGCTAACACAAGCTAACATGTTGTACTTTTATCAGTATGTGACATTGGAGATTCTACAAGTGCAAAGTAGTCGTTTTCCACAGTTTGTTTGCGACGTTACACTTTTTTTGAAGCACTCTAAATGAAGTGTTTTTATCTCACATCTAGTTTTTGACATTACGATAAAAAAGACGTTGCTTTTTCACCGACAAATTACAACAACCTGTTCCTTCTACCAGGATCTGTCTTTCCCTCTCAGTAAATATGTAAATAGAATCATTTCTCAGGTGGACTCATGGATCTGAAACATACAGCTCACCTCCAAAGCTGCTAAGCTCCACAGGAGGTCTCATCCTTCCCATAATCTGAACCCGACCACCTCATACTGTCTGTGAAATGATTTCCTTCAGGACATGAAAACATCCTCCCTCACGCTGAGAAACAGAACTTGCAAAGTAAATATGATAATTCTGCCGTCATGTTCGCTCCTCGTCGCGTTTCCAGATCCACAGGCATCAAACCGGAGCCGTGTGCCAGATTATCCGCTCAGTCCTCCCCCTGTGCTTTCCCTTCCCGCTCGCTTTTCTCCACACAAACTGAGCCGTGCAGCGGGCTTTTGTACCTTGGGGACTGACATCTGCGTGCAGGAACGCTGCCAAGCTGGTACAGTAAGATAGGCACGCAACTCTGTTCAACTCCCAGCAGATAAGCCTCAACTGAAGGAAAACAGAGCAGGAATCAGGGGCGCTGGAGTCCACATACTACAGGGGTCAGTGGCTCCATTATCTCCCCTCTCTGAGGCCCTCCATTGTTGCCGAGGGTCCCGCTTATCTCCAGGCACTAGATCTCTGACACAAATGAATAATCGCACCCCTTATCGCCACGTGGACCCAATCCATCCTGAGGGTGCAGGGCTTCATGGGAACACTTCATGGGAGCGGCTTTGCATCTGTAGTGGAAGTATTCGGATGTGTGCGTCTGCGTGTGAATGTGCGTACGATGAGGTGAAAGAGGCGCTTCGGGGGGAAACGAATGAGCGAGTGGTGGACATTTGTCAACGTAGTCCCTGCTGCCCTGTGCTGTACCCCTTCTTTAAAGTCCCGGCTGGTCTTTTATTGACTGTCTGTCACTGTGCTGTGCACACCTGAAGGACCCCTTCTGTCAAACATCCAGTCACACTCGACTTGCAGGATTGAAAACAAGTCAGATTGATTCATCTGACCTCACTTACAAAGCCTCAGATGTTTGGCGGCCACTCAGGGGCTAAAATGTTGAATGAATGTTACAAACACAGAAACGTCCTCATGATTCTCTGTTTGTGTCTGTGTGTTGCTGGATGATCAAAGGGACACCAGGACACACACAGCTTGTTATTCCTGCTCAAACTAATTAATGAACTGCACTCTTATTTAATCGATCACTGTTTATCTCTAAAATATGTATCTTTAAGTCTTTTACGTCTTTAGTTTGAGAAGATTGGACCTTCATTGATGAAGAGACCAGGAGAGTGAGAGAGGAGCGACTTATCCTGATGATTAAATAAAACGATTCGACTTCACACGGAGGCACCGAAAACAAAATTAGTTAGCTCGTAGCAGCTAACGTAACCAGCTGAAAGAGAGATATGTGGGTCTGAAGCAGTGGAGGGAAGATGTACTGATGTGCTCAGTTAAAATAATCGTTTATTCTTTGGGAGCTTAGGTTTTTGCAGCTTCTTATGTTAGCTTAGCCTTTAGCATCTGGTGACTTGCTTTCAATGAAAAGCTCTTCATGTTTTGTATTTCTGTATAGAGTTCCAAAGTTTAAAGTAAGTTACGTGGAACTCATCGTTTAGTGAAATAACTTCCTTATCGTTTCATGTCAGACTAAGTGATGTCACTTCGTTAGCTGGTTACAAGCTAATGAATAAAGCTAACTGTCTACTAAACTTACATTAAAACCAAACCTACAGAGGAAAGTGTTCGGATATATTTTCTTGAAAACTAAAGTTTTCTTTTCAAGACAAAAATAGCTTTTGACGGTTAGCATTCCTGCTAACAGGTGGCAGCTTTAATTTTATTTAATTTTTTTATTTTATATTTTACAGTGGTTCTTGTTGATACTAAAACATCAAAAACTTTTAATGTTTATATTTTTCTACACTGAAGCACAGAGGAAGCATTGGGATGTAGAGCAGCGTCGGATTGCTGTTAGATTCCGTGCTAATTAGCAGCAACTAGCAAGATTTAAGCTAATGTAATTATCCTAACAAAATCAGATCGCCCAAAAGCCTTCAAGGATCAAACTGCAAAAACTCCAAACTAAGCAGGTTTTTGTCTTATTTTTGGTAAATTTTCTATCATGACTTCAAATAATCAACATTTTTCAGATGACTCCAGAAAAAAAAAGTCTTTTTACAAGATGCTATGAGCCAAAAAATGAGCCCTGGAAAGCATTTAATGAGTACAAAAGTTGTGAGTTAATTAGTTAGGAAAAACTTGCTGCTTGTTTTTTTTTTTTTTAATTGAAACACGATGCAAATTTCACGACCCTTCACAAATAATTATGAACCTTTTCAGCCTTTCAGGCCTCAGTTCAGCAAATTCAGACACTCGTCAGGGCTTATGAGGACACTAGTGGCTAATATGAAGCCCGTCAATTTTTTTAAAAAGAGATTAGAAAAAAACTTCAGCTCCTTCAGTTTAAATCTGAGACGAGTGTCTGTACAACGACCCTTAAAGAAAGAGTAATAATTATGTTTGGTTAATTTCCATTAAAAGGACAAAAAAAATATGCAGCGAGGCTAAAAACAAAAACATGAAGATAATAGTGGAGCACCTCAATCATCCACAGCCTCAACAAACTGAGAGCAATCAGAGAAGAGTTTGTTCTCCTGAGTCAGTCCAACGGGAGAAATTACAGCTTTTACCCAAAAGCAAAAATTTCTCTATTCAGAAGAAAACGCAGCCGCTTATTAAGATGATAGCATGTTTTCCATGTCCCCAAAGTGCTGCTTCAGTTCCTGAGGGAGCTCCGATTTCCTCCCTCACCATGAGACGCTGAAGAGCCAGGAGGTAAATCTCAGGCAGAGAGTGACATGAAATATTCAGGATGGCAGAGTTTCTTGTTACCTGATCAGGATGATTTGTGCTTGTTTTGAAGTTAATTAAACAGACGAGGCTTTTGTTTGTTGGTAACCACCATCTCTGCGCTGACGATCTTTATCTAACATGAAGATTTAAACCAAAGCTTCAAAAACATTCGCACCTGATAAATTCTCTTTTTCATCACTTTGCAGCTGTTAAGTTGTCAGAAGTGTGTCACAAACTCCCTCGGTGTGTTTAATTTTAATTGGTTAATTATCATCAACCAAGGAGCCAAATTTTAACCACAGATGTTGGACCTAAACCGCCTAAACCGCCTAAACTACGATCATCCAGATGGTGGGAACAATTACAGAGCTGCTGCATCTTCACCAGATAAAGTCTTTAAAGGTTTAATCCGTCCACTCTGCAGCTCGACAGGAGGAATGAAGAAGTTTTAAAAAGACGTGATCCCCCTGAGGACAGCCGGAGGTTTATCCTGAAGACTCTTTATGACCAGCGACAAACAAAAGAGACAATTAGCGACTGTTTCTTTGTTAACAGAACCGTCTGAAACCTCATCGACTGTACGTACAACAGACAACGTGCCTTCTTTCACAACCATCACGAGATATAATCAACATGTTGAGGTCAAAATACACCAAACACTTCTCCTGAGCTCCGGATCAGATACTGAAGAAATGATGGAGGAACAGGAAGTCATTCGTACGTCTTCAGTCCAGCGAACCTGCTGACTCCTGGTCCGGCTCCGCTCATTACGTCCGTTTGTTGTTGTAGTCCAGATAAAAACCATCCGGTTTGACTAAAACCAGGACAGGTTTATTACCGACCCGTACCGTCACTTCTTGGTTCCCTTCTGTTGGGATGCCAGAGATCCCGATCCAACGCAGGAGGTGGAGCTAGAAACACTGCAGTCTGTTGATTGGTCGAAAGAATCGTCACTTCCTGTGTGAGAGCGGTATTAAAGAACAACACATGATCCGCCATGTTTGAATCTCTAGTGGACTTCCTGAAGAAACCCTCTTTTTTTGTGGGGGAAATGGCGTCACGAACTGTTTGTCTTCTTTGTTGGATTTATTAGCACGGTACACTGTTTTGCGTTGCTATGCCGTCACGCTATTACGTAGCTGATGTGGCTGTCAGCATCTGGCTTACACGCCGCCTACCGGGACGAGGACAGTTGGCTGTGGAAACGCAAACAGGATCGAGCTTTACCGATCCGACCCGTTCTGAACTGGACTGATCCGACCCGGAACGCTTGGTGGTAACGGGGCTGAAAATAGAAGGCTAGCGTATCTGATCCAGAGAGCTCTGACCTGCTGGTGGTCCAGATGACGCAGGGCGTTGGCTTTTGACTGAGGAGGGAGGAGCTTCAACACTTTCAGAGCCTGTCGACGCCTCAGAAAAGTCATGATTGTACGTTTTAATGTTTGTTTTGGTCATTTTCTTTGACGTAACTGAGCCTGGTGCTAATCTACCGCAGAGTGATCGTCTACTTCGTGAACTGTGGTTGTGTTTTTTTAAAGGACTGACTCGTTGGAGTTGAGTTTTCAGCACCACATTTATAAAACCGTGCAGTGTTTGCTGGCTTTGCTGGCTTTATGGTAGCAGACACAGAGGAGTGAAGAAACAGCGTGATAGCACCAGGATGAAGAGGAACAAGAAAGCAGCAGATGCAGCACAAACCTGAAGAATTGATTTAATGGATAAAAACACAAACAGGTGGATGCTGTGCTCGGTGTCCGCGGCCCCTCCGGAAAATTCCCACCACACACCGTCACAATGCAGCCACTGACGGGGTAAAGAAAACCTCATTTCTGCTTTTCTCCTGATGAAAAACATGAAGGCACTCAGGAGATGAAGGGCGACTACAAAGAGAGGAGGAGGAGGAGGAAGAGGAGGAGGTGGGAATTGAGAGCAGGTAGCTGAATTGACGTATCGAGCGCCTGGAGAGGGGCGGCGCGGCGTGGTGAATGAGCCTGCTGAGGTGCTGAATGGATTCTGCTGTAATGAAACGATTACCTTCACAAAGGACCCGGCATGATGAGGAAGCAAAAAACAATTATGCTAAAAGGGGAAGGGTCAATTTCAGCAAATCTCTGCTGCTAACTGGGTTCCTGCTAACTGTAGCTGTTGGATGGTTCTCTGGTTGAGTAATGAGAGTTTTTGCTCTCAGAGTGAAGAGGTTTGATGGACCGCTTCATGTGGACTTTCTTGTTAAAAGCTGTATCAACATGCTGTCAACAGGACGGCCATCGTAAACGCTCAGCTTCACCATCTCTCCAACAATTAGCCCGTGGATCAGACACTTCCTGTCAGCGTCATGTCGGCAGCAGGCGCTTTGCAGCTCCTGATGGCTTTTTAATGAAGTCTGGGCTCATCAGGCCTCCTGTTTTTAATTTGATTAAAGGACGAGGAAGTAAAACAACGTTTGATGAGACTGACACTTCCTGAACTTGTATCGGCTCTTCACTTAACGCCGTTTAACCACCAGCTGAGGCTTTCAGAGAGAGAGAGAGGAGGGCTGAGGGAGGGGTCTCAAACCCAACATGTGACCAAAAAACAACATTAATGGATTTAACTACAAAACAATCTGGAGAAACGGATCAAATAAAATCTGATTATGTCATAAAATGCACAACAACACAAGAAACTGCAGTTCCTTAGATGGCCACCGGAGGCTGGCCCCAAAAGTGAGTCCTTCCTCATAAGACTTGATGTTAAAGCCCTGAACTTTACAGCCGAGTATCAGAGACGTTTATGGTTCTAATGGCTTCTATCTTTCATCAGAACGACACTTAAATGAACTCTTCACGGTTGTTTGTTGCTCACGTGCTTTAACCATGAGGCACGCAGGAGACATTAAATACTTGTTAGCGCTTGCAAGCAGGACGGGCTAAGGTGTTTGGCCAATGAGGGAGCATAAAAAGAGCGACCAGTGACCCATGAGAAGAACGTGTCCAGGAAAGGAGCGGTGTTCTCTTTATGAAAGTTTTTGAGTTTCAAAACATCCAAAATAAATAAATAGATAAAAAAACGACTTATTGTGAGATACGCTGAATGTTTGGCTTCACGGTTGTCTGATTCAGGAACAGGCTTCTTCTGTGAGTGCAGCTGAAACAAGGCAGAAAATAATCGAGGAGGCACAACATATGACAAGAAAAGCCTCCATTCCTTTTCTGCTCCTTCAGCCCGGCGACTGCCTTTTTGTGTCGGTATCGTCGCAAACAAACATTGATGAAGAAACAGAGAACAGCTCTGAGAATCTGCTCACTGTAACCAAATTTTTGAAATCTGTTTTTTTTTTCACACAATAACTGAAAACTAAAGCGGGGTACACACACAAAGATTACTGGGCTGTTTTTGTCCCGACTTTGTCCTAAATCTTATCAGATTATCCTGTAGTCTGCGATGCATTCAGAGTGAATTTGTCCTGATAATCGGCTCAGATTGGTCGGGGCTGAACGACCAAAAATCTTCATGTGTGTGGGGAAAGCCGACGCCTCCCGAGTCATGACTCCATGAGTTGTGACATGGAATTGAATGTAGCCAATCAGGAGATGAGCTGACTGAGGAACGAGGAAGTAGTTGTAAACAAAAACAAGCATGGCTGACCTGACACGGAAAGTTTGTGAGGAAAATCTGTGTTCCCGCCGTTTTCAGGATTTTTTTTTCCCAGTCTTTTCTTTTTTTTGGTTCGGGAATTTTCTGTTAAAAATCGCCCAAAGACCACCATCATTCCCTCTTCTAAGTTATGTTTTGTAATTACCGGTTGTTGCTATCTGTTGCTATGTTTCTTCTTCTTTGTCTTTGTTAGATCACGTTCGGTCAGGTGAGATTCCTGTCTTGGAGGACGGGATTCTAGATCGGTGGTGGGACAGAATGGTTCTGTGTGTGTACGATCCAAACTGTCCAATGCCTGATTGTTGATCTTCATGTGTGGGCTCTCTGACAGATAAAACATGTCTTCCTGATCTGTGTACCCCGCTTTAACAGGACTTCCTGTCTTATGAGCCACATTCAGCGGTAAATTCCTGAAACATATCTTTGACATGGCTTTAGAGTGAGTGAAAACATGCGGGACGACAGATTGGGGGAAGTAAAGTCGCTCTAAGCTTCTGTCCCATCACAGGAGGATCTGACAGATCTTAGGAAGTTTACTTCCTGCTGTTGGAAGGTGACGCTGAAAGCGGCTCCATCATCTTGCGGGTAAAGGAGCTAACTCGATGGCTAAAACGCCAACACAGGAAGCTTAGCTTTGGTATCTTCAGTATCACTCACGTCTGGCTCCAGAAAGCTGGAAACAGTTTCAGTGTCTAACTGAAGCCTACAGCTGACTTCATGGAGGCTGTTTCCTGAGTTTACTGGAGCTCACAGCCTGACTCCAGCTGTCACTCTGAGAAACATCTCCACTCTTTGCCTCTTCATGGAAAAGTGGAGCAGTAAGTCAGAGCCGGTCAAACTGTGCTCCTCCAGGATCAATAGGCCGTGACCTTAAATCTGCAGGATGGATCTGAACCCTCGGCCCGTCAGGAAGTCACCGCTCGGCCCTGACGTGGCCACAAACTTCGCTGAGCAAGCAAACGATGGAGTCACGGTCCTGCAGCTCTCGTGTTCTGCAGAGGCATCACATGCAGTTACAGTCACTTTAACCCCTCCTGCATCCAGGTTACTGCGAGTGTGTGTGTGTGTGTGTGTGTGTGTGTTTAATCGACAGGCTCTCATCAGCAACTAACCGGCAGTGTAACCTGAGGCGACGTGACTGCAGGAGGGTTGTTGTTTGTCCACTTTGCAGCCTGTTTGTTCAGGTCTTCTGGCGAATCAATGAGCACGGTGGTGGAAAAATCAAAGACACGCTGAGCAGGAGCGATGGCCGCCTGTTTTTCTGTTTGATTATCGGTTTATTCCTTTGACACCATGTCAGATCTATGCTAACTCACACTGACATGCTAACACACTTTGAGCCGTCGTACCTTCCTCTTCGCCGTCTTTCTTCGGGTGACTCACCGCTGAGGTAATTATGGAGCCATTACTTCTTTTACTGAGCGAGGGATGAAGTCAGAGCTGCTTTTTATTCACTTTAAAGGTCGAGCTGGGAGAAACCCTACGGATGCTCCGTGATGATAGATTTACATCCTTTTACTGCTGCTCACATGCTCCTCTGTTGTATTTCAAAAATTAATTTAATCAGTTTGTGGTTTCTGTGGAGCGCAGCACAAAAAGAAAAACAATTTACGACTCAGAGTAAAATCTTTGTCCTGTTTCTGGACTGTTCTCCGCAGATTTTCATTGAATTTACGTCCCTGTTATTGCTTCTTAATTTGAGACACAGCCAGCGCTCCTGGCGAGGGTTTACATCCTGTGGAGGAGGTCGTATGGCGCTGTTCTGATTTAGAAATGACCCGGGTCGGAGATGACGTCGCCAAGTCTCTTTTCTCAATGAGGTGGCGGAGCTGGCGGAGCGTCTTCTTCTTCTGCTGCCGTCATTTTCATCAGTTTGGGCTGAAATCTGCAGCATTCGAGGAGAAACAAGCAGCCCAGCGTTCTTCCAAACAAACTTTTCAGACAGATTTGGAAGTGATTTAAGAAAAGTATTTATCAGCACGTCTGAAAGCTTTTTTTCTCCATAAACTGAATCTTATCTCCCGTCATCGTCTGTCGCTCTGCTTCAGGGAACAAACTGCCACAAGAGCCGCTGAGAAGGGCTTAATCCCAGGGGTCAGATTGGGGATTTAAACTCACCAAATCAGCACAATGTCCCCCGAGTGTCCCACTGTAAAAACTCACCAACGCACAGATTCACTTCCCCTGTTCTTCTACTCTTCTATTAAAGACTTCTGCTGAGAAAAATGTCTCAGTTCTGGTGTTTCCTCCATTATCAGACATTTAAAACAAACGCTCTGTGAATACCACCCAAATAAAAACTGAGCCATCAGTGATGAGATAATAATTCTTTTATTGTCATTTTTTATACTTTTGATTGGCGTAAGTTGGTGGGTGTCAGAGAAAGGCTGTCATAACAGCTTGTTTCAACATTTTCCAGAGCAAATATTAACAACAGCTTCCACTTTCAAGTGTTTATAGTAGAAAAAACTGTCATTACAGCTTGAGCTCAGAGATAAGAGGTACCAGTCTGTCCACAGGGGGCGCCAAACACAACCCAAACTGAAAGTTCCACACAAATGTCATAAAAACCCTCTAAACCTGGTGACTGACCCGTAACACACAAACAGATATTGGTACAGATGTGGACCCAGATACCAGTCTGCGTCCAAAACAGAAGTCCCCGCTAAGATAGAAACACAAGACCACCCTCACACACACTCTCACCTCTTTATGCCCTACACACAGCCCCGCTCATCACTCACTATTACATCATGCAATTAAAGCTGAACATCGGCGCTCTGGCTGGGCCGGGTTCCAAACACAGTGTAAACTCAGAATTGATTTCCCCTCCACACAGACCCGCTCTGCTCAAAGAAGAAAACAGTCCTGTGGATTCTCAGATTAACGCAGCAGAACGGAGACGACGGCGTTACAGCCCCGCACACACACCCTGCCACATGGGATCAGACAGCATAATGAAATAAGGCTCAGGAATGATGAATTATGGGTAATTACAGGGCGACTGCTGCCTGTGCAAAGAACACTCAATATTAAGTCTCTATTTACGAACACTTCATGAATATTAAGTATCGTATCCATGAATCAGAGGTGTGAAGGTCTCATTAAGTCCAACTGGATTGGTTCACAGCCGGCCCTCAGGCCACAAACGCCTCCCAGGTGGAGTTAAAGAGGTTCAAACGTCTTAATGGAGGAATTCCAGCGGAGTCAGAACGATTCAAAGCTGACTCAAAGTTTGACTCCCAAACAGCTTAGCTTGAACTCAAACCCTGAACAGTAACATTTGAGCGACTCATCTCAAGCCAGAGGCGAAGACGAAACTCCCAAAACAATAACCAGACTTACTGATGCTGGAACGTTCCCTCCATTTGACCTTTTTACGATCCAATGATGAAAAACAGCCTCACAAGAAATCCAAACCTGTCAAGGACGCAGATTAAAACCTCATCTCACGCTAACTTCATGTCATCAACATGTCGAGAATCGACCGGAGGACGTCTGTTAGAAGTCGGGCTTTTATTTTGGAAAGGAGTCGATCAGAGACGAGTTATTTTAACTGAAACGTTTCCTGAGCAAAGTTTGACTTTCTGTTGTCATTTTACTCTTTATTACCAAATTTAAAAACACCCCCCCACTCATCAACACACACACTTCCTTAGCTTTTATGCTAATCGATTCATACCAGACTATAACGCCATTCCCTGACGTCCTTGAGGTCTTTTCCCACTTCCATAGTTAACTTTTCCCCGTTTTCATGAACTAAAGTCAAAGTTCAAACATATGATATTCAGGTCCTCTTGTGGACTCCATTCTGCTTTGTTGATCAGTAAATACAGACTTAAAGAACAGTACATGCTTCTGACTGAGACAGGCCTTTATTTTACCAGGGCCCTGCCTTTAATTGGGGCAGGCTTGTATTAGAAGTTTTACGGTAAGAAAACAAACAGGAGTTATTACTGTTTCCTTTTAAAAACTTGAGGACGTTAACTGTTTCCAACCCTCATGTTGTCCATGGGCTTCTATGAAGCTGACCAATCAGATGAAAGTGGGCTTAAAGGGGGGGTGCCTTAAAGGGACAGTAACAGAAACGGTTTATTTTCATCAAAGGATGAGCAGAAGAGAAGCATTGAAAGGCCGGTGCAGAGCAGTAAGTATTTCTTTAAACTGTGACTCATACAAAGATCTCTTAAAGGAGTCTTAGAATGAAGATACAGAACTGAAGTCAGCGTTGATGTTCTATTTTAGATTTCTACTGAACTCTAATCCAATATAGCGGCTTCGAATAGATGATCCTTTTTCTTCTACACCCCCAAAGAGATTCCAGCTTTGATTCTCAGAGCTGCGCTGTAATGAAGCGAGGCGGCGCTCACTGAAACAAACAGCACAAGGACAAACAATCTCACAGCCCAGGAGTTTAATACAGGAGCAGACGGCGCAGGACGCCCACCGGGGACAGCGCCTTGGCCCGTTCTCACTTCTTAGGATGGCTGGCTGAGCGTGCAGACGCTCTGAGGAGAGAGAGAGATCAGATGGTGGGTGCTGCCGGGCGGAGCGAGCCTCTTCGGTGTTCCTCAGGATGGCTTTTGTTTGGGGTCAGGGTTGATGATTGTGAACGCTTCGGCTGGCGACAGAGGAAGAGCTGTGGATACAGTGTTTGGATGAGAACAGACCTGAACTGTAATTTCTGATTACTGTTACACTCCTCGTGTAAACAAATGCAGACTTCTTCTTCTTCTTCTCTAGTTTAGTACTGTTGTAGACGTGTGTTTGCGAGACATCGCCCCCTGCAGTTTGGGAACAGACGCCACACGTTCTCTCATACTGAGTCTGTGCGTCTTGTTTGCGTGCCTCATGTGAGCTTTACTGTGAAACTCAAAGCTCGCCTCTTAAGTCATCTCCTGCTGAACGACTGATTCATTTTTCTGAACACACGTGTGAGGCCACAGTTACTGCAGATCAAAACATGCTTTCATATCCAAGACTCCAAACTCACGCAGGATTTGCTTGATTTGTTTCTTTTTAGGAAAAGATTTGTTCGAGGGGTTCTGTTAAGATGACAAATATAAACACAGAGCCAGTAACCTTCTGTCAAACAAGGGGACCACTGAGGTGAGAGAGTTATGCATACATGATGAGACTTGATTGAAGCTCTGTGTTTGTTTCTAGATGAACCAGAATCAACCTTAAGTCAGCATTTCAATAAAGGTGACCTACATCTCCAAACGCCTCTTCGTAACGCCTCTCTGCAAACCAACGTGTGACATCACTGAGACTAATCCATGTTTAATACAGTCAACAGGTGATTCAGACTCATCGGAGAGTCTTTGCCCTTTCAGCTCCGTGTGATTCTGTGGTCATCTGAGGTCTTGTGCCCTGAGCAGCAGCAGGATTCATCTCCCTGCGGCGTCCAGACGACGGGGGCGGAGGATGGAGCTGATGACTCCTGTGGAGGCTGATGAAATGAGGAAGCTGATGAAACAGCCAGAGCTGTTATGGGCATCATTACATAAATGAACCCAAGGCAGAGAAAAAGTTGTAATTAAAGGGACAGCGGCGATATGACGGGCTAGAAATGAGGGTTTGCTGCAATCAGACTCAGACTGAACAATGTGAGCAGGAACCAACAGGCTGAGCATGCAGATCACAGCCGCCCTGACTCAACTCCAGCTCCAGCTCTCATATCGTCAGCTTCTTCATCCTTCCTGCTCTTAATCTTCTCTCTTTATTCAAAGCTTCCTCCAGCCTCGACTGAGCTCAGTACTTTCCTGTCACTGTCTCACCCTGCAGAGATGATTGATCCCTGCATTACTGTGAATTAGGGAAGGTCAATATTTCCTCCTGATGTGGTTTCTTGTGAAGGGCTGCGGTGTTTACCGGCTGGTGCAACCAGAGAGCCGGCTTGAGTCAGAGCAGAGGAGAGCAGATGGGATTAGTTATAATGCATGAAGAGCCGACATAATTCTGAGAAATTTTGGAATATAATGGGACAGTGGAGAGATTTATGAGTGCGCTGGTTAAATCAGTTTTTGGAGTAAACACAGTGAAGTGGAGGCTCGGTGTCGATGCCTGTTTGATAAACTGATGATGTTCCGACTGTTTGAAACAAAGGCAGACGTGCTGCTAGTCGGCCCTTCCCTGCAGACTTTATGTGGACTGTTTCATTGACCCAACAAGCGTCGGTGATCAATGTCCCATGTGATCGAGCGTGACATTACTTCCTTTGGGCTACTGGCAGCGATCCTGCACGTGTCCGCTGCAACAACAGAGAGCAGACGAGGTTCAGAGCCGAGCACGGGGACGTTAGGAACAGAATCTACGTCACATACATGGAGGGAGACGGTGAAGCCGGAGGTGGTGTGAAGAGAAAAGGCAGGAAGTGAGAGTGGTGGAGCCGCTGTGCATGTGAAGCAGTGACCTTTGGGATTTAATGCTAAAGAACAACGAGGTAACACAGAGCTATGAGGAAGGAAGGGGTTAAAACCAGATTAACTTTGGTTTAAAAAACAATCAGCTCCTCCTGTTAGATAAAATAAAACAAGGAGTTCCTTTAGCTGACATGAAAAGGTAGCATCAAGTCTGTTAGCTAGCGGTTAATAGTCAAGTTTCCATTAAATTACCTTTAAAAAGAGGTCAGTGAGTTAGCTCCAAGTCATGCTAGCAAAAGTAAAACAATAAATGAAATAATCTGGGTCTGTATACACGTCCAGTAATTTAGCCTTAGGTCACATAAGCTAACAAAGAAAGCTAACAATGTAGCCTTAAACCATATTAGCTCATCTGACTCAGCCTGAAGTGACGTTAGCTCATCTGACTTAGCCTGAAGTCTCGTTAGCTCATCTGACTTAGCCTGAACTCATGTTAGCTCATCTGACTTAGCCTGAACTCATGTTAGCTCATCTGACTTAGCCTGAAGTCATGTTAGCTCATCTGACTTAGCCTGAACTCATGTTAGCTCATCTGACTTAGCCTGAAGTCACGTTAGCTCATCTGACTTTACTCACCTGACTTAGCCTGAAGTCTCGTTAGCTCATCTGACTTAGCCTGAACTCATGTTAGCTCATCTGACTTAGCCTGAACTCATGTTAGCTCATCTGACTTAGCCTGAACTCATGTTAGCTCATCTGACTTAGCCTGAACTCATGTTAGCTCATCTGACTTAGCCTGAACTCATGTTAGCTCATCTGACTTAGCCTGAACTCATGTTAGCTCATCTGACTTAGCCTGAAGTCACGTTAGCTCATCTGACTTAGCCTGAACTCACGTTAGCTCATCTGACTTAGCCTGAACTCATGTTAGCTCATCTGACTTAGCCTGAAGTCTCGTTAGCTCACCTGACTTAGCCTGAACTCATGTTAGCTCATCTGACTTAGCCTGAAGTCTCGTTGGCTCACCTGACTTAGCCTAAAGCCACATTAGCTGCCAAAAATGATATACTAAATTAGCCTGAAGTCACGTTAGCTCATCTGACTTAGCCTGAAGTCACGTTAGCTCATCTGACTTTACTCACCTTACTTAGCCTGAAGTCTCGTTAGCTCATCTGATGTAGCCTGAAGTCTCGTTAGCTCATCTGACTTAGCCTGAACTCACGTTAGATCATCTGACTTAGCCTGAACTCATGTTAGCTCATCTGACTTAGCCTGAACTCATGTTAGCTCATCTGACTTAGCCTGAACTCACGTTAGCTCATCTGACTTAGCCTGAACTCATGTTAGCTCATCTGACTTAGCCTGAAGTCTCGTTAGCTCACCTGACTTAGCCTGAACTCATGTTAGCTCATCTGACTTAGCCTTAACTCATGTTAGCTCATCTGACTTAGCCTGAACTCATGTTAGCTCATCTGACTTAGCCTGAAGTCACGTTAGCTCATCTGACTTTACTCACCTTACTTAGCCTGAAGTCTCGTTAGCTCATCTGATGTAGCCTGAAGTCTCGTTAGCTCATCTGACTTAGCCTGAACTCACGTTAGCTCATCTGACTTAGCCTGAACTCATGTTAGCTCATCTGACTTAGCCTGAAGTCTCGTTAGCTCACCTGACTTAGCCTGAACTCACGTTAGCTCATCTGACTTAGCCTGAACTCATGTTAGCTCATCTGACTTAGCCTGAAGTCTCGTTAGCTCACCTGACTTAGCCTGAACTCATGTTAGCTCATCTGACTTAGCCTGAACTCATGTTAGCTCATCTGACTTAGCCTGAAGTCTCGTTAGCTCACCTGACTTAGCCTGAACTCATGTTAGCTCATCTGACTTAGCCTGAACTCACGTTAGCACATCTGACTTAGCCTGAAGCCACATTAGCTCACTAAAATGATATACTAAATTAGCCTGAAGTCCTGTTAGCTCACCTGACTTAACCTTAAGCTGTGAAGCCCTAAAAACCTGTGGACACTAAGTCAGCCATTTTGAAGAACAGGAAGAGGAAGGACACCGAACAATAAAGGGAAGAGATGTTCGAACATTGGCATCGTTTCTGAGGAAACAAAGAGGATCTTTGGCAAACACAACATCTCTGTTCACTGGAAGCCTGGAAACACTGTGAGGCAGACGCTGGTCCATCCCAAGGACAAAACACAAAGACACAAACAGAGCAGTGTGCTGCACGCTGTCCAGTGAAGTGAGGAGCGCTCACATTCCAGTCCCTCAACTAAAATATTTAATGTTTGTGCAAAATATAAATGGCTTTAAAATCAACTGTAACTGAATTATTTTAGAGATTTACTTTACACTGATTTTCTGTTAAAATAAACAGGAAGTCCAATTATTTTACTCTCGTCTGTGAGAGCTAGAGACTCGTTTGACCCGTTGACTCTCCATTCAGGAAACTGGATGTGAGGTTTTTATTCTTAGTGCTGATGGGAATGAGAAAAAACTCCCTCCATGAAGAGTTTAATGGCAGCATTTCCCCCCCTGAAAACTCAATAACAGTGTTTCTCTTTAGAAAGAGCTTCAGATGAGAAACAGTGAATCCAGTCAGTGATGGTCGGTTGTTCCTCAGCTCAGAGAGTCCTAATGGTGTTTATCACCTTTATCGTGCATGATGGAAATCTGAAGGATGATAATGGAAGATTAAACTAAATGAGAGGATGGAAATGTTGTTAGCTGGGAGTGCAGATGACCTAGTGGTTCAGGTCCGACCTCTAAGAAAACTTCGTACGAATCCCTGTCGGCCATGAAGAGTCGGTTAAGGTCAGTGTGTCGTTCTTTTAGTGTCGGATAAAGAAAACGACGGCACACACAAAGCCTGAGGAGAGACACAGACACACTAACTACAGAACAGAGACGGCCGTCTGCCAGCAGCTCTGACGCCTGTTTGACTCTGGAGGCTGAATTCAGCTTTGAATCGGTTTCACAGGCACAGTTTATCAGACTGCACAGTCATTTTGTGATTCCTTTTTTTGGGGGCTTTTATTAGAAATCACAGAAGAGAGATAAAGAGAGAGGAAGGGGAGGGTTTGGCCAAAGATAAAGCTCTCTCTGCCAGTTTCATGATAAGAATCCGAAAGCAGGAAACAGGTGGTGGGAGCGCACGTGTCAGAAGATATCCTCAGAAAGCCGGCTCAGAAAGAGCCAGAAGGTAATAAAAACTCCTTTAATTATGATCGTTGATTATTTTCATGAAATGTATTGAAGTGAGCGACACAAGCAGAGAAGGAAACCTCCAGAACAGCTTCTACAAAGACCGTTTCTGGATCACAGCGTGCGGCCAAGTCTTCTTTGGCTAATCTATCAAGATCCTCCAGATTTGATGCTCTTCTGGTCTGAACCCTGGTCTCCAGTTCAGCCCCCCTTACAGATTTCAGTAGGACTGAAGTCAGGTCTATGTGCAGGCCAGTCAATAAGGTTCACGTCTGTTTTCTAGTGCTAGTTTTTCCCCAGGAGCCATGTATGTTTTGACTCGTTGTCATATTGGAAGACAAAGTCAGGACCCAGACTCAGACCCCAAATCTTCGCTCCGTCACGGCACTGGATAGGTTTCTGTTCAAGTCGGTGTGTCGACTCACACTGGATCTGATCCAGCACATCATGAGTGAAGAGAGGCTGATCAATGTAGAGGGAAGTGTGTGAACTTCTCAGTCTCGTGACTCCAGCCGTCTTGTCAGTCCTTGCTGGGCCTGAGTTGACGAACGCAGTCAACACGCAGCAGAGCAGAGCGGGACCGTAGACGCATCTGGTGTATTTGAAGTGTTAGCATCTTCCAGTCTGCTAGTTTGAAGGTCTCTCTCTCTCTTTCTCTCTCTCTCTCTGTCTCTCTGTTCTGTTAAAGTGGACTTTCACTTGGCCTGCATCCTCCACAGCAGTCCATTTCTGGGACATCAGGTCTCTGGTGACCGTCTTCTTTGACGATTCCTGACTCGGCTAAGTCTTGACCTCGTGTAGTTTGGTGGTTGTTTTCAGCTCTTCAGAGCTACACGTCCCTCTCTCTAGTTCTCTTTCCAGAGTCCAGTTTGAAGTCTTTGTCTGTCTCCCTCTGACAGACTTGTTCTGGACTGTGTTGGTCTCTCTCTCTTTAAGTTTCTTGACGATCTATCTCTCTCCACATCTTGACACTTTGGAAACGATGCTGTGATAACTTTGTAAAACCTTCTCCTGAGCGTCAGCAGCTCTTTTCCTCCAGTCTGAAGTGATTTCTTTAGTTTTTATCACGATGCTGTCTCAGAGCCTGAGCTGAGGTGGAGGATTGCACACCCCTAACTGAGCTTTGACTCAATAAAAAGGTCGGTTCTTGAAGGGGGGACGATTTTGACCCTGGTAGTTTTTGTTTCTGTGTGCAAAGTTGAATAATGTAAGCAGTCAAACTAAAACCCAGATGTTTGGAAAAGCTGTGTTATAATTTGTTGATCTGTTTGACAACACTGAGGACATTTTTGAAAAGAACTTTGACCTGGGGCTGATAGTTTTGACCTCATCTGTACCTAAAGGGTGTGAAAAGCCTCTGCAGTGATTTTAAAGTGGTTTAAATTCAGCTTCAGCTTCTGTTTCTGCTTTTTTTTTCTCTCATCTTGAGTCTGACTCAGCAGAAAATACCTCCATGTTTAAGTCTCACTTCATCGAGCAAACTTTCCCATTAACTCAAACCGAACTTTTGGACTTCAAATGCAGCTAACTCAAAGCTGCTGAAGTGTTCGCTCCTTCCTGTTCTCCTCTGGATACATCAAAGCTGTCGCTTTGCTGCCCTTCCTCTTCCTCCTCCTCTTTGGCTCCGTTTTCTTTGTGTTATGCTGGAAAAAGAGGCGTATTTTAAATCTCAGACAGGTGTAACCTTCTCCCTCCCGCCTCCACGTATGTTGGTCTGCAGGTTTAGCTCTTCGTCCTGTGTCATGTCTCGCTTCAGCTCACCTCCTAAACCACATTTCCTACAAGCGAATCTCTGACCTTCAGCTGATTTATTAAGGTGCTTCCTCTGTTTCCATTTGTACTTAGTATTCATGTCTTCTCTCAGGCCTGTCTCCTTGGGTACTTTCTGCATCCGCGGGGAGTCGAGTAAATGTCATTTTTTTCTCAGAGATAATTGGACCCTGGAACATAGCGGGAGGGATTTTCTCCGAGCTTCACTCAGACAATCTGACATCCAGGTTAACGTCTGTTCACATCAGCTTTGCGACGCAGCAGAACTTGAGTCTCGACCCGAACAAACTGACGGTTTCCCCTGTTCTCTTTTTTTCCCTGAGCGGTGTGCTCTCTTTACCCTTTTCAGTCATTCCTCATTAAGATGCAGACCTGATGAATTTTACAGAGGTGAACGGATAAACATCTCTTTGGGACTTTCGTCGGAGGTAAAAGTTCTCCTGACGGTCAAACATTCAACAAGCAGAACATCTTCCTCCTCCGCTCTGCTGATCTGGAACAGGACGCCACAGGAGCTGCGTTTGTCAACAGAGCTGTCAATCAAAACCACGGACTCTCTTTCTAAACGTCTACATTTCTTAGTAACATCTGAATTCTGAGTTGAGCATAAAGCAGCATGAAAAGCACCAAACTCAACCATAAAAAAACAGGTTTGAGGTTCTTTGTGTTTTTGGATTTTGTCGTCCGATTCGTGTCCCATCTGTTAATTGTTTTGGCTTCACTTTTAGGGAGCTGTCATCAACAGCAGACACATTTCTTTTGAATACTAACCAGCACCTGCAATGATACCAGCAGGATTATACGGTTTCCTTTCTGAGAGAGCGGCGGCACTCAGGGGTTTGTGATGTTTTGTTGAAGTGATCTCAAACATACTTTAAGAGCCGCGTATTCGATGAAACTCCTCTGGGTCTTCTCCCTCTTTCAAAGAAAAATCTCTCTCCAGAGACGTTTGTCTTTTACTCTTTTCAGCTCGATTTTGGGGTCGATTGATTTTACGGGCCTCTCAGCCCCGACGTTGACGGATATGGATCAAGGCTTAACAGTCAAGAGCACGAATAGGCATAACAGGGCAGATAGAGAGTCTGCAGCCAGGTGGCTGTAGTTCCTCAAGTGTCCACTAGAGGCTGGCTGCAGAAACATCATAAACCTCATACTCACCCATTCAAAATGCAGATCTTTGCAACAGAAATAAAGACGATTACAGCTACATCTGAATAGTTCCGTTTTTTTTCGTTTGTTATCAAAGTTTTGCCCATATAAGGGCACGACTAGCTTGACTGACAGGTGAGCACGCTGTAGCTGTCTGCAAAGAGGCTAAAGGCCCGCCTCTTTTCCTCGTCCTAACTCAAACAACACAAGGTTTAGTTCCACATTTCCAATGTGACTTCAAAACCGCATCTCAAACTGCCGACTACCCGAGCAGCGCCGACTGATCGGCAGAAATTTAGTTCGTGAAAAAGAGCGAAATCTACTGTATGCCAAAAATTTCTGGGCGTCCTGCTGACCTGAGAAAACTTCTGGGTACGCAATGAGCCGGTCTACCGTTCTACTCTTTCCCAAGATGAAGGATGCTAATGCTGGTTAGTCAGAAGGGCTCAAAGTCAGAAGGCCCATTAGTCAGACAGCCTGTTAGTCAGAACATCAAAAGGCCCATTAGTCAGACAGCCTGTTAGTCAGAACATCAAAAGGCCCATTAGTCAGAAAATAAAATTTGTTTGGATTTAGTCGATATTCTCAAATCTGGACTCATTTCCTTTCTGATTTTGTGACTCACGGGCCCTCTAACTGGAGGCCCTTCTGACAATAAAGTGACTCAGTTATAGGAACAGCTTTGTCCAAACAGGGGCGCTAAAACTGACACAAACAGAATTATCTGTTCAGGCCCTTTAAAGGCTGATCCACTGATAAAAGTTTTTCCAGGAGGTGAAAAATCATGATGCAACAAAGCTGACAGTTCACCTCCATCTTTCTTCAATTTGTGGTTTTTAGATCTCACCGAGTCTAAAGTTTGGTACTTTGATCAATGACAGTGACTTCGTTTGTTTTTCTCCTCCATGCTGACTGGTCCCATCCATCCTGCATCTGAAGCTTTTGTTTGGATTGTTGTTAAATCCAGTAAGTGTTTATTTTTTGTTGTTTTTGTCCAACAAAACCTCCGTATTTCACACCCCAGTGAAGCCATGCTGAGGATGGTCTGTGCTTCCTGTTTATGGTGAATAAATAAGAGTTTAAAATACACTGATGGCCTCACCAAGCCTTCACACTCATTCTGGGTGAGAAAACATTGATCTATCAGATCAATCTCCATGAGCCAGAAACTGAATTTAGGACACCAGTCTGAATTTGACCCAAGAGGGTTTGTCCCACATCCTAAAAATATCATTGAAACCAAAGCTGTTGGTTTCAGAAGGCGTGTTTAGCGGAGATGACGGCAAAGACTCTTAAACATTTCCCTGTTTGGTAAAGTGTTGATTATATCTGCTCTTAAAGTTTTATGAAAGCTGTTAATGAAGAAATTTACTGTCAGTGGTTTGCAAGAAAAACAAACCCAAGAGAGAGACGAGGAGGATGAGGTGAAAATGACACATTTTGTGTTTTTAAAGAAGCTGTAAACGTCTTTTTTTAACCAGCCTCCAGCTCGCAGCTGTGGAGATGTCTCAGGAACATAATGAAAGGTCAGCGTGTAACAATGAGAGGAAGGTATTTTAAGCTGCGTCGATGAGCTTCTGTATCTGATCTTTTCTTTCCTCCAGGTTGAACATGCGGTGATGATGTGAATGAACACTGTTCCTGACACTTTTTGACCTTTTTGAAACTCTTCCTCCTCCTCTTCAGATCTTTGTTAAAGCGGAGACCTCACGGTTATTCAAAGTCTCCACAGAATAAAGACTTCACTGTAAAACGTCTTCAAAGACGGAGCATTAATGAACCTCGACGGTGTTTCTGTCTGTGGCACATTTTCACTTTTCCTCCCCCACATCATCTGAGTGTGATTGACAAGCAGCCGTCCTTTTATGTCAGTGGGTGGCGAGTTACATAAGGCGGAGGGTTGATGGAGGGATGATTGCCCTCAGTGCTGCTTCTGCCCGTACAGCGCTCCATGTAGCCTTGGACATCAGAGGAACGCATGTCGTCCATTCAGCTAGGAGTCCGTCTTTATCTGCTCAATCAAATGTTATTACACCACAACACTGCTCGGCTCGGAGACAGAGCTGCTCTGTTCTGGACCACTGATTCACCTTGTTTTCTGGATGAGAGTGAAAAAGAGACCCTTTCAATCAGTGTCCTTCTTCACTGAGAGCTGCAGCTGCTTCTGCTACATTGAAACTTTAAGGTTAACTTACAGTTGTAGTTCAAGTCTTCTTTAAGCTTCTGAGATTACCTGTCATAAATAAGGTTAAAGAGAGGGTACCGTCTCAATGATATCTCTGTGGTGGCTTTAAAAATATATATGACCTAAAAAGTTCTTCATTTAATGCTGGTGTCTTCAACCCCCTCATTTCAGCTACTGTCTCTTTAAGAAACTTCAGAGCACTCTAAAACCCAACATTCCCAATGCCATGTTGATGCTTCATTTTAGCTACTGTCTCTTTAATAAACTTCAAGGAACTCTGGAACCCAACATTCTGGAAACCTCCTTGAAACTAAATTTCAGAGGCTCTCTGTAAAAAACTTAAAGGAACTGTAGAAGCCAACATTTGTGACATTCAATTTTAGCTACTGTATCTTTAAGAAAGCATTTTGGAACCCATCATTCTGGAAGCCTCCTTGACACTAAATTTTAGCTACTGTCTCTTTAAGAAACTTGATAGCACTCCAGAATCAAACATTCTGAGAACCTCCTTGAAACTAAAATTCAGATACCGTCTCTTTAAGGAACTTGACACCACTTCAGAACACAGAATTGTTGAACCCTCTATGACACTTATTTTCACCTGTTGTCTCTTTAAGAAACTTAAAGGAACTGTAGAACCCAACTTTTGTGAGAATCCTTGACATTCAATTTCAGCTCCTGTCCCTTTAAGAAACTTGAAAGCATTTTGGAACCCATCATTCTGGAAGCCTGCTTGAGACTTAATTTCAGATACTGTCTCTTTAAGAAACTTGATAGTATTTCTGTGCCCAACATTCTGGAAGCCTCCTTGACACTAAATTTAAGCTACTGTCTCTTTAAGAAACTTAAAGGCGCTGTGGAACTCAGCATTCCGGAACCCTCCCTAAACGGGTCATTTCACTGCAGCCCCAAAGCAACAGGACCTGAACTTAGAGGATCTGGTTTATGGAAAATTCCCTGTTTACATCAACATTTGGACCAGCGTTGTATTTTGTCACCCTTGCCTTGAAGCAATGAATGGCTAGCTGGCTAACTACCTACCGAAGATAATTTCATGTTTAAACACGTTTGTCTTTTAGAACGTTTAAACAGCATCAAAGAATCATAGGATACATTTAGTCACAAAGGTTAAAATTCACATCTACTCCTTTAGTTCCGAGCACATTTCTTCCCATGGTGAAATAATTGTGCCTTTTATAAAGCTACCTCCAGCAAACCCCATCAGCCCCTGGGAAATCACAGAGCCGGGGCTGGACGCCCTCGCAAGAAGCTGATAAGTGATTTTTCTCTGAATGAGCTACATCGTCCAAGGTCAAGAGTGCGCTTTCACACGCTTTCACACGCTTTCACACGCTTTCACACGCTTTCACCATCCACGATGCAGTTATCAAATCAACTGCAGAGTATCCTGGGAGATTGAGTCCAGATTACAGTGGCTCTGCTGGAACTACGACATGTAGCTGTACTCTGAGGGGTTCAGGCTCTTTTTTTGTGTTTCAGCTTTTTCATAATGAGTGAACCATCCTCAGAGCTCAGTCTGGGGGAGTCTGGAGGGGACGGTGCTGAGTTGGTCGTTTAGACTTTTGCAGAGAGCATTTCAGAGATATTCCTGGATTATTGACACATTTCAAATATGAAAGAAAACGAACAATAATTTTGATTATTGCTTAAATTTCCATGATGTCACAGAAGGGGCAGATTATATAAGATAGTTAAGGATATAAGACAGAATTCCCCATAGCTCCGCCTCCAATAGGCCTCAGGAGGGCTGGCCAATCAGAAAAATGGGGGTTTGTGGAGCAGGGAGTCTTAAAGAGACAGCGTTTGAGACAGAGGCTGCAACAAGGGTTTTTAAAGACCAGTGAGAGAAAAACAGTGATTTTTTGTTAGCTACTGAGGGGGAACTAAAAAAAGCAGGAAATCCACTTTTTAACATGAATTTGTCACGGACTGCTGCAGATATGTTTAAACTCCCTCCTATCGGTCTCACACGCCGCTCTTTAAAAACCCTTAGAGCTGAAACCAGGAGAGTGGGATACTTCTTGGAAATGCTCCGGCCTCGTCTTTGTTCACACAATGAGCAGTAATAGTTTCTTCAGGGGACTTGAAATAGAAATCCAAGCTTCATTAATCATCCTCTGGTACTAATGGTGTCATTGAACAGATAATTAACCTCCGAGCCCGTTTTTAAGCCTTCACTCGGAACAATCTGGGCTGGAAACACCTTTAAAATACAAGCTAACAGCTTAGCGAGGTAGGAGGATGTGCTGTCAATCATTGGTATAGATTTGCACAGAGATCCATAATAACACCCGTGATGTGAATCTCAATGACCTGTCTGTGCGCGTCTTGTTCTCGGCTGGATTTGTGAGTATAATCCAAACTAACGTCATTATCTCTCTCTTTCTTTTCCATGCTGCTGCACCTGATCTCCCTGCTGTCCACCACAGGTAAGCCCCTCTCTCTCTCTCTCTCTCTCTCTCTGAGTCCATTCTCCCACTTTACTCGCGGGGTAATGGTTGGGGCCTCCTGCCAAGCATGAAAACAATTTACCGCAGACTAACAAGTTGTGAAATGAGAATCTGTACATTTTCCAACTGCTCGGCCGCCAGTGGATGTGCTGGCTTTATTTCCTGCTCCGAGGCCGGCTGAACAGAAAGCAAACATTATTTGGTTGGTGTGTTTTGTAACTGATTAGAGGAAACAGAGAGAATCCTTCTCTCTTCTTGTTCCTCTGAACAATTTGGTGTTTGTGACATCTCATTACTGGGCTGCAGCTGATGATTCTCTTCATTTTGTTTGCTCCTTTTTAACAGTTAAGAGGAGTGTGATATCTCATTACCGGGATGCTTTTCCCTGCGTGGAGACGGACATTGTTGTTTCACTCTCAGGTGGTTTGTTATCTAAATTCATGCGTCAGTGAAGCGCTGCTCGCCTGAGCTTCTGCTCTAGATTGTTTATAAAAGCAGCTGCATCCTTTCAAACCTCCCTTTAATTTCTCTGCCTCATTATTATCTCTGTCTTCTTGTGTTTTCTTGTTTGTGGAGCTGTTGTTTGAACCGGCTTTATCTCAGATCGCTGCTCCAGATGAATACCTGAACGTAAAGTTGGTGGTCAGGTATTCCAGCAGCACCTCTCTCTTTTTCAGACTTTCTAAATCAAAGATTTTACGCTGACCTGCAGTCAAGGGGAGCACATCTGAAGAAAATCATTTCAGTTGGAGAAGCTTGGAAACAGCTGGCTGTGCAGTTTACTTCTGCCTTATTGTTAACATTAAGTGTGCAGACTGCTCTGCAGGTCGGCTTTGATGAAAACCTTTCTCTTCCTGCATTTATTTATCTCTGTTGGAGCGCAGGTCGTTCAGCTGTTGGTTAGTCGGCACTTTTCTCTAAAATCTTTCACAGAGATCGTTTTGACCTCGTGCAGTTTCTCTCTGAACGTGTAAAATGTGTTTTTGTGCCTGTACGGCAGCTAAATTTGGATGCTAACATGCTCGAAAACAGCAGCAAAGTGAATGAAAGCGTCAATTAGCAGCATTGTTTTGCTATTTGTTGGATTTTTCTGCTTTCCAAACTCATGACCTGCACGTGGTCAAAAAACGTTGATCAATTTTATCCTAAAAGTCTTTTTTTCTTGTTTGCTTGATGGTTAAAGTGGAATTAGCTCCCTGTTGCTACAACAAAACACACGTCTGCTCTGTTTTACCAGGCGGGCTGTGTAGCTAAGCCGCTAAACAGGCTATTCTTTCCATTAAACAACAGTCAAAAATTTGGAAAACACTCAGTGACGATGATAAGCACAGTTAGCTTTAGCTGGCATTACTTTGGTTTGAGCATTTGAGCGTTTATGCTTTCAGTGTTGATAAGCTTGTTAGCTAAAGCTAAAACAGTTGGCTAGCATGAGTCAGCGTTTCAGCCAAAATAAGAAAGTATCATTTACCTGACAGTCAACCACTTCGATCACATTCAACTTGTGTTGCAGCTTTTAACATTAGCTCGATAAGCTAGGTTCCTGAAGCAAAAAATCTTCTAGCATGAGTCGAGCTGCTAGCATGAGTTCAGCTGAGGAGAACACTGGTCCTCTAGTTTCACTAAAAATTACATGACTAATAAGTTTCTTACTAGCTTAATAAGCTATGTAGCTAAATCCAAAAAAGTCTGGTAACATGAGTCAGCATTTGGGGAAATTAACACCAATCTAGTATTTTTTTTTAATTAGAATATTTTCTATTAGATTAAACATTTTCAAAGTTATTTGTAACGTAAAACCAACTAGCCTTCTGTCATCAGTGTAAACTTGCATAACATGCTACAACTGGACAGTGTGTTTGCATTAGCATAAAAGTTAAGAAGCACTCTTTAGCTAGAGTTTCATTAAGTGAAACGAGGATAGGAAATAGTTTGTTAACAGCAGGATAGAATAAAGTGCGTTTACTTGAATTTGTAGTAGATGGTTAGCTTAAGGGCTTCATTCAGGCTAATATTTGCGTAGCTGGTGCATAACTTTTGTTTTCAACATCGATCCATGTAAACCTGTTGAACATAATGCGTTGAGTTTTCAAACCATCTTTTAGAATTAGCTTGGTTAACAAGGTAGCTAAAGTACGAAAAGCCTGCTAGCATGAGTCAAAATTTGAGCTAACGCTACATCTTCATATGAAACTGAGAAAAAAACATTATTTACTTTAAAATCCTTTACCTGAATCACTGTAAACTTCTGTAAAATGCTGCGTTGAGTTTTTTTTTTTGGAACAAGCTTTTTAGCATTAGCTCAAAACGCCTACTAGCATGAGTCGGCATTTTAGCAGGGGGAAACTTGACACTTCCCACCTTGTTTTATGAAGCAAAGTTTTGTCCGCCTACGTTTGAAGTCCAGGAAAAACATTATTTACTTGAAAATCAGCTTCTTTAGTTAATGTAAACCTGTTTTGTGTACCCAACTGTAGTTAGACAGTTTTTTTATTCCAAACGTTTTTTGGTTAGCACAATATTACGGAATGCAAAAATGCTACTTTATGTTATTTAATAGAAATAATGTTTGAATGTTTTCCATATAATGGAAGCGTACGGACAAACTGCTGGTTGATGACCCGTCTCTGTGGTATTCTCAGTCTCTGTTCCTCCTGTTGGATCTCCTGGTTGGGGTTCCTGTTAGCTGTTTGAACGCTGCTGTTGGAGGGTTTCATGTGTTTGCTTTAATGCCTCTTCCAGGAGGGATTTAAAGCTTTGATCTCGCAGCAACACTGAGCTCTGGCCACCGTTTGAAATTATTGCCCACAGAGCGCCAAACGCCGGCAAAAATTGGCTTTGGTGAGAACATAAAATGGGGTCAGCGGCTGTTTGGGTGGTTATTTATTTCTGAATTACTGCCAGGCTGGAGTCATTGTGTCAGCTCTGCTTCGACCAGCTGAGAGTGTGTTGGGATGATATTCTGACCCCAGGAATGATTGTGACCTCTATCGTCAAACCTCCGGGGAAGATGAGTTAAATCTTTTCAGCAGAGCAAACAGCACTCTGGGAAGTTGAGTGTTTTTCTGCGATGCAGCTGAAGTCCAGGTTTAAAACCAGTTTGGAGGGTTGATTTGTTTATCTGATTCTGACAGACGGGTCAGGAAGTCGATTCTGGTTCTTGGCTCCGGCTGTCCGTCCGTACGACAAGCGCCGAGGCATCAGATGGCTGAAATTAGCGTGATGAATGCAGCGTGGCTGAAGAGGCTCTCTATCTCAGAGTAATCCTCTCTGCCAATGTTTGCTCCGCTCACACATCAGGTGCTCATTCTCAGTCTGACTCGTACTGTGAGGCCTCTGAGCTGGAGCACAACTTTAAAACAAGTCTGAGATTTACTGACAAGAAGTTAAAGTTTTGTAGCGTTCAGATTTGTCTGAAACTTTCACCAATTTTTATGAAAATGTATCTCAAATGGAGCTGAAGGAGAAGTATTGGCTACTTCATCTGGGGTTTGAGGTCTTGGCCGACATCTGTTCTGTAAATTGGCGTCCAAACCAAAAACTAAACGTTTTTACCCTCCAGATCTTCACTGAGGCTTAGTCCAGATATTTTTTTAAAGGATTTTCTTCTGCTTTTTCAAAGTTATCCTGTCCACACTGAGGTTGTTTTTAAATATTTTTCTGTCCACATGATGGAACAGAAATGGTTGAATACGCTCACATAAGTACTCCAGGCCAGCAGGTGGCGATCATGTGGGATCAGTCTACGTTTTGTTTGTGCATTTTTTTTTCTCAAAGATATTTTTATTAAATTTTCACAGTTTTATAATCCAAGTGTAAAACATTGACAGTAAATTTATGAGATGTACAATCAGCTCAGGTCGCAAAAAAAAAAAAAGACGATCCGTACAGAGTAAGAGAAGAAAAAATAAAACAACACAAAACAGAGAACTTCTAAAACCAACCCAACGTCTCTGAGCCAGATTTATTCTAAGAAGAGAGAAAAAAAATCAACATAATTCGGGAGCCAAGTGTTCCGTTCCTGGAGTGAAACGGGCAACAGCTGGAAGTCAGACTCCACTTATTGAGGGGGATAAAATAAAGACAACATAAATGCCATAAAATAAATAAATAAATAAATAAAAAGTAAGAGTTATATATTATAAACATTTGTGTTTGTGCATTTTGAACATTTTTTAAACAAGAGGAAAATGTCAACTGTTTGTTTTTTTTGAAGCGTGTACAGAGGGCTGAGTTCAAAGTACTCCAAACTCTCCTCAAGACTTAAAGAAAAGTTCGTCGTCAGCTGTAGACACTGGAGCTGCTTTTGCACCAGGCTGTATGGCTCTAAAGGGGCTTCCTTTGCTTTTCAGGCCAGCCCCTAGTGGATGCTTGAGGAACTGCAGTTCTTACGGTTTAAAAACGGAACATTTTACAGCCACATGCTGCACGTTACGTCTTGGTTTCAGTCTGTATTTTCAGGTTTTACAGGAAGCGGTTAAAGCTTCACTCTTCTTCTCCTCTGACTCCTCGCTCTAGCCCATAAATAAACCGACCACTCCACGCCGCTCACCTCCACCCACAGCCTGCTTAGGATTTATTACTCTGACACCTGGAGAAAGTCATTTTCAGTTTGTGTTTGCTGATGAAAGCTAAAGAAAGGGTTGCATATTTGAAGAAGCGTACAGAGTGCAGCACTCCAAGAAGCTGAAAAGCGTTCTTTTCTGCACAGAAACAGCTCCTGGCGGTTTTCAGATTAAAAGGAAAAAAGTGCAGCAGGAGTAGAAATGACGTCTGAGTGGCTTGTTCGTGCAGGGAGCCTGAGGTGTTCCTGCTGCTGACACCTTCATCACAGGTGTGATGGCGTTTCTACCTGTGACCTCTGCCGGTGCGGAGGTGAAAGGGTTAACATCTCCCTGCTGTGAAACTGAATTAGAGGGTCCAGATTTCTGCAGCCTCCATTTTTCTCCCACTTCTCATTATTTTCTTTCATTCAGAGTAATCACATCCAGAGCCGTTCGCTCGCTCACAACCACACGTTTCTAAATCCTGTTAGTATTCATGCACCGGCTGCCCTCTGCATTTGTCATGTCGGGGAAATAATTAGCTAATGGAGCGTGTTTGTCTGGGGTCAGATAGTCGAAGCAGTCGAAGGATCCTCCCTCAGCCCTCAGTCCTGGTTATCTGGACGGATGCTGCTGCTGTTTGCTTTGAAAGAGCTCCTTAAATAAGTGAATGCACACAGAGGAACGGCTGCTCCAAGGGTTAAAATAAATATAACATGTTCTGTGCTCTTTATCAAACATTGATGCAAAATTTTTAAAGCACAAAAAGTCAAACACACCCTGATCTGCAGGGTTTGACTGCTGCAGAGCAGGCATCAGCAAAGCTTTACTGCAACAAAGACTTAAACACAGACAGAACAGATCACAGTCCCTCCTGGATTAACTCACGCTAACGTTCAGGCTAACGTGTCCCTCCGTTGGATGATTGTTGATGATTTTTTTTGTACACTAAAAACGCGACGATAACTCAGCTTTACGATAAGCTGCTTCCTGTCTCAAATACTTCTCCTCTCGCACACCTTCCCGCCTCAGATCATCAAGCCTGTGGCTTCCCAACCATTGGCCGAGCCCTGACAGGAAGGCCCGCCCCCTCCTTACTAGCTTGACAGCCATGCCACACAACCTATCAGGGACAGTGTTGCTACAACACTAACAGGTTAGCTCTAAATTTTGTTGTCCGCTCAGCACCCCGTGTCTCACTCCTTCACTTTTAGCGGTTAGCTCGCCGTGTTGTGCTCTTTATTCAAATGAAACATCAAAGAAACTCGTTCTAGAAACTTTCTGAAGAGGAGGCTGAACAGAGCTCATTGGACAGGTTTTACTGAAATGAACGTGAGGAGAAAAGGACCAAAATCAGTTCAGCCTT
This sequence comes from Labroides dimidiatus, assembly GCA_030710495.1. Classification (NCBI taxonomy): domain Eukaryota; kingdom Metazoa; phylum Chordata; class Actinopteri; order Labriformes; family Labridae; genus Labroides; species Labroides dimidiatus. The sequence goes on along the minus strand of CM061162.1, from coordinate 1,066,478 downwards.
TCTCCTCCACCTCCATCAGCATCTTCAAATCGTCTGGTCTCCGAGGTAAATGCTGAACATGTTACTTCAACTGGTTAATAACCAGTTTATTTATTTATTTATTTATTACGATTGATTGTATTTATAGTGTTTCTGATTTATAGCAGTTAGCTGAGCCACAAACCATAATAACAACCACGACACGTCACAGTACTGTGAAATAAATTAAACGTTCAGTTACGTCTCACATTACACTGCAAAGTTAAGGTTAGCCTACATGTATGTTAGCTTAGCTGAAACAGCTGGATAGACAGGAGTTTGTTAGCCTCAGCTGCTAACCGTTGGCCTCTCAGCTGCTAACTGTTAGCCTCTCAGCTGCTAACTGTTAGCCTCTCAGCTGCTAACCATTGGCCTCTCAGCTGATAACCGTTAGCCTCTCAGCTGCTAACCATTTGCCTCTCAGCTGCTAACTGTTAGCCTCTCAGCTGCTAACCATTGGCCTCTCAGCTGCTAACCGTTAGCCTCTCAGCTGCTAACCGTTAGCCTCTCAGCTGCTAAACATTAGTCTCTCAGCTGCTAACCATTTGCCTCTCAGCTGCTAACGGTTAGCCTCTCAGCTACTAACCATTTGCCTCTCAGCTGCTAACCATTTGCCTCTCAGCTGCTAACGGTTAGCCTCTCAGCTACTAACCATTTGCCTCTCAGCTACTAACCATTTGCCTCTCAGCTGCTAACTGTTAGCCTCTCAGCTGCTAACCATTGGCCTCTCAGCTGCTAACCGTTAGCCTCTCAGCTGCTAACTGTTAGCCTTTTAACTGCTAAACATTAGCCTCTCAGCTGCTAACATTGGCCTCTCAGCTGCTAACATTGGCCTCTCAGCTGCTAACGGTTAGCCTCTCAGCTACTAACCATTTGCCTCTCAGCTGCTAACCATTTGCCTCTCAGCTGCTAACTGTTAGCCTCTCAGCTGCTAACCATTGGCCTCTCAGCTGCTAACCGTTAGCCTCTCAGCTGCTAACTGTTAGCCTTTTAACTGCTAAACATTAGCCTCTCAGCTGCTAACCATTTGCCTCTCAGCTGCTAACGGTTACCCTCTCAGCTGCTAACCATTGGCCTCTCAGCTGCTAACCGTTAGCCTCTCAGCTGCTAACCGTTAGCCTTTCAACTGCTAAACATTAGCCTCTCAGCTGCTAACCATTTGCCTCTCAGCTGCTAACCGTTAGCCTCTCAGCTGCTAACCTTTAGCTCCTGAAGTAAACAAAGTGTAACTTACGGCCCAGTAGGCTACAGCTTCACCCACAGGCTGGAAGCTGTTCTTGGCAGCTCTTGTAGGTTGAAATCAAGACAAACACGTTATTAATTCATTATCATGAGAAAATCATCTTTATTATGTCAAGATAACAAGATAATAAGTCATAAAAAGTGCATAAAAAAAGAATAATCCATGGCCGTCTTTGTCCTGTGTGATTTGGGTCACGAGCTCCGTCTCAGAGTGAATTAAAGTGTGAAGGCAGAGCTGCATTCTTCAGAATTCAACCTGTGATTTCTGTCACTCATTGTTTTGCTTCATAAATTCAAACCTTCGCCTCCCACAGTTGGAATCCCCAGCCGTCCCCTCTCAGAGCTCGGGTCCATTATATTTCGTTCCACTACCTGTTGACTGAAATTGAATGTCAAGAGTTTCCTTTCAAAAAGAGCTGCTCCGCACGTCATCGAGCTGTGCAGTTGTAAACAAAGTTACATAACATGTCAGGACGCCAAAAATCCTGCAGAGTGTTTCAGAAAAAAAACGGCGCTGGGTGAATAATTCAGAGCCGAGGACGCAGCGATACATGTTTGCTGTCATGTTTTGCGGTGAAGGGCGAGGGTGCGCAGGGATCCCACATGTCAGGGTTACTCTGAGGTTCTTGGCCGCGGAGCAAACAGACTCAATCGGCAGCCTGTGGAGGGTTAGTGGTCAAAGTCGTGAAGGCAGCCTCTGCTGAAGGATGGAAGAAATGGAGAAGTTTGAGTTCTAAAGAGTGTTTGGCAGAAAGTGTCCCTGAACTTCCTGCCAGTGTTTATTCGGTCAGTCAGGCATCATTTAATCCAATCACTCCCAGAGGAACAGCACAGATAAGTGATTCTCTCAGATCTTCATCCCTGAGGGCTCCTCTTCCTGGACAGAACAGTTTTTAAGGAATTTTGGTTCAAATTTAAGAGTTTTTGGGTGAAACTTTTCCAAACTGAAGCTGTGAAGCTTTAATCAATGAGAAAAACAACCACAGCTACAACCACAAATGGTCCGTATAGATTCAGAGCATCTCATGGTTGAGCTTTGTTCCTCACACTCAGCATGTTGCTGGAGTAAAAGCAGCGCGGTCTCTTCCCACAATGCCCCTGTGGCCCAGCTGTCTCCCCGCTCTGGGCCGGCCTGTCAGCCTCTTTCACATCAGGAGGTGAGGCGGGCCGAGCTGAGAGGTCACGGCTGGACGATCTACTGTCTGCATGTCGGCCTCCTGCTCCTTTCTGTCAAGGAGAAGGATTAAGAGGTGTGTGTGTGTGTGTGTGTGTGTGTGTGTTTGCATGATGTGTTGAGGAAACAGACTTTAATCTGGACATTTTAAAATCTACGTTTGAACCTGTCGCAGCACCACTGACGGCCCTCTCTCTCCCCTGCAGACGTGAAGCTCTCTCTCTCGTCTCCAGAGGTCCGTACAGTGAAGTGTCATTTTCTCCAGAGTTGTGCAGCGATGCGTCTCCGAGCTGTAACTACCAGAGAGCACGCAGAGGTCGTGTCCTCTTCTTCTTCTTTTTTTTTTTTTTCTCGTGTCTGCTTCTGTTTTTCACACGGAGCTGAGGTTTGAGACGAGAGCTGTGACGGTACATCCTCTGCTCTCTGGTCGAGTAGATTTACTGAAACATGTTTTCAAATACGTGAAATATCTTCTCAGTGAGAATTTAACATTTATTTTTGTTTTTACTTTCTATTTACTGTCACTCCAGCTGCGGTCAAATCTGTTGATACTCATGGTTTCCTGAGGATAAACCATATAAACTTTAGAAGTCCCTCCACTCTTTAGAAAAAGTCATCTCAGAGTGTTCGTTTCTTCGCCGTAATATTTTTCAGTTGCTGAACAGATTTGTTCAAATTCTTGTGCAGACATTCATGTTCCCCAGAAGATGTATCATACTGATATTGGTGATGCTGTATTTTAGGTTTTTCATGGAAAGAGTCTTGAGATAACGTTTGTTATGAAATGGCGCTATATAAATAAAGATTGATTGATTGATTGATTGATTATGACAGCTAGGCTAACATCATCAGCTTTGTGGTCTCCATGGTGACGTAAACAGAACGCTCAACTGGAAGAGCAAAACCGGCAATCGCTATGAACTCTGGGTAGTCTTAGTCTTTGTCTTAGTCTTTGTAAAGCCTGAGGTGATGAGCTCTACCTGCTTCACCTTTCTCTCTCTTTCTCTCTCTCTCTCTCTCGCAGCTCGAGCAGGTTGATGTTTCGAGCTTTCCAAACGTTATCGAGTCAGATTTTAAAACTGCTTCGTGTGTAGATTTTCATTTCCCGGCTGTACAAACAGAAACATGACCTCAAAGCGTCGAGGTGAAGAATAAACTTAAATTATACTCAGACCTCCCACACGCAGCCATCACAAACAAGCCCTCAGGACTGATTGTCCAGATTGTGTTAAAAAAACACCTACGGAAAATCTTGTTGAGTGAAATCTGGTGGTTAAAAATCTAACCTTGGAGAGTTCATTAATTTCTGTAAAGAAAATGATTTAAATGTGGGTCAATTTAGAGTTTCATGAACAAATCAAGAGATTATTTTGTGTCATTTGGGTTTCATGATATTGATAATGTCAAATTTTCCAGGGAAAAGGATGAAGACTGATTTTTGTTTCTTAATTACCTTTTTGCAGATTTCCTTAATTTAACAAACCTTTCAATTAAACCCGCTTTTATTTTTTGTGTTGGTTATTTTTTTTAACCACTCTGATCTTTTCAGCCTGCTTTCAGATAGATCAGGTGGAGCTGTGTTCAAACAGAAAGTCATATTTTACTCTGCAGTTATTCCGTTTGGGGTTATATGAGGTCAAAAGTTAAACCTTCAGAGGTCAGAAAAGGTCTCCAAATCCTTTTTTTAAATGCTATCCTTTATCCCCGTCTACAAAGAATCTACAACTTCAATTCATGAGAAATGAAGCTGCAGTTCCTCAAGTGTCCACCAGGTTGGCTCCAAAAGCAGCAGAAACCACATACACACCCATTCAGAAAACGACAGAATATCTTAAAAATCTGCAGCTTCATCATCCAAAACTCTCAGAATCAAGTCTGGAGTCGAACTTTGTCTCTCAGTTTGCACGTACTGATACTCTGTTGCTTTTTCTGCAGTTCACCCCCCCAAAGAAGTCAGTCAGCATTAAAACTTCCATCAGATTTCTTCATTTCTTTTCATCCTGTCAGGAATCCCGAAGCCAGACGGGATTAAAAAGCAGGGCGCTACAGAGGCTTTTAGCGGTGCAGCCGTAGATGAATAAATAAAGCTAATGTGCCAGACGCTCAATTTATACTTTCACTTAAATTTCACACTCTGACAGACGAATCTATCCTCCAGATTTAGAGCCATATGTGACTCTCTGTATCCATCAGCGCTGTTTGTGCCCTAAGCAGACCTTTCCCTCTCCCTCTGGTGATAAAAAGCGTCTCCTTTATCTCTCTGCTTTTCCAATCTCTTAATTATCCTCTGCTGCTCAGGCAGCTTTATTTTGACTCTTCAGACAAGCGATCCCAGCGATAAGGCAGCCGAGGGACGAGCGATCGATCAGGCTGAAGGGCTGCTGCAGGGGCTGAATTAGAATTTGTCGCAGTCCTTCGCTTCGCTTTCTTCACATGAGATCATCTCACCAAGAGGGGCGATAAAACGGAGGAACAGTCGAGTAGGAGAAGGAAGGAAGGAGCTCATTTCCTGTGACCCCTCCAGGAAGTGAGAGAGTGTCTCTGTCTCTTTAAATCGGGTCTCTCTGACTGAGGGGTTAACAGGAAGTCAACAGATAGGCTTCTTTCTTGCCTGTTTATTTCCCTTTCAGTTGGTGCCACCTTCACGTTTGCTGCTTCCATGAAAAAATTTGCCGAATCTTCTCTGCCGATGCCGACAGTTTGTTCTGCTGTTGACTCTTGTTTTGAGATTCTGGTACCTCCACACAGGTTTGTTATATTGATCCTGGAGTTTTATTTTCTCTCCCATCTCCCATATTTTTGTTTCAGTTGGCCTGAACACATCATCCCATTTGTTTCGTAGATACACGAAAAAATGTTTTTGGTTTTTTTCGCCATTTTCCGATGCAGCATATTGTAACGCTTACATTTTGACATCAACACGAATCAAAGCTTTTCTGTCCAATCAGCAACGATTCTTACCGCCCTCTCCTGTTGTCGTTAACCCTTTAAAACCCATCAGATCCGCATCGCTCACGTTTTATGGGTGCTCTTGAAATTACCGTAACTCCTCAACCAACTGATTGATGCGAGCTCTTCTCATTACCGTAACTCTTCAGCTATTTGGGCAAGAGAAAAAATTCAAATGGTTCCTGAAAGAAGAGAAGATGATCTTGATGAAGGGCGTCACTTCAGCCTGAATCTCCTGGTTTTCACTTCTTATCAGCGCAGGGGGATCTGGGATATGTGGGATGATTCTTATTTACTCACCTTACAACCTGAACACGGCAGCGTTTAACCGCCCTGACCGTGACATCAGAAGGAGGCGCCCGCAGATGCATGAAGCGGTCAACTGAATGAGCTGCGGCTCTCAGGGTGTCACGGTGCAGTGATCAGGGAGCTGTCACAGCTTCACTCGTGGATTTAAAGAGGTGGCGGCGGCGGCAGCGGCGGCTCCTTGGAGACGAGCTGTGGGGATTGCAGAGAAAAAATCCAGATTTGAATTTGCTCTGAAGATTTTTCATCAGGCTGCTTTTTTGAAACACACTCCGTGAAGCTCTGGTATTGATCTGAGAGGAGAATGAGGATGGTGTTCTGGCGCTTACAGTGAACAATGAGCGTCTTTAAGACCGCCATTACAGAATCCTTCAGTTGGCTCCTCACCACTGTTCCACCTGACCTTTGAGATCATTTGAAGGCGGATTGTTTGGAAAGTGCTGCGCTCCTTTCACTGTTCACTGACTGAAAGCTGAACACGTCCCCGTGACGGTCTGTTAGCAGCTCTGCAGAAGGACAGAGGACGACCATCGATTAGATCTCAGCCCAAATCAAACAGACTTTTTATCAGCAGTTTGTAAGAGACAACTTTTCAGTGTGAGCTTAAAATACACCATAAAGACAGGACCTGACCATGGAGCGTAAAAAACATGGACTCCATGACGCCCACTGGTCTCTGAAGAGGAGTCATGAAGCACAAAGTCGCCATATTTTAAATTCTGACTTCTGCTAACTTTTCACTCGTCTATGAAAGAGTTAGGAGGCGGAGTTAGAGCCATAATTAAGCCAAAAGTCAACCAGAGTGATGAGTCACTTCCCAAAATGTGTCTCATTGAAACCTTTAATACCATCAATACAAAGTCTTCAAACACTTCCCTACTTACAATTTAAAGCATTTGGCTGCAGTTCCTCGAGTCTCCTCTGGGGGTCGGCTCCAAAATCAATCCGACCTGATTAACACTGATGTTTACGTGCTGAATTTTAAAACCAGACGTATAAAGATGGAAAATGTCATTGCTGTTGTTATTTTTGATGACAAAAACTGGATTCAAACTGTGAAAGATTCAGAAAAATGTACTTAAAAGATTCAAAACTGAAGATGATTGTCGCCCTGTTTTCTGAGTGAAGTAAGAAGCAGAGGAAGGGAACTGTGGCGGCCGTCAAATATCTGACAGAAACAACTTCCTTTTTCCAATTTAACAGCAAATTGGTGATAAATCTGATTCTTCAGAGAAGCAGGGCTGGAATTTGTCAGGTTTAAAAACCTCTGCATGCTGAACACTCTCACCAACAAAACTGGATTCAGGTTTAAAGTCGACCCACTGACATCACGTCAGGTAACGATATGAAATCATGACGTTACAGAAATTGTTCTGCTTTATAAAAAGCGTTTATGAAAAAGGAACCGCAGCCTGTGAGCTGATGTATTTTCCTGTAACTCATGCTTCCATTTGCCGTCTTCTTTGACGTCTCGTTTCAGGTGAATCATCCCCATTAGCTGCTGTGTTTCATGATATCTGTAACATTGTTTCTGTCATGTGGATTAAGTCAAATATAAACATGATTATGTTTTCGTCATCATCCTGCCTTCCAGCCTGCAATTAGCTTAAGCTCTCCCCAGCAGCCGTGAGCGCAGCTCGCCTGATTATCAGCGGTGACAAATAATCCCTGTGATGATGAGCGCGGCAGGAGGGCCGGTTATTGATCCGGAGCTGGTTGTGATGGCAGAAATCATTCTGCTCATCCAGCTGGAGCGGACGCTGCCCTGAGGAAAGCGCGCATCGATCTCGGTGTAGCAACACTGAAATATTATCTCTAAATCACGGCTTCTGACACACAAACAGGCCGCCCCCCCCCTGATGGAATCCCTTCACTGTGTGTTTGATTGATGACGCTCCAACAACAGGAAGTTGGTAAAACATTCAGAAAGGTTGATCTGTAACGGTGCGTTCAGATGTGCATTAGGCTAATTCAGTTACTCCATCAGAGCCGTCGTCTTTACGGCGAGCCCCCGCGCGGCCTGTAATTTGAGTCAAACTGTGCAGCACTTTAGCAGAAACATCTCCCACAGTTTCTGATCGGAGGTGTAATTAGAGCTCAGAATACAGAGCAGGAGTAAGAGGATGGATCTCAGCTTTTTATGCATTTATCGCTCTGAAAATTTGGAACCACTTCACATGAAAACTCCACCGAGAAGAGGAGATTTACATCACGCCTGCATCCAGGAAGCTTCTGCTCTTAAACTGCAGTGAAGAGAAGAGTTCCCCCGTCTCCTCCCGCCTCTTAAAGCACTTAGAAATCAGTCTGTGTCCCGGCGTCTGTGCAGAAAGTCACTTTTTCTCTTAATACTACGTAAACGTTTTGCATTTGGCATATAAAAGCACTTACACTCTCTAAATCCTCTTATCCGCTCGTTTTGTTCTGTCGCTGAGGCGTGTCGCTTCGGATTTTTCTGAAAGGGCGTCACATCCTCCTGAGATCTGCTTCTGTATTTCTTTTACATCTTAAACCTCTTTTCAAAATATTCTTCAAAGTCTAACTAATCCCCAACAACACCTTTTCTTCAACTAACTCATGTAAGGATTTAGAAGTGTTTAGAAATGTGAATGTTGACTGACCTCTACAGGTTGAAATCTGCTACTGCAACGGTTTTTTTTTTTCAGTCGGCTGATGTTTCGCTGTTGTTTTTGTGATTTAGCTGTTGGATTATCCCGTTAGCATCGGTGGTTTCAGTGTAGTTTTTGAGTCAGTTTCTTGCAGAAGTTGGTTGTTGAACTTTCCTGTTTAAGTCGCTAGCTGTAGGTTAGCTTTAGCTTGTAGCGTATCAAATGGGGACCAGCATTTTCTTAGCTATGGAAGACACTGAATGCAGCTCGGCAAACAAGTGAGCTACAGGAATATCACAGACTGATTTTATCGGTTATTTTTGAGTTGGGGTACTTGGATTATTCAGTTAGCATAGCTTGTTTACAGGTAGATTTTAGCATCATGGGTTTGCAGAGTTTAGGAAGCTAGTTTCTGGTGGTAGTTTGGTTGTTAAATTTCTCTAGTTTAGCTTGTAGTAAACCGAGCTCATGGGCTCATGTTAATAGCAACTTTAATGGTTTATCACTCAGGTTATAGATTTTAGAGTTACGAGGTTGCCGACTTTGAGAAGTTAGTTTAAAGTTTCTTGCAGTAGTTGTGTTGTTTAAATTTCTGGTTTAGTGAGCTAAGTGAACGTTAGCCTTAGCTTGGTTGCAGCTCGGTGAACAAGTGAGCTACAAGAATTTCACAGACTTTTTGTAACGGTTATTTTTAATGTTTTAGTACTTGAATTATTCAGTTAGCGTAGCAGCTTTTTGAGTAGATTTTTGAGTTTGCAGAGTTTAAGAAGTTAGTTTGCAGTTACCTGCAGAAGTTTGGTTCTTAAACTTTCCAGTTTAAGTAGCTAGCTGTAGGTTAGCTTTAGCTTGTAGTGTATCCAGTACAGGTTGGCACTGTTACTTTGCAAGCTGCTATAAGCACTTCCTGTCAGAGGTAGACACTGGGTGCAGATCTTTCACCCGGCTCGGTAAACGAGTGAACTACAAGAATTACACAGACTGATGTTAGCGTCATCTTTAGCGATAAAGTAGTTGGATTATTCTGTTAGCATTGGTTTTTGTTTCACTGCAGATCATCCTGCAGCAGTTTGAACAACAGATGGGGATATTTTCTCTTTGGTGTGCGTTTGTGGCCAATGGTAGGTTGAGTTACCCCTCACATCATGACGTTATCGTACAAAGAAAAGCCCAACAGGTGTCCACAGTGTGTGAGATGTGTGGCGTGAAACCTCGAGGAAAATAGCGTCCCTTTGTTTCTGCTGATAATAGCTGTTATTCATCTCCAGACGAGGAAACGCGTCTGCTGTGAGGCCACAGGCTGCAGAGTCATCTATTATTAACATATCACAGAGTCTGCACTGACAGCACTGACAGCACTGAACCTTTCTCAACGTTAAGATGATAAATATGAGGTTAGTAATGAGAAAGTGACACAGTGTGGGTGAATAAATAAAGGAATAAATAAAAGAATGAAGTGTTTGTGGTATTCTCAGCACACTGGGGGAAGAAAAGCTTCGTTTTTAGGACGTGAGGCGTGATTGTTGGAGCACAGTGAGTATCTTCACCCCTGGCATCAGAGCCTGCTGTCAGACACAGTTATTCTCCAGGTTTATGGGGGGTTTCCCTGCTTCTTGGCCCAGACCCCAGCTTCCTCCCCTCCGTCCCTCCACCCCTCGCTCCTCTTGCCTGATTGCCTGGGATCAGCTTGCGTCTTTACGAGCTGTCTCTGCCCGTCTACCTCGCTTAGCCGCTATTAGCAGGGGCGACTCTGGCTCCAGCTCTGCATGGCAACACGGCCGTCTGATCCTGCTGCTGCTGTTTGGAGGGAAGAGGACGACTGCTGACGCACTGCTCAGGGAGGAGGGAGGGAGGGAGGAGAGACTGTAAGAGAGTCACCTGAAGGATGCTCTCCTTCTCTCCCTGTAGTCTTTGAGGTAAATACAGGCTAAGATGTGCATTTAGTGCTGCTGTCAGGGCCGAACTCGTACTTTCTGGAGGAAGAGTCAAAGTGGCTTCAGTCAGCTCAGTTTTCTGAAGCATGAAGCAAACAGAAATCACTCTGATGGAAACTATAACTCCAGGGAAGACGATGAGAGGAACTGATGGTAAAAATGTGGGAATTAAAAAATATGAAAAAGCTGAAAAACAAAGAATTTACAAAACATTCGTAAATAACATAAGCTAGCTTATGTTACCGTAACTTCAAACAAACAAACAAACAAACATCAGTGAGGCCTTGTTTATATATTTATAAACTGACAGTGAAAGTTAGTTTAAGATTTTAACAGAAATGGTTTTTAAAACAAAGATTTTCCACAACACAAAGTATAAAGATAAAACTATGCTAACGTAGTTTTCTATAACTTTAAGTTAGCAGCTTAATTCTTCGAAATATGTTTGGAAAAACACGACAAATATTTTGTTCTTGCTTTTTTTTGTGTGTGTTAAGTTCAACAGGGAGCAAAATTCGCTCCTTAAACCAGCTGACCGTCGTCATAACGATCATTTCAAACCAAAACTCAAACCCCCTGACAGGCCTCCAGAGGGCTGGCCAATCAGAGAGAACAGGGTTTGTGGAGCAGGGAGTCTTAAAGAGACAGCAGCGAGGTTGAAATAAGGGTTTTCTTAAAAAAAAAACATGGAGGTAAAATGTAAAGCTAACACTGCTCGAGAAACGTGAAGCCTTCACTTGATCTTAACGATCAGTTACTCAGCACTTGGTTTTATTTAACATCTCCTGATTTCTTATTTTGGTATCATGTGCAGTTTTTAACCTTGAACTCTTTCTTTGGAGCTTTTAAATGATTATAAAACAGAAGAATACAAACAAAGCGCTGAAGTGTAGTCATTTAAATTCTTCTATGTGTGTGTGTGTGTGTGTGTGTGTGTGTGTGTGTGCTCCCTGAACGCAGCACAGTGTCCTCTGCAGTTCTGTTGCCTTCGGCTGCAAGTTTCACGCGGAGCAGCCGAAAATCTTCGCCTTAAAATGTCAAAACAATTACAGCCCACAGAAGTGGATTTTTGTCTGAATATCAGCTCTTTCTCTTTGCATCTGGTCAGTGTGTGTGTGTGTGTGTGTGTGTGCGTGTGTGTGTGGATGTATTACACAGTGAAGGATGAGAAAAGCCCTCTAATCGGATTATTAAACAAAGGAAGCCTGGTGGAAACAGAGCTGGTTAATTAGCAGGATTTCTGCAGAATTCGTTGGTCTATTAAACGTCCTGGTCAGCGTCAGAGTGTTGAGTCTCTGCTGCTGTCCAAAAATAGCTGAAGGCAAGAAGTGAAGGATGGATCCTCTGCAAACCGAGGAGAGGATTTAATTTTTTCCACTGTTGATCAATTTCTCTTTGATTTATATGGTTTAAAGCAAAGATCCCCAAAAGATTTACAGCTGTGGCTTCAACACAAACAGGATGTTTAGTCTGAATTAGTGGGCGTCCAATTTACGTCCACCAAACAAAAACAAAAACAAGAATGAAGAAAAGGAAACCAAATGGATTAAATGCGCCCTCGACATTTTCATACGTGGTAGAAATCCTCGAATCTGTCTGTAAACTGCACAAGATCTTCATGAGATCGTTACGAGATTTCAACGAGATCTTCACGAGATCTTCGCGAGACTTGCTGAAATGATGACATCATCACAGAAGGATCTGCTACCTGCTTCACAGCACATTATAGAAGGAGCAGGGCCTCAAACACCAGGGTCTGCCCATAGCTCCATCCCCACTGGTCCTCTAGAGGGCTGGCCAATCAAAGGGAAGGGGTAAGCCTTAAAGAGGCAGCCGCTTCAAATAAATCGTTTCAGACTGAGGCTGAAAACTGAGTTATGAATCATAAAACGCTCCTACAGGAGCCCCAGAGTGACAAAATAATGAATCAAAAAAAAGCAAATACCCTCTCTTTAAACCTCCACCTGAATTTATTAGCTGACTTTCTGACATCACAAGTTAAAAACACACACCTGTGTACCTGTTCTGTCTTTGTTTTGCTGCTTCATGTTTTTTTTTTAAGAGTGTATTTATATCACGTTGACAGCGAGGTCGGCTCAGGTTGAGACTATCGAGTATAAAATCCTTAAACTGTTGTTAAATCTTTGGCAGGAACAGGAGCTCCTCTCTCACTCTTTGTTGTTTTCCATTAATGTGGATTTTTAAAGCTACTTTAAGCTGACCCCTCAGGGCCACCGTACCTGAGACATCAAAATAAAAAACAAAACCGTGGAAGGAAGCCAGATTTGCACTTAAAATCCAACGAAACACAAACACGTTAATCAAAGGAAGGAAATATTTTTAGAAACCTTTCAGCACACAGAGAATTTACTACGAGGGGTTAAACAGCGATAATAACCTTTAAAACGACAAAGATCTTCAGAGGATTTTCTGTGAGACGTTTCTGAGGGTCGGTTTTCTGTTTCCTGAACGTTGTTCCTTTAAATCACGGCCTTGGGTCCTTCTTCTGTTCACGATGTTCCCCTGTAGTCGTTCTCTCTGCTGTGCAGTAAAGACACAATAACCGGCTGAGTCAGATTCTCCATCAGGCACTCAGAGCTCTCTCTACAGACCCACTTTCACAGGTCTCAGAGGAAACTTCCTTCAGAATAAAAAACGGACACTGAGCCGTTATTACGTCCGTGATTTACCACAGAAAGTCTGTGAAGTTTAAGAGTCACACAGAAACCTTTCCATCCTCTCATCCCTCCATTTATCTTCCTTCACCGTCATCATCTGAGGCTGGCTGTGAGTATGATCGCTATCAGCTTTTTCTCCTTCGTTACTCAAGAAGTGATCCTGTTTTTTACTTCTTTTTTAATCGGCGTACAAAAATTTGCTTTGAGAATATATTTTTGACCCTTATTCACCTTAACATGTTGTAATAATCAGACTGAAGACGGTTCGACAGCAAACAAGCTGCTCTGTTTGACACCAAAGACGGGAATAAAGGTGATCAACAGATAATAAACACGTATGCTGCCCCCCCTACTGGACAGACACGTGTATTACACTTCACGGTTCATCAAGACATTCCATCTACATGTGGTTATTTAGACTGTTGTTGTTCTTTGCTCATAAATAAAGATATAATACAACTTTTAGGTGTCGTCTGGGATGAAATCGGACAGATTTCAGACTTTTCATACACTGTAAAAAAAAATCTGCGCAATTATTTTATCATTTTCAGGCGGAAACCTTAAATCTCCAATGATGTCATCATTTACTTTTTTAAACATGAAAAATCTAGATTATTTTATTATTCTAAGATTATTCCAATGAAAAATAAGACCTGCTTAAACTGCACAAAAAATTCTGCTAAATTAACTTTTTTTTTTTTTTTAAATAAAGGCTTAAAGACAGTAACTTCGGCTAGTTTTAGTTGATTTACTGCTCATCATGTCTTTTACTGTGATTTATATCATATCTGGTCTCATCGGTTTGTTACTGACTGATATTAAAGGTTGCGTGAGGAGAATCCATTTTGGTTGATTGCAGTGACACCTGTGGCCGGAACCGGTAGTGTTTTCTAGGATGAGGATACCTTTAAGTGTAATGGGTTAGTTCTGATGATAGAAAAGATCAGAATACACGCTGTTTGTGTTTTTATTTAATATTAAAGACTGAAAAAAATCAAAAATTATTTATTTAATTTAATTTAATTTTATAATTTAATTTAATTTAATTCAATTTAATTTAATATTTACTCTTTT